>CM060951.1:46014948-46382448 GCA_030765055.1 Mantis religiosa | reverse complement strand
ACGGAACGCATGTGCTACGAATTGTCAATATGACAGACACTACATGGCTGTTTTTTTACATCCTCTTTTCTTTCTTTCATTTTTCAGCTTTTGGTAAGATAACTTTAATTTGACCCATTTTCATTTTCCTAGTTGAAGCATTGCCGATGTCATATGTTTTGCACTCTTTATATCGCGTTCCAATTTTCAACTGAGCCGTTTACAGTACGAAGGTGTGAAGTTAATTAAAACAGCAAAAGGGAAAAGTTTTCACTTGTTTTTTCTTTCAAGCTGCTAACAAAGAGAAACGTGTTTATGTATGTGTTAAACTAACAAAGCTATCTTGGCAGAGAATACTGAGCTTAATCGACCTGATGAAAGAGTAACCTTTATAACACTGTGGGAAACTTTAAGGTTCCACCACTCTGTAACACAAACAGAGATGCCGAAGGGTAATTAACATAAAAACAATATTGGGTAACTCTATCTTATGCATTTTCATAATGTAACAGAACTTTAATTAAGTTCTGTAATAACTATATGTTTTATTAGCTTTTAAATCTGACAACTAGTTTTATTACAAAATGTGTTAAACAGTTGTGAGTGACATGGTTAAAAATGTATATCAACATTAATTTAAAAAGTTAGAAAACGTGAATTCTACATCGTAATTTCAGTTCATTATTGCCTTCAAGTTACATTTCGACCCAAGTTTTATACCATGGTGCTTGAAACTTTAGAAATCTCGTTTTGTGAGCGCACCTACTACATGGCAAAGCGAGAAGGCGTATCGGGAAAAATTCGTGAAGTTAGGGCACATACACAGCGACTCCAGTGTATGTGCACTCTCTTCAGATACAATCACAGCAAAGTGTCACATCGGCAAGCACGAGAAATCATACACAAAGTGATTGAATATTGTGACAAGGAGAAAGTTGGAATCAAAATTCCTCTGTGCTTTCTCAGTAGATCAACTGTCTCGGATTGTATTTATAGCACTTGAACCCTGCAAGTACATACTGTGACTTTGTGGGTTCGTGGAATTAAAAGGCTGAGTTGCAGAAATTAAAAATTGCCTTTATTTCCGTAAGAACATTACATCACGTAATAACACAATCTTCGAAGGTCGATGACAATAACAAACCGTGAGAGCTGATTACATTAGCTCTCGTTACAACACTCTTGTTACACAACTCTCTTTTCAGCAACACTCTCAGCTGCTCTCTGCTTACTCTGTTTACCTCTCGCGACTTACACTGCGAGCCGTTACGCTCTTAAATACCTAATTCGTAATTCGATACTCTTCCAGAAGAATACCAGGATACTATCAGAAATTTCCATTTAGCTCAGTTTGTTTCTTTCGGTAAGTCTTTTATCTGAAGCGCTATGTTTAACTGCTTATGCAAGCTCGTTATCTACGTGAAACCTATCAGTTCCTTTGTGTGCGCAAGCCGCCTTATCGCAATCGGGTTTGCGACAATACATTGAATCAAAGTCAGTAGAATTGTTGTTTCTCTTTCATTTCCAAGACATGTTTTGTATTCGCAACTATGTCGGGGGGAGGGAGATTTTTTTATATAATGTGAGTTAAACCAAACCTATGAATTTGGCGTTATTTTATATATTTTCATTCAGATCCATCATTATTAAACTAACAAGAGACTGTGTTTCATTATTAACTGCAATAATAATAGTAATAATAATAAATAATAATTTTGTAGATAGTAACTATCCGGGCTTGTAGGCCGTGGTCTAGTGGAAAATCTTCTTCCAGACGTTTCGTTCCAAACTGTGTCAAATATCCTCAGTGGTGTGGCCGTAACACTCTCGTACCTTCGGCTGCGACTGACAGCCCGGATAACCACTATCTACCAAATGACTTCGGTCGTCAAAGCTTACGCACTACAATAAATACCTAAAATTATATACTTATAATCTTCTATAACTTAACATTGTGACGCATTTAAATGACGTGTTTATATTACGGCAATAGCTCATTTGTACACTTTATTTTTTTTTATTTACGCCCGCCAACGTTACGCCATACTGAATGGGTGAATGATGCTTAAACGAGCCCAGGGTCCACAGAGCATAGAGTTGCACGACATTCATATTTTAGGATAGGGGAAACCTTACCCAGGTAACTCATCCTGACCGAGATTCGAAAAGTAATTGTTTTACTATATACTACCTATAATTTAAGAAATTATTTAATACGGAAGGGTTTCCCCTAAAAGACATAGGTTTCTTTTTTAGCCAAAAGACTAAAAGAATTGATAATTATTGAGGAAAGGACTAGATTACTGAAACAAGGAGCTTGAGGTTGATGATTTGGATACGATAATAGCGACAATGACAGTAAGACATCTTTCAGTGACAGAACATTGCTGATATACTTGGCAATACGCCTTTGTCAGTTGAGTAAATTACATTTTTAGAAGTTACTCCCGTTCTACAGATTGATCACCCTATAAAATTGGTTGTATTACTCTGCGCTTGCTATAATTGCAATGGTCATTTAATAACAAAAGTGTAGGAATTAATTTATTTGGTTTTCTCTCTTTTCCGTAATAATAGGGCTGTTGCCCCTATCCAGTATTTGAAAAATATTGCAATAAATAATTACGTGGGTATATATTTCATGCATTTATTATCATTAAGATTATTTTTTATTATTATGCACCAATGTTGCGTATAATAATTGGCTGACCTTTCATATCAGACACTCAGCTTCCAAGTGACCTATTTATGTTTCGTCACTTACTTTACGGCAACTTATACGATTTCACTCTTCTTATCACCATAAAAGAACACGATGGAAGCGCTGGTCACTCAAGGTCAATACGCCTCAACGCTTTGTCGGGTAGTAATGTTACTTTTAAGAATATTGCCGCATAATAGCGCACTTGTTTGTTAGTATTTTGTAGCTTAATGCAATAATTAACATTGTTTTTCAGAATTAACTAAAAATAAGTCCTGAAGCTTTCCTGGCAACGAATACGGTCACTTTCTTCTCGGATTAGATATTGTGACTTTGTGGGTTCGTGAAATGAAAAGTCCAATTACACAAACTCAACAATGTTCTTTATTTCCACCGACTTACAGTTTAACACTTGCCAATTACACAGAATGACGTAATGCCCACAATTACAGTTCACCAGTTCGTCCGTTAAAGTTCCACTTGCACTCGCGATTACGTAAACTCCTCCGACGCACTCAGTCTTCTTGTCCGTTCACTAGCTCGTCAAGCACTGACTGACTGACTTCACTCGCTGCAGCCCTTTTTATAGGAATATCGCCGTCTTCTCGACGTCTCTAGTTTCCGTGAATCCACGCGAACGTTCCAGATGGCAGTGGAAGAGGGGGAAAGAGGCGGCCAGCGCAAGTGACATTTCCCTAATCATCCCCCTCAGTTAGTGACAGAGACTGATGAGTGGGTGTGGCCCACAAGCCTCTGGTCCCTTCTCAGCTGTCGTTGGTCTGGCTTCCCGATAATTGGGCGACAATATCAACGTTTCGGGAGTGTGTATCTCTCCCATCATCAGGATATTTATAAAATGTTATAACCACAATTGAAACACTGGATATAACACAACTATAAACAAAGACAAAACACTGTCAAAATTCACATTACTGAACAAAAGACTGTTTTCAGTAAATTAAATGCCAAGGGATGGAGTGAGTATAGAAAATTGTGTCAAAGAAACGTAACTACTTAACTTGATTATCACGCTATATTGATCTTTACTTCTTAATTCGACGGATTTCTATTTTTAAGGCCGGT
The DNA here is from genome assembly GCA_030765055.1 of Mantis religiosa. Taxonomy (NCBI): domain Eukaryota; kingdom Metazoa; phylum Arthropoda; class Insecta; order Mantodea; family Mantidae; genus Mantis; species Mantis religiosa. The sequence goes on along the minus strand of CM060951.1, from coordinate 46,378,685 downwards.
TTCCAAGAGGAGATGAACTGAAATCCAGCATCACGATTAAGCGTGCTCCTTTCAGAAGAAATCGCCAAAGCCTCCTTAATTCTCCGCTCCCATTAACTGTTACATTTTGCCAAGATGGTCGTCTTCCGAAAATTGGCTCCATGGTCGTTATCAAAACAATGCTCTGCCAGCCCAGACTTCTCAGGTTGCATTAAACGAATGCTCCGTTCATGTTCCATTATTCTAGTAGCAATGGTCCTTCCGGTTTGTCCTATATACGGTATCCCACACTCACAGGAAATGCGGTACACTCCTGGAACTTGGAAGTCCAGTTTGTCTTTCACTGGTCTCAACAGCTATTTAATCTTCGGAGGTGGCTTGTGGATGGTCCTGATGTAGTATTTGGCGAGAATTCTGCTGATTCTGCCGGATAGATTGCCGGTAAACGGGGTGCAGGCTGTAACAGTAGACTTATCTGACGCTTGCTGTATTACAGATTTCCGTTTCTTAGCTTTGGTGATCGAGGCTTCAACGTCATACTCGGAGTAGCCTTTTTGACGGAAAGTGAGCCTTAGGTGTTGTAATTCTTGTTTTAAGTGGTATTTACTGAAAAAGTTTTCTTCAATTATTGTAAACATCTCTTCGTATATGAAATTACAGCTGTTTTAATACGAATATTTGTCAGAGAAACATCCGTACTATACAAGCAAGGTCCTCTCTGTTATAGATGGACTGTGAGTTTTCGGAGGTCTTTCAGACTATCGTTTTGGCATAAAATATACTAATCGCCATTTCTGTTTTCAACTGTAATTTACCGATATTCTACTTTCAGCTGAGCCATGGGATACAATACACATAACTGAGACAATGTGCCGTTCTAATTTGTTTACAAAAGAGCCGAGCCGCCACTGTTTCGACCCTAATATGCTTCTGTGGTTGCGCAACCCCAGATCATGGCATCTGACAGCATATTGATTAAAGAACGGTTATAGGCAATTGCAAAGCCAATTAGTTTTATATTTCCAGCTGCGTTTGAATTTATTCATCCGTCACATTTAAACCTTCATTAAATTCGTCGCTTGGCTTAGCTGTTTGTATTATTTCATGCGCAAAGCTTTCGCGGAATGCAATTGACGCTATTAGCGCGTTTAATAAAAACGATCCTTTAATGACATATATAGCCCAACAAGAGGGTGTAATTAGCCACTGTCAGTTATGGCAGTAATAATAATAAACTTGGCGGCAAAATAATGCTAACTTTGAACGGTTTCACAAACGCTGGGGTCATCTCGTCACACAATATATTCTCATAGGGAAAAAAAAAAAAATGTGTATAATACTTGGGAAAGTTTCCATGCAGCTTAAGAGAAAGTCGGGTTTATTACGAGATATAAAGAAAAAGTTCTTATATTTAACGATGAAACTGATAAGAGGGAACGTTTTAATTTTACGCATACAAATGTATTAACACCTGAAATAAATAATTATAAAAAACAACAGATATGTAATAAAGTCATAGAGAATATAAGCATCTAACACAATGACTATGTATTACATTCAAATGACTTTCATCCAACACTTTATTTTTATATAGGTTCAACAAAATCGTCTTAGGAATTCTTATCTACGAGGGCCGGCTGCTCAATAAAGAATGATCACAATTTTTTTTTTTCACAACGTACCTCTACTCATCCTCATAAAGTTGATGGTCCTTCTCAAAATAGTCTCCCCTGAATGCGATGCACTTGTCCCAGCGTTTCTGCCAGTCTTCAAAGACATGCTGGAAGCCATTTTTTGAGAGATCCTTCAAAATCGCCTCCGCAGTCTTCAACACTCTTTCTGATGATGCATAAGGCCTCCCTCGAAGGCGTTTCTTCAAGTTAGGGAATAAAAAAGTCACCTGGAGCTAAATCCGGAATATATAGAGGGTAAGGGATGCACTTCACGTTGAATTTTGCAATATATTCAGCAACAACATTGGCAATATGCAGCAGCGCATTATCGTGGTGCAGCATCCAGCCTGCTTCACAGAAATGTGGTCTTTTGCGCCTGATATGAACTTGCAATGTTTTCAGGACATCCCTGTAGTATTGTCCAGTTACTGATGTGTGTGCAGGTACAACATGTTGATAAACCATTCCAAGAATATCTAAGAATGAGATGACCATAACTTTCCCAGCAGAAGCAACCACCTTAACTTTTTTGGGGGTTCGTAATGAAGGAGATTTCCACACTGAGCTTTGTTGTTTGCTCTTATGATCAAAATGATGTTGCCAAGTTTCATCAGCAGCGATTACGTTTGAAAGAAGCTCCGGATCTTCCTCTAACATCAACTTTAACTGCATGTTACCTCCATTACAGTGGTAGGCGATACTGAGAATGTCTGAACTTGCCTGGTTCTCACATGCGTGAACCAGGAGTACCAACAATAAAAGTACTACGGGGTGTTTGTTTCCCATTAAGCAAATAGAATAATTGAATTTTATTGCGAAAAATTATGACCGTAAAAAAATTATGATCATTCTTTGTTGAACAGCCCTCGAATTTCATGCAATTTCGTTGAAACAAATATTCGAGTATCATAATGATATTTCGCAAAGGGTAAAAAGGGATGTAGCGATAGGTTTTCTTTAATGGGCCTATCACTTTTCGGTGGTTGCCTTTTATTCCTGTTGCAATTCCCCAAGATTTCCTGTCCACCGACTGCCATTTCTCTAACTCCCTTCTGTGCATGGCTTTTATTGACTGCATTCATCCAGGTAAGACGTGCTCTTCCACGCTTCCTTCTGTCAATAGTTTACCATTTGGCAACACCCTTTCGCTGTCCTTCCTGCTTCGTTCTCTTTGTATACCATTTCTGACCTTTTGCTATTAGTCAATGACTGCTTCTTCTGCATCCAATTTCGGGCTTATAATTCTTAATATGTTTTATTTATCAGAATATCATGCTACTTCTTAAACTATGCATTAGTTACCAATTTTTTCGTATTTGTTTACGTATATACAGTTAATTAACACACTTTCAATATTGTCCTTGTATTGCTTTATTTTCCCGTCAGTTATATTTAACAAAATGATTTATTTTAGGATCTAATAGGCCTTTATGCAAGACTAGTTCTGTTAGATACACGTCTTTCACTTTTACTGATTTGTTATAATTGATGCAGGATATTTGAACTCTTGAACTTGCCCTTTATTGGAATATTTTCCCCTGATTCTTACCCAACCATATATTCTGTCTTCTTAAAATTTATTTTCATTCCACCTCACTAAAAAAACCTCAGCAAATTTATGAGTCATAAATTCATCATCATTTTTATGTTTGTTTGTTGTAACTTGGCTATCGCTAATAGTAATTTAAAAATGGTGAATCGTTTAAAATGGAGTCGGTGTATGCTGAACTTCAAATTACATTGCTGTTCCATTAAATAACAAGAAACAACTTGGCGACACTTATATCGGATGTGTTGTTTCATATAACGTTCTCTACCCATTATCGTTTATATTTGTCTACCAATTACAACCAATTCTTCGAGACAAAGAATTCTACTTATTTCGTGTTAATCGATAAATAGTTTCATGGTAGGGACAAGGAGAATAGAGAAAATCCCATTTATAGTCACATACTAAAAGAGGGCGGCTATATCCTGGCCGCGAAAGTTCATATACTTTCTTGACTTTGCGTTAAACAGCTGAATAGCGACAAAGGTTAAAACATTACAAAGCACTGAGCAGTTTAGACTTGTAATAATAGATACCTCGAAAATATCTGACGCCACAATAAATGGTGTATTTTAAAGACTAGTACACTTTTTCGGTAAACTTTCTTTGTGATTTCAGATGCACAATTATAAAAATTTCATTCCAAATGAAGAGCTGTGCAGTTAATTCTCCCAAAATTGAAGAATAACTACATTTCGTAATATAAATATTATTCTGGCTAAAATACATTTATTTAAAATGTGCATCTTATTTTGAACTTTCTTGGGGAATAGCCTGGGAGCTCTTCTTCTTTCAGAAGTGTTTAACTCATAGTAATTGTATTTATGGTCATTAGGAATACTAAAATTAAAATGTAAAGAAAGAAAGGGGTTAGCATGGATAAGAGCAGGGATATGGAGATTAAGAGGTCAAAGAAATGGATACCCGCAAGACGAGTGCCCATTGTGTGGGGACAAAGAGGATATAGAACATATACTGTTTGATTGTAAGGAAACAGAGATGTCGAGGAAAGAATGTCAAATATCAAAAATGAATAGGAGAATCAGCTTAATCAAGGTTTTAACTAAAAATTATAAAAACATAGGTCAGTTTTTAAGTTAGGTTAAAAACAAGTGGGTATGGACTGTAAAAAGAGAGAAGGAATAATAAGTGACTATTCTGTAATAACACATATTGTAACACGTCTGTAAATATACTTAATGGACTGTCCTGTGTAGCAGTGGCCTGGGCCAAAACAGAGGGCAGTCCAAAATATTGTAAAAGCTTAGTACCTCAATAAATATTATTATTATTATTATTATTATTATTATTATTATTATTATTATTATTATTATTATTATTATTATTATTATTATTATTATTATTATTATTATTATTATTATTATTATTATTATTATTATTATTATTATTATTATTATTATTATTATTATTATTATTATTATTATTATTATTATTATTATTATTATTATTATTATTATTATTATTATTATTATTATTATTATTATTATTATTATTATTATTATTATTATTATTATTATTATTATTATTATTATTATTATTATTATTATTATTATTATTATTATTATTATTATTATTATTATTATTATTATTATTATTATTATTATTATTATTATTATTATTATTATGATTATGATTATGATTATGATTATGATTATGATTATGATTATGATTATGATTATGATTATGATTATGATTATGATTATGATTAGTATTAGTATTAGTATTAGTATTAGTATTAGTATTAGTATTAGTATTAGTATTAGTATTAGTATTAGTATTAGTATTAGTATTAGTATTAGTATTAGTATTAGTATTAGTATTAGTATTAGTATTAGTATTAGTATTAGTATTAGTATTATTATTATTATTATTATTATTATTATTATTATTATTATTATTATTATTATTATTATTATTATTATTATTATTATTATTAAAGTAAAATATATACAACTGTACTGGGACCAATACTAATGTATGGTTCAGAAAGCTGGATGTTGACAATCAGAGAAGAAAAATGGTTATTACGGTGGGAAAGGAAGGTCCTGAGAAATATATTTGGAGTGATAAGGAACTTGGACGGATGGAGAATGCAGACTAACTCGGAGTTACAGTGCCTATTTGGACAAACAAATATAGTAGTGAACAATAAACAAGGAAGAATAAGATGGATTGGCCATGTGCACAGAATGTCGGAAACCAGTGTAGTTAAGAAGGTATTCATATGAAAGCTGAATGGCAGAAGGAGAATTGGAAAACCCAGGAAAAGATGAGTAGATGATGTAGAAGACGACTTGAGAAAGTTGGAGTTAAAGGCTGGAGAAGAATAGCACAGGGCCGAGTAAAATGGAAGAGGGTGGTAGGGAAGGCCAAGGGTCTACATGGCCTGTAGCGTCAACTATCATCATCATCATCATCATCATCATCATCATCATCATCATCATCATCATCATCATCATCGTTTGTATTTATGGAAAATTTAAAACATCATGGTTTTATTAATGTAGCTATGCTTTAGTCATTTCACATTTACGAAATTTACTTATAAAAAAACTATGCTAAGAGATATTCTAAATTATCGGACGTAAACACCTACATTATAATACTTTTACATATCAGAAGGTATTAGTTTCGCAAAGTAGGCAACGAAAGACTAATATTTAAACTATTTAATTAATTGCTAACGAGAGTATGTGCTGTCACTTTAAAATATAAAATACGTATTTTAATAGCAAAGAAACAGAATTAACAATAACCTCAGTTTTTATAGCCAGAGTTACTGACCTTAATAATGGGTTCAATTAATGCCTCTGTGTTTAACAAAGATCCCAAATGGGAAACAAAATGTGACAAAAACATGCATAACTATTAAAGCAGTTTTAGCGATTGTTATTGCACGTAATATTGCCGTATATTCATCGGGGAAACTCAAAGCTTTATTCAGTTAGTGTGTTGTGTGTAAATATACCTGGCGTGTTTACAATGCACTCAACTGTATGAAATGGTAAGCAAACGTGTATGCTTTGTAATAATCAAGTTATATTGCATATATGTGTGAAGGCGCGCAAAGGTCTATACTCTAAAATGCCCCCATTTTGTAGTTGGTCATGTTCTAATTAGTGATAGCTTTATTGCTTCTGCGGTCGTTTTATAAAATTTCTCAGAAACCTCGGGCAAGAAAACAGCAAACGAAATTGTAATACCAACACTTAAAAAGATACATTTTTAGGTGGGCACTTTCAAAATCTTGAACACATTCTTTCATGTGGTATCTTGATTTAAATTAGATGAATGCACATACTAAACTTTATTCAACAAAAATGTCTCCCTTTGTAAATTTTTGTTTTATGGAATTATTTTTATATGTTCTGGCCATTTTTACCATTACTGTGATCATTTGCTGTAATAATCTCTTGCTTCCGTATAGGTCTTCAGCAAATTGAAAAACTTCCCTTTTGGCTTTCTCTGCCTCCTATAGATAGTAAATAAGAGGAAGTATTGTAATTCACCCGATAGTTCTACGTTTAGTTTTCACCGAAATGAAATTTTACGGTGCTTTGTATAAAACAAAATTTTGCAAGCATTGTGAGGGGGTTTCTACTGAGATAAGGCAATTGTGCTCTACGTTGCTACAGGATCTGGGTGTTGGGATGCTGCAACATCAGGCCTTGGGGCTAGAGCCGACGTTCCACGTATGTAAGCATAGTCATCGTATGTAAGCATCTTGGGTGTATTTTTGGGTGGCTGCTCTTTCCAGTTTTCTCCACGTTTGTCTGTCCTTAGCTTGTCTCGTCTATAGTGTTCCTGCTGTCCTCCTGTGTCTTCTGTCTCTCAATCTTGGTGCTATTCACGGATCCCATACTGTTTTTCTTTGGACCTCGGGGTTAGTTTCGGGAGCAAATGAAGCTGATTTGCTAAATGAATTGAAGAATTGTTTAACTTCTTTTCAAATATTCCAATTTTAATTCTTTCAGAAGCGTTTAGCACTCGCAACACAAAATTAATAATTTCAGAAGCGTCCCTATTTTTTTTACAATGATAATGTTTTACTGCTCGTCGATTCTACTCATATTGTTTGCTTCCATACTCGACGGCTTCTATGCACAGAAAAAGATTTTACTTCTTTATTCCCTGACGATGACTCTACACAATTACAATTTGCTTCTTTACTCGACGGCACCTAAAATAATGCGTCTTTACTCAACGGAGTTTCAACGTTCATTGAATCTAACTCCGATTTAAAATTACTGAATTGGTCGTTGCTATGGCAACAATTTTCCATCAGCTTAACTCGATCTAAATGTCATGCCATTCTTGATATTTAGGCTCAAGATGAGAGACAGAGATTTTCAGGCAGATATGTCCACTCCAATGTCATCTTTGTTCACAACTTTTGATTTTTCAAAAGCAGCTTTAACAAGGTTGATAAAAATTTCATGTTTAATAAACTTTCACATGAGATGTATATGTTGAACCTTTGTGAATAACCCTGAAGTGCTTTTCATTTTGAATGAATTTTTCTTAACTAGTAAACCGTAAGAGACAAAAAAAAACTGTAAAATTATGATTATGGCACACAATTTTTATCAAACATTTTTTGTACAGATAACAATTTCCGAGATATTCCGTGTTGGTGGTTTGGATTTTCAAGTTTTTAATACCTTTCTCAAATACAAAGTCGTTGTTCTTTTCTCTTGGCTATTTATTGATAGCGGAACTTTAAAGCAATCACATAGCAACCGGGTCCTATATTTGATTATCGCTTAAAGCCTACTACGTTCACTTATTCAGTAGTCCCTACTTAAAGTGCAATAATAAAAAAAAAAATTGCAGAAAGTTATATTTTTATCTCGGTTAACCTTGAGTAAATAGAAAAATAAATGATAGTAAGAATAGTTTGTACAGAAGTAGAGAAAATCATGTAAATGCACCACATCAGTTCACTTAGGATTGCTGGTAATTTGTACACCTGTGGGGGTTCTCTGTGACGTTGTAGTTTTATTGCACTGTTTCTCCAGCCCCCTTCTTAAGAAATGTGTTCTGCCTATGCAGGGTGCAGGTGTTGTTGAGAAGTGTTGTTCTTGCGTTAGATGTGTGGGAGGTCTGTTGCCATTTGGGCTTTGTGACTCCGTTCAGGTACACGACATAACCATATGTCTTGTTATAGCGTGTCGAGCGAGGACAGGTTGCCCGGCTAGGGGACTCGCGCCGTGTTTTGCTTTTGTTTTCACATTTTGTGCTGAATTGTTTGCGGGCTCGGCAATCTATTAGATGCCACCCCGGCAAGATCCTCCCTTGAGAATGTAACGCAGCCATTTGTTACCGGGGGTAGGGGGTTCGGAACATGGCGAAATAATTACGATATTTCTCTTTCGTCCCACCCCGATGGGCGTGACGCACATACGGCTTCGTCCAGCCTAATCATTACGTACATGGCAAGTCGCAGGAACAGCCACTTTGTCAGGTGTGTACGGTAGATGTCGACGTGCCTAACTGTTTAGTTTAACCTATGTGTATGTGCGCGCCGACGCGACAAGCACTTCTAATTAGCTAGGATTCTGAAACGACTGCAAATGGCCAAACATTTGCAATTCCAGGCATCTATCGGCGTTTCTAAAAATAATTGTATATCGGGGAGTTGTAAATGAACTGGTCAGTTTGTATGAAAATTATATATTTTTTTGTTTATTTTGATTATCGCACATTTTTAAAGGATACTGTTCATAATATTAGCTTTACGTCGGGTACAAAATCGAAGTAACCTTCCAAATGTCTCTTTGATCTCATATCAAAACAGTATATTACCATAACGACACTACAGACTGTATATAATGAAACTGTCAGTACTTTTGAATAATTTTATTCTAATTTTTAGATACATGCACTAAACTTTCTTTGAAACAAAACCCTTCTTAGATTCCTAATATAAGAACAGTTTTACTTATCTTCATTGTCATACTAAATACTTGCATAGAAAGAGATATTTTAGAATCAGTGAACAAAAATATACTAAGATTATTTTTCTGGATGGTTGCAGAATCCTTGTCTTTTCTAAAGAGATTAACTGACAAACGCAAAATTATTACAGTCATCAGTATCATTTCTGTTCCGTTGAATATGGTATACAAGGGATTTCGCATTATGATCTGGTTTAGTTATCATTTAGTGATCATTGTCTTTTTTGATGCTCGTGGAATTGGTCATCGGGAATTCGTACCCCCGGGCCAGACTGTTAACCAGCACTTTTATATGGATGTTTTAAGGCGTCTGCGAGAGGGCGTGAGGAAGAGACGCCCAGGACTTTGGCGATCAGGTGACTGGTTTCTGCATCACGACAATGCTCCAGCACACACGGCCTTACGAATAACCCACTATTTGGCATCTCAGACGTGGTCTGTCGTTCCCCACGCTCCGTATTCGCCGGAACTAGCCCCGTGCGACTTTGTCCTATTTCCACGAATGAAAAAACGCTAAAACGGGGCGTTGTGACAAGTGGAGGCGGTAAAAACAGCTTCGCAAAGGGCACTGGACAATATCAAACTTGAAGAGTTCCAAGCATGCTTCCAACAGTGAGAAAAGTGACTTGACAAGTGCATTCATCTAATGGAGAGTATTTTGAAGGTGACTGGTGTAATTTTGTAAAAAGGTTCATCAATTAAGTTTTTATGACAGCAATCCGGTTTCTTTTGGGTCCCCCCGCGTATTCTTGGGGTTTGGTGAATAAATCTGCTGGGCGAAGAACAATAGTGATGTTTGCTGGCGGTGAGATGTGTTTCATCAAAGGAGCAGAATTCGTCAACCACTCTACGTCTGCAACAAAAGATTACCACAGTAAGATGAAAAAGAACCAACTAAAAAAAAAAAAAATTGGCTCAGTGAAACCTTTTACCAAACCTCCAGCACAATAGCATTGCTGTGCTCGATAATGAACGTTACCACACAGTACAGGAAAACAAATTTTAGAATGTAAATTTTGTTTTGCTCCTTAGCACAGCATATCTTCTGCCTACGATAGTGTAAATATAGCTGTGACATGCTGCTCATCTCCTCGCCCCTCTGATAACTAGGCGTACGGTGTAAAGTTCACAGCTCCTCCACTGCGAAGTATATTTCTAAATGACTCTGGTAATATTTTGTATGCAGTGGTTTTATCTTTGGGTTGTCTGCATTAGGTCATACATAAATTCACTGTTATTCATACCTATAGATTCTGAGGAGAATATGAAATAAGCTCGGCTAGAGACGCGTAGGCGGGAATCGAACACGCAGGCATGTGTTCCACAGACTAAGCTGGGGCCAGGATATAGTCATAATCACTCTAGAAGTGGGCGATACGTTCAATTTTTGCACAGGAGCATTCTAAATTAGTGGCTGAGGTTCCGTTGCACTGCAACATCTCTGGTGTATCGCAGCTCGCTACCTACCGAGACAAGTTTGTTTGGAAGAGGTTGACCTGTGGTCCCGAGGTGATGGGATTACCGTGCTATCGATACAATCGTCTCTTTCTATCTAATTGCGCGGGCGGCACGTGATTCTCGTGGGGCTTCGCCTGTTTCCTACAGGAGAACTAATGCGATATACAGGCAGAGTCCGTAATTCCGGCTCCTCTCCAAAGGCTTCTTCACAACAGCAAACCTTTCCAAGATACCACAAACCATATTTGTGGGGTCAATCACAGCTTTTTGTCTGCAAAAGCGAGACCCTCAAAACAGACTCAAATCAGCTTTCATTCTTACCTCTTAGCATCCTTGTCTAAATATTGCTTCGCAATGGAATCTCAGTGGAAGAATCAAAGGTTACCTTCAGAGGAAAACGAAAGGGTCGAACGCAGTTTTAAATAATAGTACTGGAGCAAGTTGAAACTTTTTAACCACCTGGCTACAATGCAATAAAGAAATTAACAAAATAATGGAAATCTCAACGTATTTTATGAACAAAAGGCGAAGTTATATACAGGCATACAATGAAAGTCAGGGGGAAAGCAAATTAGAACGACCCGTTTTTGGAAGTTGAGATAAAGTTTCCTCTCTCTATAGAATTTGTTGGCATGTGCAGACCACTGAGTCCGCTTTTTATATGCTGTCAGTGGTAAGAGGTATCTATATAGTAATTGACATATTTCTCTCGCATGGTTGGGAGTACCTGAATAAATATACCTAAATAAATTACCTAAAATTTACCTAAATAAATTAATAGTTCAAGTATATTTTAAAGAGGACTTGTCAAGTTGTTAAAAGTGAGATATGTTTTATATAAGATATGAGTAGCTGGCATGCTTAATTTGTAAGATTACTCACTCAGACTAGGCAGGTGTTCACCATTTCTTCCAAAAGCGCTTTTCGGTCTTTGCTTCAGACCATCTTCAGTGGATGCTGCTCCAACTACTGTCGGCGGACATAAACTTGACTCTCCGAGAAACTTAAGGCTCCTCCCCTTGACGATCTCCTGATTTTCAATACCAACAATTTGGGACTGGAACATTGGAGATGGACACAGATGATTGTCACCTGTGATATTAACTGGTTGGAGTTGCTTCATCTCTGGGTGTGCAGAAGTTGAACTGTTGGATGTTTGTTGTGGCAGATACACGTCATCTTCTATCTCATTTTCTGGAACAACATCCTGATTACTAGTTGTCTGTTGATGATGTGCTTTCTCTTCCATCTGCTTTCTTGGTAAACTAGATTGGTTGAAGTCTGGGTTATTTTTAACTGGATCTATATTATTCATAGTAATGGGTTGAACTACGTCGGTGATGACTTGTTTAATAAATTGTAGATCATTATCAAAATTCAAGATGTTTTCTTTTTCACTATTTAAAATATAAATTTTTCCCCAAATATCCACTTCATTAACAGCTTGTACATGTTTTAATAATTGTATACTTTGACTGATTTCATGGTTGTATTTCCAGACGTGATTAGCAACTGCAGATTTTTCTATTTGTTTAAGTTTTATGTTTCTCAGGTGTTCTGTTTGACGAGTTTTAAGACTTCTCTTAGTTCTTGCAATATAGTATGAATCACAGTTGTTACATGTTATTTTTTATACTCCAGATAATTTTAATTTTTAACTGGTGTAAGGTTTTTTAAGTAAATTCTTAAGACTGAAGTTATTTTTGGAGATAATTTTATATTATAGTTTTGGAAGATTCTTTTAAATTTGTTGAAGGCCCAAGGATGATAAGTAAACTTCTTATAAATAGCTGATATATGTTCATTATCGATTTTATGTATGGTTGATTTCTTAAAACCATTAATTTCAGCAACAATTAAAATGTGTTGCTATTCTAGTTGATATTCAGATTCAGGCATTGAAACTCAATTAAGCAATGAAACACTGCTAAATGATGTGGTGTTGGATTGTAGTTGTTTGCTTTGATATAATTATATACATGTGTGTCTTTTATATGAATACCATACTTCAAAATGATCGCAAAATCATTAAGACTAAAAGTCGTTCACTGAAAACAGTGTGTCCATGACATGTCCAGCACTTTAAACGTTGGTGGTACATTCACATCATCAATATACCAGTTATATGTGAAATGTGTTAAGAGTTGTGTGAAAATTCTGATTTTTAATCCTGAATAAGTATGTTTGGTTGCAAATGTAACATCAGCGTTTTAATTTGTGGAAACAGCCTTAAAGAACGAATGCCTAGAAAAAATCATTGTCAAAAATTGCCAAAAGGAATTTTGAATTGCGCTGCAACATTATGCAATTAAAAGGAATGATGAAGAAAATGAGAGTATCAAATTTTTCTTAAAGTACCATACCCTTTAAGGCAGTTTTGTTTAAAGTATATAATTTTGGAAGTGGTTTCTATAAGAAATTTAGCTCTAATATCATCTTATCAATAATTTTCTGTCTATATGCGGTGGAGCTTCAGTATCAATTGCTCTCTGTCATAGAACCAGGAAACAAAAGCATCTCTTTCATTTTTTAAAATAAAACTGTAACACTCATGTTGGATATTCTACCTTTGAGTCAAATTCAGTGTCACTTGAAATTAGCTCGCCAAGTTTAAAATGAAAGCGCTCATGCATTCAGCATAGATATGAAAAAAGAAGCCTTCATTTAACATTCTGGGAAGCCTTTGAAGTTTGCTTCCATAGTGAACGTGCCTTTATTTCCCTTACTTTTGTTGTTATTAATTTCCATATTTCTGATTAAAGCGCAATATAAAAGAGTTGGTCTGTAAAAATAATTGATAACGAGCAAGTGAAATTCCAATACCTAGAAATACTTTATACCTGTGATAGATATTTAATTAAATTTATCTGAAAAGTATTTTGCGGAGTAATATACTCGGAAATGGGTAACTAATTCGCTAAAGGGCACGATCTCTATTAATTGTCGCCATTTAATTAATTAAAATAACGCAATTAACTAATAGATCCAAAATAATATCGCAAGGTATTTATTATTCACGGCAGTATGAATTAGAGATGATAGATATGTTGAAGATATAAACAAACAACACTTAGTTAAGGAGCCTCCATAAATAAATAAATAGATAAATAAATAGCTAGATAAATGCAGAGATAAGTAAATAAATAAGTAAATAAGTAAATAAATAACTACATAAGTAAATAAATAAATAAGTAAATAAATATATACAGAATTTTGAATGTTTCCGACACTTAATGAGTCAATTCTCACTAGTTATGTGTTGAGAAAAACTAATATATCTATTAAAAATCTTTTTTGGTTCTAGTTTCTGTGATATACGCGAGATGGAAGAGTTTCATTTTAACGGATTAAGAGAAAAATACACATTTTAATTACATGTGCTAACAACATTGAAAGTGCATTTTTTTTTAATGATAGTTACATTCTGAGAGTTCTAAATTGCTGGAAAAACACCTCGCAGAAGGTCCTGCCTAAAGAGAATCATGTGGTGGCTTCATGAGATCGTCATCTTTTATCTTGCCTCTTGTAAGGCAGTTCGGGAGCATACCTACACAAAGACCAACAGTAATCCGCAATCATTACTTCATTCCAATAGCCCTGATATCTTTGTTCTTTATTTGACAGGTTAGTTTGCTAACTCCCAAAGCAAAATTCCCCCAAGTTGACACTAAACATGAAATGTCACTTTATCTCCAAAGCAACAGCTAATCTGTCTGTTATGGTGATTTTTGAATTCAGCAAATGGAAATACACATGGAATGGACTATTTTTTAGCCCGAAACATTTTCATTGTTGCACAGTGTAGTTACTTAAGTTATTAGCCTCTTTTTGAATGAGTTGTGTAGATCTGAAAGGTAGTAAATTATTCGTATATTGCGTTGAAAACATAAGCTCATAGTTTTCCAACTACCCTTTCAAATTTTATACTTCTAATTAAGAATTAGAATAGTATATTATGGCGATTATACTAGTATATATTCTGAAACTATTCGTTGAATAAGAAATTCATTTTAGGATATAAATTAATAGCTATATTCTGCATATGAATGGGGGAACTGCGTCCAAATCTGGATAGACCGAAGTAGTTTCGAGCTTTCACGAGGTAAAGTTAGAGATAAGCTTCTGATCTACAAATTTGGATATGAAATGGGAGATTATAAAAACTAAGGCCAGATTGAGTCTTAAACATCCATTGCATGCATTGATGTACGGCTTACAACTGCAGTAAGGTTGCTTTTGCACTCATCATTTACAAAGTAATTCCAATCAAATCATGTTCTCCGTGATTTTATATAATACTATGAGCTTAATATGAGTGATGTAATAAAAGTAATACAGTAGCTCTTCGCTGAGTTTCATCTGCAATGCTTTTGTGATCAGCCATGAGAAGTCCAAGGTTAACTATTTGGCCGGGTGACTTGTGTTACTGACCTAATGCAATCCAAGGCCATTGCATGACTATGATGCGACTTAAATCGCCTTACTCTTCTACTTGAGTGTTTGGAATGAATCATGTTTAGAATACTATCTAGTTACACGGTTTAGAGTTCTCTTGTACCCTTATTTTTACAACAGTAACTATTTGCAATTAAATACCATAGTTACGATGAATGAAATGGGTGAAAATATACCCAACTGAGCCCAGGATCCATGGTTCACGGGGCTTAGAGTTACCCGAAATTCGTATTTCAGGATAAGGGAAAACCTCGCCTTGACCGAGATTGGAACTCAGGACCTCTTAAACGTGAGACAGACACAGGAATTACTTGCTGTTTATGTTCATGTTAATTTCACTATTTCCGAATGAGAACATGTTATGTAATAAGCACAACTAATTCATTCTTAATATCCACATATTGGCTGAAACCCTTTCATATTCTTGCCCCTACAGAAATGGAGTGATGTCAAAAGAAATCATGGATGTTGGTACAATTTTTAACTAGGTGATGACAGTACTAATGTTAAAGATGTGGTTGGTTTTATGTATCTAAACTGCTCAGTTTCCTTCAGTTATATTCTACAGAGGGAGTTGAAATTCGTGACATTTTATATAACACCATTTGTCATAATGTTTAGATTTTGGAGGGATTTAATAAATACAAGGGGCGTCCAGAAAGTAAGTTCTGTTTCAATTTCTCTCCGCTGCTGCGCTGCGATCGCAGTTCCACACATGCGTAGTAGACGCTCTGTATCAAGCAGAAAAAACGTGCGCAGTTGTGAGATCGCTGTCAGCAACGTACGCTTTGTTGTGCTTGTTTACAATGTCGGTGTTGATTGAAAATACCGCCGCTTGTGAAAGCAGATGTTTATAGCGAGACACTTAGGAAATTGCGCCGCGCAATACAGAATAAGCGCCGAGGAATGCTGTCGAATGGGGTTGTGTTTCTTCACGACAACGCACGACCACACACTGCAAATGCGACGAAAAAAATCCTACAAGGTTTGGCTGGGACGTGTTTTGTCTACCCTGACCTCGCTCCTAGCGACTTTCATCTGTTTTTGCATCTTAAATCTTTCCTTGGCAGTGAACACTTCAACAATGGCGAAGAGCTGAAAGAAAATGTTGCCAACTGGTTGAAGACACAGGCGACAAACTTCTATGAAGAAGGTATACAAAAACTTGTACCTTGCTATGAAAAATGCCTGCAAAATTTCTGCAGTTATGTGGAAAAGTAGTTTAAGAGTTGTAGAATTTTGTGCAATAAATAATTTTTTGTATCTGTATACAATTTAATTTTATTATCAAACAGTACTTACTTTTTGGACGTAGCTCGTATTTGCTCAGTTTAGGATAAAAGAGAAGTATACTTTCTCAAATTAATATGAAAATGGTTCATTAATAATTGGAATATCCCTAAAAGAAAAAGATAACTATTAATTCATTGATAGCAGTGAAGTTTTCAGTCTTGCTTTGTGAATGGATGGAAGGCAATTAAAACTTCCTTAAATAGTAACTAAAAATGATTTAATGTTAATGGATCAATAGTGCGGAGTTGGAGTTTATTTATTATAGGTATAATGCAAAAGTTTCAACTCGTCTTAACATTTCACCGTAAAAGGAAATATACTGAGTGGCATATTTTAATACTTTTTGGATACAAATACCTTGTTGTTTCCAAAGTTTTACAGTAGCAAAATAGTGTGTATTTAGAATAAAATCTTCTAAATTTTCAATGGAGGATGAAAACAAAAGCAGGACTTACAACATTTTTCAATTCAAAGCCATTGAGCACTTTTGAGCACTTTTTCCTGGTTTGTAATGTTGGAATGAACATTTTTACCATAGTAGATATAGAATATATGCTTTAGTGACGCATCTGCGCGAGTGTTCTGTTATGAGACCATCTAGACATTTATTCCGGCCACCCAGTACGTATCGCAAGCCCATGAATATGTAGGTACGCCTGTGTTCCCAATCCTTCCATAAGGCTTGACATATAAATGTATTGGGACCTAACATGTAACAGCATATAACCAGCTCTACAGAGAGTTAACAATGTAGCCAGAGGGACGGAGTGTTACAGGGGTCATGAGATGAACGGGTTAATAGATAAGTGAAAGGATTCGCGTAAGCGTACGCGTTATACTGTTTGGACATCGATTTTGTGATCGTTGGCTGGACGTCATACATGTACCTTAGAGAGGGGAAAAATTGTAAGCCTTTATACATCGCTACAACAAATATACGGATCGGTTTCTGCTTAGTTATGGTGTTGTGTATGCGGTTGTGCTGACATATTGTACAGAGGGAGTCGAAACCCACACACCAGAACCATAGTGCTCTATTTTCGTGTTTCATCCTTATTAAGCCTGTTGATTTATTGGGTGTTCAGAGATATATACAGGGTTCTCAGAGATATATTCGAATAATATAACGTGTAAAATAGCACGTACTATAAATACTGTAATATTTATTTACCAGCGTTGTAAACATTAACCTTTTGTGTCTGGGAAACAATATCAGTTTGCATGTATTTATGAAAAAATCTGTATCGTATTTATTCAGTTGTCGCTCGTATTGGAGGACAGAAGTATTCGAACGTACCCAATCGAACAGAGAGAAAGGTGGTTGGACGTACCCTACACGCCTCTAGGGGCACGTAGCAGTTGTGTTTATGCTATGCTTTTTTTTTGGGGGGGGGGCCTTCGGTAAAATCCCATATGGCCATCGAAGGGAAAAATAAGAAAAATAATGAAAGGAAAATTAATTAAGAGGATGGGAGGAGACTAGATCTGTAGATCATTTTCAATATGCTCTGCTTCGAAAAAGTATACTCAAAGTTATTCAGCCGATTGTAAACTCACAGGTAATATGGAACGTAAAGGTAAGAAGACAACGGTGACAGAGAGGAATGACGTGATAAATATGTACAAACAAAACAAATCTCTCTCTGAAATTGCCAAAACCTTTAACAGAAGCAAAATTACAGCGTCCTGCATAATTCAACGCTTCAAACAGACTCTTGTAAATAAACGTAGAAATGGCGTTCCTTCTAAACTCACCACCAGACAGGAGGCAAATAATAAAATTGGTCAAGCAGAATCCGAGAGCCACTGCATCTGATATTACATGACACCATTCTGGCACTGAGGTTCACACCAGAACAGTTGAAAAGGTTTTAAATAGTACTGGGTGCAACGTCCGCTTCCTAGGGAGAAACCATATGTTAATAAGGTGAATAAGAAAAGGCGTATAGAATTTGCTAAACAGTATGTGGTGAAATCAACAGAAATCTGGGATAAGGTTCTCTGAACGGACGAGAGCAAATTCTGCTTACACAAGATTGATGGACGTCTTAACGTGTGGAGACTTTCAAATACAGAATGGGAACCTAAGAACATGGTAGCTACATTGAAACATTGTGGCAGTTGTCTGATGGTGTGTGGCTGTATAGCTTCATCTGGCTTTGGGGAACTGGTGTTCTTAGATGGGATCATGGACAAATTTGAATACAAGAGGATTCTTGAAAACAATCTTTAAAAGAGTGCAGAGAAGCTGGGATTAGGCCATGATTATTACTTCCAGCAGGACATCGATCCGAAGCATACTGCTGAAATTGTAAGGCTTTGGATCGTGTACAACACTCCTCACACTTTGAAGACACCGATACAACCTCCAGATTTAAATCCTATAGAGAACTCGAGGAGCGTGTGAGGAAGCATCACATCGGAAGTAAGGACCATCTGATAAAACTTCTTCAAACAGAGTGGAGAAATATGGACTCCGCAGTCACTAAACAACACATACAGACAATGCCCAAACGATTATCAGTAATAATTCAAAGAAAGGGGATGATAACTAAATACTAGCTGTTCTCTGTTCGAATACGTATGTCCAGATGTAACCGTTTTATTTCTCCTTGTAGTGCAAATTAGTTTCAGTTGCTATTTATGAGTTTATATGTTTAATGGAAGACTCGAGTTTATTTTGTACCAGATGTATTTACGTATGCTTACTCTGCGTAGCTTTAAGATAATATAAGTAGTAAATATGTTTACGTTCGAATACTTATGTCGACCACTGTACTAGACACGCAACAGAGAAAGCATTGAGCTCAATTTTAAAACTAGGAACGTAGAATAATAAGGCAGTACAGATTGTTAAGTGTACAAGTTTAGCTAAATGGAGGAGACAGTTCAACTGTTACTGTCCCAGTTTCGGGAGGGCAGTAGGGAAACAAGGACATAAGGAGTTATTTCATGCCTGGGATAGATACTAAACCCATAAAATGTATGTAAAATATCAGTGACTATAAATTTGTATTTGAATCCCAAAATATTCCGAGAGAGTGCTGTTTTGACATATTTATTGTCAATTACTGTAATATATGTGTTTAGTTTATATTAGTGCATTTTGCTTATTTGACCTTCCTTTGTATTGCAGGTAAGTTCCAGCTGTGCAGTAAAGACTTTGGCGGTATCCAGGAATCTGGTAAGCTATTTTAAATTGTAAGAAGACACGCAAGGCAGTGAATGTGCATGTGTTGGCACAAACCCAAAAGCGATACTTTGACTATTTAAATGTAAGTACAAGTGGTGCAGAAATTGTCATAAGTTTATTACTCTATTGAACGCACGTGGTATGCTACTACACTTTCGTATTGTGTGTATGTGTGTTTATTTTATTTACTCCGTGGCATGATGAATTGGACTGTGGAAGGATGTGCAATGACTTGCATCGTTATTGAAAATTCATAATACCTTCAATAAATAACCGAACTAATTTTTTAACTAACACATAATTGCTTTGTTTCAATAACATTTACCTACATACCTTCGAAGTATTCTCCCTCTGATGAAATACAATTATTCCAACGATTTACCCATTGGCCGAAAAACTCATTGAACCCCTTTTTGGACAGTCTGTTCAGGATACACATGACAACATTGTTCAACTCCGTATCACTTTGAAAACGGTGACCACGAAGCTCCTGTTTCACGTTAGGGAAGAGGTGAAAATCGCATGGTGCGAGATTCGGAGAATAAGGTGGATGAGGCATGATCTCAATGCCCATTTCTGCGATGACATCTTGAGTTGCAGGAGCTCGATGAGCAGGGACATTATCCTGATGCAAGATCCATCCTCTCCTTACGAGATCTAGTCGCTTTTCGGCGAAATTTTTCTTCAGTGGCCCCTTCAGTATGTCACAATAATAAGCAGCAGTTACTGTGCGTTGATTAGTTACAGCATGATCATACAGAATGCCCTGTTTGTCAAAGAATACGAAATGCATATCGTTTCCTGCACTTTTCTAAACTTTTGCTTTCTTAGACCTAGGGCTCGAGGAATGTTTCCACTGCGAGCTCTCCTGTTTTGTTAACGGGTTGTAATGGTGGAAACAACTCTCGTCACAAGTGATGACCCTATTCAGAAAGTCTGGCTCTCGTCGTAACCTTCCGAGCCATTCTTGATATGTCATGACGCGGTGAACCTTCTGTTCATCCTTCAGCACGTGCAGTGCCCATTTCGCTGCAACTTTTCGATATCCAAGATCACTGCGAATTATGTCGTCTACAGTTCCAACAGACAAATGCATTATGTCTTCGAATTTTTGAAATTGTTATGCGACGATCTTCTCGCACAATTGCGTCAATTGTGTTAATATTGACCTCTGTTTTTGCTGTTAACGAGTTTTCCAGGGCGCGGAGAACCTTGAAGGTCTTCATGACCCCTTTGAAACGTTTATACCACTCAAAGACTTGTGTTTTGTCTAAAGCTTGGTCCTTGCTACACCATTTCAAAGGTTTCTGTAGGAGTTTTATCTAACAGAACACAAAACTTTATTGATGCGCCTTGCTGCAATTTCAGTTCCATGGAGGGTGCAGTAAACACGGCCTCACGTATCGGGCTCTAACTCCCAACTGATTGACTCTGCGTGACTGGCACTCTCAGCACTGCTGTAGGAAGGATTCACCTTTCAACCACTAGGAGTCATGGCGCTCCAGAGCGGTTTATTTAAATACAATTAAATTAGTTCGATTATTTATTGAAGGACCCTCGTATGTTGCTATAAAATTCTGGTAAGTATATCTTTGCAGAATGCAGAAGTTTGAAAATGTGAGACGAATGGGGTCCCCTGAGGCAAATCTTTCAAATTCCCTCATTCCAAACTGTATGTATTGTAGATTGAATATTTTCTTGGCCATCCACTTTTTAAAGCCTGATATAAATACCATATGTTTAAGATAATTTGTGAATCTTAATATACACATCTAATTTTTGCTAAATAGCCTGTGAAGTCCTCTTAAAATTCACTGACCTTTGCACCAGTTAAAAATGCTAAAGAAACTTGCTATTGACATAGATGTAACTAACTACTCATTAAATTTCTCGTCCTCTTTTTTTTGTGTAAATCTCAGACTGGGATTCTTTAAGGCATAAACATTAGCCAAAATGTCTAAGTTTCAAATCCCTCCAGGACGACCGGTGTTATTGACAGATTCTCTCCAGTTTTCTTCAATCTTCATGAAAAATTCGGGAGAATACCGAAAATTTAAACTTGGAATCTTTTACTCCCGAAGCTTCTTTTCCAGTCATTAAATAATGAGGTTAAACACTATCAAAAGTTTCAGATATGTTTCCCTGTTTTATTATAAAATATATAGTCATTTGATAAAATTCAAATCATGTTATGTTTCTAAAACAATCTGCAGTTCAGCAAGGTAAAGAATAATTACTTGAGTATCCTTAGAATGCGTTATGATTTGTTTTAGTCTTTCACCCTTTCTAGAGAAATTTAATTACACAAAAAATAAGTTATATCGACTTACCTTTGGAGCATTCTTCCTAATTAATTTTGTCTATAAGGAAAAATATCTATATATTTAAATGTGTATGCGATTTCTATTTATTTTCGAATGCCCACAGGCACTGGAAATGTGAAATCGCTAGTTATTTATGGAAGTTTATGTTTGAGAACAAGAAAACTAAAAGCTTCAGATGACCTTGCGGTTAAAATTGCTTTGCGAACTAAGTTAGCTATTAATAATAACTTTGCTAAACAAGTGCCAGATTTAAACTTTTTTTTCCGCTAATGGAGATAGTAGCAAAAATATGACAAGCGCGTGTGGTACCAAAAGATGAAAGTTAAAAAATAAAACATGGGAAGACATTCTACAAGGTAGTAGCTGTACAACTGGGAATTTATGAAAATGAAATATGAACGCTTAGAAAAAGAGAAGGAAAACTGTACACAGGCATCTAAAATGAGATTGTTGAGAGATGTTGCCGGGGTTAAGATTACAGATAAAATAAACAGCAGCGAAATAAAAAGAGTAAATGGAAAAATTATGAAAACTAAAAAACAACAATTATAATAGTAGAAAGATAGGAGATGTAAAAGCAGGTTTCTTTTACTAAACCCATTTATTATGACTGACATTCTTCTAGTTTAATCAGTTGCTCAGTTGTTAAAAACTTGGTGGTGAAAAGGCTTAAGACATTGGAAACTCTGAGGTCTAAAGTAGTGTACGTCCTAAAGCGTTATTGTATTAAAACGGTGTAATAATAATTCCGAAATGAATATTCCTCATGATCAAGGAAAACAAATGTTTTATGTCTATTTTTCAACTTTGTATTTTTGAATTGTTTAATTCTTTGTAGTTATTTTAAATTTCCTTTCGTACCACATGTTAAGTGCAATACTGGTTTTAATGTCGGCTTGGTATAGGTGCGGGCATATCAACAGTTCTGTGACACAAACGAATTAAAGAGAAAATTTTATTGAAAAAAAAAAAACCGACGTAATTTTAATCTGATGTACGAAATTACTTTCGTATTACTGAAAGTCCGCCCAAAGCAATGTTGTATTGTTATTGTAAAATAATTCATTCCCATCTAATTTAGCCCATCCATAGATATTCGTAGAAATCAGTTCAAACCGGAGCGAAAATTGCACAATACTTATTCTTGTCTCTGTCTCACTACTTAGGTAACATTGTAATTTGCAGAGTAGATTGCTTTTCACCTCTAATAATCAAGTGTGCTCTACTGAGTAGGTTAATCTCACAATGAGAGATGCCTCGGATTAGGATTAAGATTTATACAGAAGGGAATCGGTACCTAAACCTGTGATTTATTGTACCTAAGTCCCAAGTGGGGGGATGAGAGGAGACTGGAGTTCGACCCAGAGAGTCACGATAGTGCAGAGAGCAGGGTCCCTACTATTTACAGTTGGCAACTCACCCGGGAGGTTAGCACAACCGGCACCCCACCCGCCGTGGTCCGGATCGGCCCATCAGGTCGCCCCGGAGATCGGAAACCGTTATACCGAAGGACGAAGTGTTTATAAGGAGCATATCACCTTGCCATGCAGCGTCGAGACATCTGCCGACGCTTCTACCCTGTAAAGAGACCACTGATGGAAAGAGAATGTGCAATAATAATTGAGATAAAATGAAGGGATAGGCAATTCGGGAATATAATTTAACTTACTCAGCATTCGCCTGGCGACATTGGAGAACTACCGAAAATAAACATGAGTCAGGTAGGTCTCAGGCACGGAAATCGAACCCGGGCCATGGATGGAACCGCATGAGCCATCCCGCTCGGCAGAGATGTCAAAGTTATGAATTGCATGTGTAGCACACATCTGTTCAATGATCTCGTACGATATGCCGTTTTAGATAGTCAAATTTGCTTATAGTTTTTAAACTTCAAAATAGAATAATAAGAGTTATAAAACAATACTTAATTATACTCTCAACAAATTCCTGTGTTTGTATTTCAGAAACGGTCTCTTTTGTTCATAATAATAGACACTTAATAAAAGGTGTATGTTCAACGTTCATATGTCTTTCTCTGTAACTCTTCTTGCAAAACTTTTTATAAATCATCTTAATCTAGATAAATATTTGTATTTTAAAATATTTAAGAGGTGTTCACCATGGTTGACAAAGTTTTGAAAAATTCAAAACAATGAAAAGGGATATCTCCGAAATGGTTAACTCCACACACACACACACACACACACACACACACACACACACACACACACACACACACACACACACACACACACACACACACACACACACACACACACACACACACACACACACACACACACACACACACACACACACACACACACACACACACACACACACACACACACACACACACACACACACACACACACACACACACACACACACACACACACACACACACACACACACACACACACACACACACACACACACACACACACACACACACACACACACACACACACACACACACACACACACACACACACACACACACACACACACACACACACACACACACACACACACACACACACACACACACACACACACACACACACACACACACACACACACACACACACACACACACACACACACACACACACACACACACACACACACACACACACACACACACACACACACACACACACACACACACACACACACACACACACACACACACACACACACACACACACACACACACACACACACACACACACACACACACACACACACACACACACACACACACACACACACACACACACACACACACACACACACACACACACACACACACACACACACACACACACACACACACACACACACACACACACACAAAATACGATTACGGTTTACCAGTTAGGCAAAGGGCATTAGTAATGAAGTGGAACTCAGAGGCTTTTCACAGAAAATTTGAGATACAATTCATTCGCATGAAAATATCTTGGTAATTTAAACAAAGCCGTTACAGCCTTTTTTGAGAGCCACGCAGCTTAAATACCAAGTTTGTAAACAGTGTTACTAAACAGTGTTCTTAAAAACTAAAATGCTGTCAAATAGCACACACATACACACATAGAGGTAAAATCTCAATATGGAGCATTTTTGGTGAAACAGCATACTTCACTTCATCACTGAATTGTTGGGGAAATAAACAATAACAGCAACACAAATACCTAGTTTGAACTGATTCAAGTACAGTAGGCCAAAAGGTGTATCGCTGACTCATAATTAAGACTCATAATTTTAGTGCAGAAGTAGTAGTAGTTTATCGTGCATTGAATATAACCCATAAAACTGCAATCCAGTAGTTAAGGAATCTTAACTTTAGGTGTGCTTTTATTTAATTGGATTTGTGTTATAGAATCATAGTGCTTCACTCACACAATATCCTTAACTTTTCTCCTATATATTTGTTTTATAACAGCTCAATAATTAGTAACATGGAACCGCACAGTTCCTTTTTCCAATCGCCCATTAGCTGTTCCGCATTTCGCGTACAAAAACAGCTCTTTCAAAACGTCGACTATAAGAAAGATATTAATGATGTCAGCTTTTCCAGCCGTGCTTCACGTAATCATCATGCATTATTTCGAAAAGTACTGCATTTATTGAGTTTCCTCTCCCTCTCTACCCCTAAAGCCCTCGTGCCTTGCGATGCTATCCCCGGCTGGCGCGGAATTCCTTCTTAGCTGGTAGTTAATGACTTTACTGCAATAGTTCTGATTTTTTTTGTGGAAATGATATTCTTTTATGTACGTAAGTTCATACGGAGTAGAATATGTAGCCGAAGGGGCCAAAATTTAAAAATAGATATCCAATATTAAAACTGGAATTAAGAAGCATTGTGAATTAAATTCAGGTAATTTGTACCAAAAATATATATGCATGTTTTGGATTAAAGGAATTTTGATGAGAAAGTTGTACCATTAAATTACTTTAGTGTATCAATTTAGAATATTTTTAATTTGGAATTGATTTCCATACCTATTTTAATCGGCCACTTTTCAGCATTTTCTTTGTGTAAAATTCTCCTTTCATAGCAATTCCTATCCAAACAAGTGAAACCCTATTGTAAAGTAGTTATAGAGCTTGCCTTGAGTATGTACGTAAGGCATCTGTCCAGAGTGCGCCACCATATGCCACGAAACCTCTAAACGCACTGGAATAAATAGAATCAAAGAGAAATTACTAAAATTATAGCTTAACTGAAACATATGAAGTATGATATCTCATAAGCTGTAACTATTATTAAAGCTACTCAGTTGCCCGAATAAAATGCATCGAAAGAGGGCAAGCCTCATTAGTTCTGATCTCTGCAAATGTGTTATAGGAGTCGTGTATATTTTAGCATTTAGAATTTGCTCCCATCAAACTGCAAAGAGAAATAACGAGAAAAACAGTACGTTTTTTTATTTTTTTTTATTTAAGTATTCTTTAACCTAAATAACACCAGATTGTCTAGTAAATCGTTGTTTAAGTTTGCATTTGTTTCAGAGTTTAGTAGTTTGTCTTTGGCAATCCCTTTTACTGTACGCCAATATTATTATTGTGTATATTGTGAGCATTTGTCAAAGAATAGTTTGTCAAGCAAAATGAAATCCTAAAATAGTGATTTTGTAGCACAAAAACACTGCAACATTTAAATAATAAGGACGGAAACACTGCAATATTTAAATAATAAGGATGGAAACACTCAACACTTGACTGTTATTAGAAGAATTGATATTGCTTATAGAAAATAACTCCAGAGTGGTGGAGAAATCATTCGTTAAGTTATCAGAAAACCTTTGGCAACAGTAATACACTTTGAGAATCATACAAAATCTGTGGATTTGTACCTTATGAACTGACTACTGCATAGGCTCTGCCTAGAATGGATATCTGTCGTCGGCTTATCACTAATGCTATGGATGATAGATTTATCAGGAAAGTTGTCACATGTGATGAAAAATGGGTATGCTACCGCAGCCTTGACACCTCGAAATAGTGATCGACTCCCGTCAGCCTGCCAGTCATCGTTAAATAAAATGGGTACAGTCCCAAAGTAAAGCAGTGTACGTGCATCTTGAAGGTGCGATTCATGAGAGTTTGTTCCAAATGGAGGTGTAGCCAATGGAGATGTTGATTCTTAGCACTTAAAATGAGTTCATGAATTTTCCATGCATTAGTTAATGGATATAGTATTCTTTCAGCATGACACTGTGGTTTGTGAAATGCTAGGATTTGAAAAACTAATGCATTTATCATGTACATAGCGCAAAGCTTTTACGTTTGGACTATGAGTAGGTTACACTACAAAGGAAGATACCTCACACACCATAATCTAGAAATAAGGTGTGATTACCAGCCTTTAGAAGAAGGGAGAGTGACGGAGGCTGCAAGTAGCTGGCAAGTCGCACAGACGCGCGGATGTCTTCTTCTTCACTCTATGGTTTGGGCATATCGCTCGTTTCTGGCTTCATAGATCTCTCCAGCGTTTCCTGGGTCGTCCTCTGTCTCTTCTTCCTTTTGGATTATAATTTAAAACTGCATTTGGATATCTTCCATCCTCCATTCTTAATATATGTTCATGCCATTGTTGCCTTCGTTCTGATATTTTGTCATGGAATGGTTCGATTACTAATTCCTTTCTAATATCCTCATTTCTTATTTTGTCCAATATTATAAAACCTTTAACACTTCTTAACAATTTCATTTCTGCAGTCTGTATTTTATTTAAATCCTTTTGTGTTGGCACCCAGGTTTCGCTTCCATATAGTAAAGTTGGAATAGCCATTACCTTACACACTTTCATTTTTGTATCCCTTCTCACTCTGTTTTTAAAAGTTATTTGGATTGTCCCACATATGGCTCGGAATTTGTTTACTTTTTCTTCTATATCAGCAATGTTTCTAAAAGATATGTTACATCCTAAATATTTAAAACTCGATATTTGTTCTAAAACCCTATTTCCTAAAACAATTTTTATCCTACATTATAATTTCCTTTAAAAGCCATAATTTTTGTCTCTTCTTCTGATATTTTGAAATTATACTTTTGTACTATATTATTTTGTACTATATTATTGCTCGAGCTACCTAGAGAAAGCAATGTGCTAGCAAGCTATAGCGTCCACGGAGAGTACAGTTTCTTTTAAACAAACATCGGCACCTCCTACCCAACATCCCCATATTCCTTCAAACCCACCATATCCACCAGGGCAAACCACTATAAACCATGAACAAAACGGGCGGAGGATGGCAATCAAACCCAGGAACTCCTGAAAACGAGCCTCTAAAGTTACCAAGGAGCCATCTCGTCGTTCTTTACATTACTTAGCTACTCTTGCTCTTATTTCTTTGAATGATTCATTTCCTGGGTGAAAGTAATTTGGAAAGCAGTGAAGCTCTGAAATGGTTATCAGCGCATTCTTCGGATCAAAAATCAATCACGCGGTAAAGTACAAAATACAGGTTTGTGTAAAGACATATAATGTATTTGCTGTGGTGAAAAATAGTATTTTTAATTTTGGATCTGTGTGTCTTCCACGATATCTTCTAACATCATATTCACAGTATTTTAATGTATTATATTTGCTGTTATCAAAATATAAAAATCGCAAGCATGTCTCTTTAATCCCTCGAAAATGGTCCTTGCCAATCTTACAGCAAAATTCCTAACATAAAGTGTAGGCAACAATAAATTTGAATTTAATAAATTGCAAGGCTAATATGAAGAATTAGGCAACTATTTTACTCGCTTGTTTAGTTTCTTAACACTTGGCTGTGTGTGAGCAGGCTTGTAAAAATGTATACCTCTTGCTCGTATTCCAGATGTTTGTAGGATTTAGGCAGCTGCTTTGTCATGATGTAGGTACCCGTTTCTAAACACCGTTTTCTCTGAACTTGCAACCATGCACATGTTCACTCTTGAATAAGCAATACAAGCTAAAAGCGTCAGAAACTCTACTCAAGAGCAATGAAGAACGTCTCTCCCGCTAATGCAGGCTTTCACAATAATAGCATATGCATTCAGTACAACAGTGTTGGACAAGCTCTTCACGCAAACTACTACTTTTTTCGAATAACAACTCACGGTGCTGTCTTGCAGTTGTTTCGCTGTACCAAGGGTAAATATTATGGATTTTTGTATATAGAAAATGAGTAGTTGTCAAACATTTTTTGAGATTACTCACTCAGATAAGATGTTCTTCATATCTCCATAAGCGCTTTTCGGTCAGGTTTTGACCATCTTCAGTGGTTGTTGACCAGCTACTAAAGTAGAGAAGAGCCGAACCTTCCAAGAAACTTCTGCTCCTGTGATTGTCATTTGGTTATCGCCTGATTTGTAATGCCAACTTCTGGGACTGGAACACTGTGGCTGGACACAGGTGGCTGATGGTCATCTGTGGTGTTGACTGGTTGTAACTGTTTCTCCTCTGGATGTGGATCAATTGAACTGTAGACCTGTGGTGGCAGATGAAATTCCATTTTTTCTTTTTCCCCCTCGTTCTCTGGACCAATATTTAAGTTACTGGTTGTCTGTGGGAGATGTGCTTCCTCATTCATGTGCCTACTCACTGATTTACTTTTAGTTTATAATACATTTAAATAGGTACTTTTAATAAACTTTCAGTATATGTACTCAGCCTAGTGAAGCATTTAGCAATGGCAATCTCTATTAGAGTCGGCGGAAGAAAGGAGGGCAGTTGAGCAAGATATTATGATTTCCTTTTCTTCTTCTTGAATGACAGTTTTTCTTAGATCGTGAAGGCCTGCCGAAATATCCCTCCAGGAGGCTCTACTGAGCTCCATATCTTCTTAGACAGGGTGCATTACACCCCCACACAAATCACCGTTTTGAATGATATTTTTATTCGCCAATTGGAATCATTCGTTGTATTTCTAATAAATTAGGAGTTATCGCTTTAGTAATGTCCACTGTAATTTTATTTCTCATGCCGTGTACGGGTACAAACTCGTGAGGAATACAATATTTGCTTTCCTGCGGGGAAATTCTCTGGATTGAGTCCAACCAGAAACACCCTTAGTGCATGTTGTCGCTCCTGCTGCTTTGGACACATCGCAGAGCACCCATGCTAACACAATGCCTGGCAACTCACTGCAGCGTGCACAACTTTTCCCGTGGGCGACGATGATACGCTACCTCTAACGGCTTGGGCCACTTCAGGGGCAGTCGTGGTACTCACTCAACCGACGCAGAGTTCCACACAGGGTGTCGCCACAGTATTGCTTGCACCAAGGGCAGCTAACCCGTCCACCTGCAGGGAAGACACTACTCTATCCACGACGAAAACATTCAAGTACACTCCAGCAGCTGTATTCATGCCAAGCAATTGCAGCGGATGCTTCATCTGAACCTCTGTATGCAAGCCTCCTGGTTCATAGGTGCAGGTGCCTCTGAAAAGTGGGACAGAGGGTGCCCAATACCTCGACATCCTCGCCCTTACGTGAAACTTACGTACAA
The DNA here is from genome assembly GCA_030765055.1 of Mantis religiosa. Lineage (NCBI taxonomy): Eukaryota > Metazoa > Arthropoda > Insecta > Mantodea > Mantidae > Mantis > Mantis religiosa. Next base: position 46,348,293 of record CM060951.1, on the reverse strand, counting down.
TCTATAGAAGCTTACTCATAATCTATTTCCAGGAAGTCATATTAATATTCTACCTAATTAATTTATGGAGATAATATATGAAAGAATAACTGTAACTACTTAGTACCACAGCCTATAATCTCTAACCTTTGTGTCTTCCGTGGTCTGTTGGAGTTAGCGGGTTCAAACCAACAGAGGGGTTCGATGTTTAAGGAGTATAAAAATTGTAAGCATGGCTTCCTTCGGAAAGCAGATAAGGCCGGTAGCTCCGTATCGTATATTTACGGTTGGAACGCCCACATCTGTCGGTCTGTTACACTCACGTCTGCACGGCTCTACCCTTTACTCAACAGGCGCACCTCATTTGGTTATGAATCCTCCCTTCTTCTTTAAAAATCTCTACTCCGTCCCAATTTTACCTTTGCAGCTGCAGTCTGGGGTGGGACCAGCAAGACTAATATCCGCCGACTCCAGGTATTACAAAACAGGGTGCTTCGTATAGCTACAAATGCTCCATGGTTCGTCAGAAACCAACAACTTCATCACGAGTTTGGCTTCTGCCATTCACCAGTACATCCGCCGGCTGGCACGACCTTTCTTTTACCATCTCCAGGAGGTCCCTGGAGCTGTTACCTACAATCTCAGCGTTCGCAAAAGACAACCAACTCGCCTCAAGCGCAGACTGCCACAAGATTTTCTCCTGAGTGACCTCTCCAGTACAGACGACCCAGAAGAGTGATACCTATCAAACTTAAAGTCCTCAATGTGATCCTGGCATATTTAGCTATAGGAGTCGTTCACGGCTACCTCAATTGTTAAGTGTACTGTTACAAGGTATCTCAATAACAAACATCTGTAAAGCATATTTGCTGATCGATGGATAATAAAGAAAAAGTATATTTAGGGCACGTAAAGGACCCTGAAGTCTGATTCAGGCCCAATATAGAATGGTTCGTTGAGAATCACATCACTTAAAGAGTGTCTACAAATAGTAAATAAGAAACAAATGAGGAACAAAGGTCTTTAACCATTAAATCCGTTCTTATGCACATAAATTTTCGATGCAGCTTGTTGAAAACGTTCCAATACGCTTCAGATATCCTAATTGAAGCAATGCCGATTGGATAGCAAGCTCACAGGAAATGTAAATGCAGCGTAGTGGTGTATTTTAAAGCAGTTTTATACGTAAGAAATTATAATCATCTTCTTTAAAATTATATAGCAGTAATGCGGCCTTTCCTAACGTCTCTGTGGAAAGTAGTCGGCTTTCGTTCATTTTCGAAGTAAACTGTTGGCAAATATTGCCGCTACAGCTCTGTGGTTGCGATTGTGCTGTGCATGTCATTCCTTTTATCGGCAAAACTTCGACGTATCGCTCTCTGCGTATAACATGTTCGAGACAATCGAGTGGTCTGCCGCGTAGGAAATGCGGTTTGTTTTCTTCAATACAAGATATGTGAAACAGTGCAGACATCCACCGCTCCTCTCTGCTTTCATCATATTTGTATACTGCCATCAAATATGAAGTTCTCAACACAGCTGTTTGGAATTAAAACAGTCGTTTCTTTCAATTGCTCACACTTCATCTGTAAATACTGCTCGAATCCGCATATTGTTGCACTCATGGCTTTCTCTAATAGTAAATCATTTCTATAAACACCTATTCTTCTATCAACTTAATGTAATTGAGATAAACATTTGCATAAACTGTTTTACTGCAAATACAATGGGAGTACAGATACATAACACTTTGGTGAGGAATGCATGCATTACGGAATCATGACGTCACACATTAAGTTTTCATGCAAAATTAGGTCCTTTGTTGTTGGCTCAGAAGGAAGCCAGTTTAAGTAACTGATAGATGCAATATATTTCCGTTTCGTGGTTTGCCACGGTTCCATAACAGTTTGGATATTTCTTCTTCTTCTTCTTCTTCTTCTTCTTCTTCTTCTTCTTCTTCTTCTTCTTCTTCTTCTTCTTCTTCTTCTTCTTCTTCTTCTTCTTCTTCTTCTTCTTCTTCTTCTTCTTCTTCTTCTTCTTCTTCTTCTTCTTCTTCTTCTTCTTCTTCTTCTTCTTCTTCTTCTTCTTCTTCTTCTTCTTCTTCTTCTTCTTCTTCTTCTTCTTCTTCTTCTTCTTCTTCTTCTTCTTCTTCTTCTTCTTCTTCTTCTTCTTCTTCTTCTTCTTCTTCTTCTTCTTCTTCTTCTTCTTCTTCTTCTTCTTCTTCTTCTTCTTCTTCTTCTTCTTCTTCTTCTTCTTCTTCTTCTTCTTCTTCTTCTTCTTCTTCTTCTTCTTCTTCTTCTTCTTCTTCTTCTTCTTCTTCTTCTTCTTCTTCTTCTTCTTCTTCTTCTTCTTCTTCTTCTTCTTCTTCTTCTTCTTCTTCTTCTTCTTCTTCTTCTTCTTCTTCTTCTTCTTCTTCTTCTTCTTCTTCTTCTTCTTCTTCTTCTTCTTCTTCTTCTTCTTCTTCTTCTTCTTCTTCTTCTTCTTCTTCTTCTTCTTCTTCTTCTTCTTCTTCTTCTTCTTCTTCTTCTTCTACCTCCCGGCTTTGGATTGTTTAACCCATTCCGGCTCCAAATTGGTCTGCCCATTTTTTCTGCGGTCTTCCCTGGTTTCTTCTTCCTATAGGTTTATAGTTTAAGGCTATTTATTATTCATCCTCTGAACATGTTCTTTCCATTGATTTCTATTTCTTTCAATAGTATAGTTTATTTCTTCTACTTTTAATCCTGTCCTAATATCCTGACTACGTTTTTTTTTATCAATTTTGGTATATCCAGCTATTGCTCTTATGAATTTCCTTTCTGATGACTGTATTCTCGTACTATTTCTTTTTGTTAGTATCAATGTTTCTGATCCATAGATCAGAGTTGATATTGCCATTGTTTTGTATAGTTTTATTATAGAGTCCTTACTTGCTTTATTTTTTAATGTTCTTTTTATTGTGCCTGTTATATAGTTATTTATTTATTTTCTCTATTATATTAGCTTCCCCTTGGTACGAGACATTACATCCTAAATACTTAAAGAGTGATTTCTGCTCAATTATTATGTTATCTAACACTATTTTTGATCTTACTGGATTAATTCCTTTAAATGCCATGGTTTTGGATTTATTTGCTGATATTTTCATTCCATTTCTGTTCTGGATATTTATGTCACCCAAAACCCACGCAACGAATAAAAAAAAATGTAAGAAAAAATCTGGTGTTACCTTTTTATGACTCTCTCTGCTCAGAGCGTACAAAGGATTCTTATAAATGCTTAATCTTGCATATATTTACTATAAATCGAGATAAAAATTAGTAAATGTTTTTGTTACTAAGTAACTTGTAGGTACAAATTGAATAGTGGAATATAACAGGCATAAGCGACAGCCGAATCTTTTTAGAACTGGATGTTATGTGATATTATTGATTCCCTTTGTATGACCAGCTAAAATTAAATAAAACTACTTCCCATTTGAGAAAAATATAAGGAATAACTTATTATGACGAGTAGGAATGTTTTTTTTAATTCAATAAATTTTATTCTACATTAAATACATTAAAGCTTTGAAAATACAAAGCACAAAAACAATAATTTGAAACATGTACTCAGGAGGCCATTCAGCGATGGTCCTGCAGTTCCTTGGAAATATTGATTCAAAATCTTAATTTGATAGGTTTTCTTCTTTTCAGTCTTCTCATTGGCAGATTTGGAGGGTAATTAGCAGGAATTTGTTGAATTAGATGTTAAAGGTGCTCTGTGGTCTACTACAGCTCTTAAGCAGGACTTCAAGACCTCTGATATTCTTATGTCGTCCTGCAGCGCGCTGTTTCGCAAATATAAAGGTACACCAGTCATATTTCTGAATATGCATTAGAGTCCTACATAGAACACCTATACTGCCATATAGAATAACTTTTACTATCTGAGAAAAATATAATAATTTTAAAATTCAAACCAGTAGGTTATAAGAAATATCTCAAAGATAGCTAACTTCACAAAAAAATAAGAAATAAATAAAAATAAAATAAAATATTGACAAAAGTGGCGTTAATTGAATGCTTTAGAGCGATTTACTTAAATGTTCTGTGTAATGAGATTTTTCTTATCTCTTACGTTTATTATTTATGCAAAATCTATTCAGAATAAAGAGGACTTCTGACACTCTTCTCATAAAATTCAAGATATGCATTTAATTATCACTAAAATGTTTTAAACATATGGTATTTTAATCAAAACCATTATATTGTGTTTGAAAAATCAAATATTTGAAATGGTTTACATTTAAATGATAATTTGGGATGTGTGTATTGTAATTTTTTTTCTTTTTCCTGATACCGTTCATGTTTTAATCTTAGAATATGCTAAATTTAAGTACCAAGTTTGGTTTATAAACGGCCATTTGTTTTCAATTAATGTTTTTATAAACACAGCCACACAAACGCATATAAAGGACCTTGTTTTCAAAAAAATAATTTTTTGGGGTCCTCTAAACATATTTCCTGAAAATTCTCAACATCAAATTTCACCATAAATGCAGCACCTTCCATTGTTCGTGGAAGAAAAAAATGAGAGGAGATTAAACAACATGGAATGAGGTAAGACAAACATTTTATTATACTTCATTGCATTAATTACCCTCTGAACAGCAAAAATAAATATCAACAAAGCAATTAGGAACACTGTTGTAACAACAGAATTGTGAAGGATAAGTAGATTCTATGAAAGGATAGGGTCAGACTAAAAAATTCAATGCCATAGCCGGGATTTGAACCACGGATCTTCTGGCCTCCGTCCAGCCGCTCTTAAACGTTGAGTTACTATGGTCAACATGCCAACATAACATTAAATTCTCTAACTTACTCGTAATTTTCCCGGTAAATCACTAGCAGTTCTCATAAACACATGAGCTAATTACCGTAATAGCGGCTCACTAAGCTATACGTATTTTAAAGTAAACTCGTTTACCAAAAAATCATTGGTAGTTAAACAGCGCAAATCTCTATTTTTTGGAATATTTTCTTTCTAAATGCGCAAAGAAACCCTGGGAATTCTGTATCATCTTAGAGATAGGAATATGTAAAAGAAGCAAAAAAGCTTGAACTAAATTGTAGCGACATTGGAACATGGAGAAAAATGTTTAAAGCGTTATTTTGTTTTGCCACAGTTGAATATCACTTGGCCGAGAAACACAAATCTCTTTCACGCTGATTATCTCTCTGTGAGTATATCCAGCACGGCTTTATTCATATTTTGGTCGCTTCTCTTCTTCTCTTTGCTCAACAAACTACATACATATGACCCCCTTCCGTTTTATCAGCACCTGGATCGCTGACATAAGCATAGCGCTGATTGCCGCACAAGATGTAGGTTTCGGAATGCATGCACATATCGGATAAATCGATGCTATCGCATTCCGACAGAACGAGATAAAAATGTCCCAACGATGATGCAGAAGACTTGCCTCCCTCCCCGATAAAAACAAGTAAATAACAATAAATAAGGTAGGAGCAGGCAGTGTACGGGCCGGTACGGCGTCGCGGCGCAAGTCACGTGCAAGAGCGCCTGCGCACGGCGCTAGGACTGTGCTTTACCCGGACCTGGCGCCACCGAGCAACCAGTCTCTCTGCTGGCGCTCCTCGCTTCCCTAACCCGAACACAACCCCGTCTGCTATCGGCTCCTGCACACTTCTGCAACCAGCAAAACGTAAGTGTTGAACTCTCTCGATAACTCTCGCTATCGATCACGCTTCTTGGGAAACGAACCGGTGCTTTGTGTATATGTGTGTGTGCGTGCGTGCGTGTATGTGCATGTGGCTTGCCTGTCTGCCGGCATGGAGATTCTGGAATAGTCTCGACCGTTTCAAACGTGTGACAGTGTTGACCAAAATTAGAAGGACGGTGATGATGATCATAGTGGTGGTGGTTAGTGGAGGGTGTACAGGGTTGGTGGGTGGTGTAGTTGGTGACGAGTGGGAGGAGCTTCAGGAAGTGGGCGGGGTAAAGTGGGGGGTGGAAGGGGATTGTGCTGAATACTCGATCAACCAGCATCGATAGTTATCGAAATTTAAAGTAATTCAAATTTTGGTTATTGTAGTTCACAAAGCTTTGACCTGTGCAAAAATTTCGCAAATTTTAGAGAAATAAATAACAAAAGTTATATTTTAATACTGACTACTTTATTGTTAGTTTAATGTAATTGACAATCAATTTTTGAGATATCCAAAAATAATTAATATTAACATAGATAGTTAAACATACGTGTTACACTACAAAAAAGGTTGCTGTTCTGATAAGGAAGAGCTGGCCACGGAAAATGACAGCTATTGATCTTCCAAAGCTCAATAGATGTTTGTGGCGGGATTGCTTGCCGGTGCCTGGGGTCACAACTTTGCTATTGGTAAGAACATGGCGTCCCGCATCGTAAACCTGGGGCCCGCGGTTCGCGGATCGATGCGCGCGCCGCCCTGTGCCATTCCATATAACTAACCTCAGGTACGGACGTGCTCCCTCTAATTCTTTGCTGCTCTGTTTCATCTTCCTCCTCCTCTTCCGCTGGAGGAGGATAGCTTTCTATTGCCTGGTGTTCTCAGCATGACCTTGTAGTGGCTATTTCTGTAAAGATGCCACTAATTTGCCTGCACTCTGTTGTTACTGAAGCAGCAAAGCAGTGCGCGCTATCTTATGCAGCCGTTCTCCAGGGAATCTCAGCTGCCCACTAAGTTTGTACGACAGCCGTGATTTTTTAGACGTATTGAGGTGAAATTCTATAAAGATCTAACTTACGCCTGTGCTGCTTTCTGCGCGCAACGTTTAGGCTTAGATATGCCTATATTTCGATTACAAGTAAACATACCTAATTATATTTATAAAAAATGTTTTCTATCGGGGTCGAGGTTGCATAATCCACATAAAATTAAGTGTTCCTAATAGTCAATTTGTGAGTTCCAATCTCGTTTGGGGTCTTTCCTGGGATTATTCCTTATTATTGAAACAAAAATTTCTGGTTACTGGTAGCTGTTTGAATCCCGGTTTCATTTGGGGTACTTATTAACTATTCATAATCAATTCATTGATCAATCTCTGTGGACTTGAGATTTAGCACACACCCCGCCTCTCTCTCTCTCTCTCTCTCTCTCTCTCTCTCTCTCTCTCTCTCTCTCTCTCTCTCTCTCTCTCTCTCTCTCATTCATTTACATCGCTTTTATGCCCGCCTCGGTAGCGTGTCTGCCTCACGTTCAAGAGCTAACGAGTTCGAGTCTCGGTCAGGGTGAGCTACCTGGATAAGGTTTTTTGCCGGGGTTTTCCCTGATCCTGATAGACGAATGTTGGGCAACTCTAAGCTCCATGGACTCCGGCCTCAATTGAGCATCATTTCACCCATTTTATTCATCGTCCGATATGACTTAACGTTGGAGGACGTAAATTGAAAAAAAAAAAAAAAAAAGCATCGCTTTCGATCACTGAATCAGATTTCGTATACAGAATCAAATGTAAATAGGTATCATTTATTTTGGAGCAAGTTTTGAATACACCTTCCCCTGTGGAACGCCTAGTGTGGCGCTACCCTTATATCTGCGTGCTTAAAATGACTTGGATGCATTATCGGCACTGAAAAGCTAAATGTAGGGTTTAAAGCACACGTCCACATAAATTAAATCTAGCAGAACCAATTAAAAATAAATAATACGGTTATTTTTCACTCAAGAGATTAAAATATTCAGCTATTCTAATCTAGAAATAATAAACATTATATTTAATTTATTTTGTGTAATTTAATCTCCTTATGTTGTGATTCACTTAATGTTTTGTTTATAATATCTCTTGTAAATGTGTACAATTTAATTCGCATGTGTTTTTAATTCATCGTAAGGTAGTTCTTGTTCTTCTGAAGTGATTTCATGTAAATTTAACTCCTAGATCTGAGAATTTCCGAGAACAGTATGTTATAATGCCGCTAAATAACAAATGTACCTTTATTTAATATCCTTTGAAGGTAGTTCAGAAAAAGCTGACATTAATGGAACCCAGTATATGGCTATTTTGAAAGAAGTTTAAATTAACAGCATTATTGGGCCAAAGAAGTTTTAATAAAATTACTTTTATAATTTTAAAAGTAAAATAAATAAAAATATGCAATTTAAATTCAAGAGAATGTACATAAAATAAGATACAAGCAGTTATAACTTCTCATCCATTGCTTTCATCGAGTTTTTTCTGGGACCTACGGCTGAAAGACATAAAAGACAAATCACCAAACACAAAAGGCATTTAATTTGGTAGCAGATGAGCATAGGTCAACTGTTCCAACAAGGCATCGCAGTGAAGATTCATAAATTAGAGGCCAGAGGTGTGGTGGTACATGCAGGGTAAAGCACGGTACTTTGAGGACTAATGTACGCAGTAAATTCGTTAAGATGATGGTAAATGACCACAGTACGCCAGCTGGTTTTGTGGCATTAGTCGCATCTTACGACGTAAACAGTGATAAACTCTCATCTACATCACCAAGCTCCCCCCCCCCCCCAACCCGCCCTTGGTTGGTATTACAATCCGTAGGCGCCATTTAGGCTTTAAGTGCTTGAAAGCGGAAAATCAGGACATTCAGAGACTTGACTCATTGATTTGTTTTTTTTTTATTATTTTTTTATTTTACGTCCTCCAACATTTAGTCATATCGGACGATGAATAAAATGGGTAAAATGTGCTCAATGCGTCCGGGGTCCATGGGGCTTACAGCTACCCGACATTCGTCTTTTAGGATAAGGAAAAACCCCGGAAAAACCTTATCCAGGTAACTCACTCTAACCGAGATTCGAAGTCGGGGCCTATTGAATATGAGGCAGACATGCTACCAACTACGACTTGATTCATTGATAGTAAGTCTTACTGACAGTTCTTTCAGTCACTGCCGAATTAAATGCTCTTAATAAAACAAAGTTTAATGGAACGCACAGGGAAACTACGCCAAAATCTCTGGAAAATGGACTTCTGAATTGCGACGGCTCCTTTTTTTTTTACGTTCGATCTCTAACCTAAGATATAAAATACCTGTGATATATAAAGCTTTAATGCTGAAATAGTTTTAATTTTTAGTTATTTACTCTTAAAGCATAGATAAATCTTGTCTTTTCTTTGCAAGATGGTGCACTTGAACACAAATTTTAGTTTTAGTTATTTGATGGAAATTAATCATTTCTTCACACTAGCCGTATTTAGACTAAGGTTTTTGATAGATAGAGTCAACATGAAAAATTCAATACCATAGCCGGGATTTGAACCACGGATCTCCTGGTTTCTGTCCAGTCGCTCTAACCCATTGATCTACCATAGCCAACATGCCGTCCTGACATTAAATTCTCCATTTCAGTGGTGGTAAACTATTAGGGAATCTCCTGTCCGAGATACACCGTTTTTGATGACTTACTATCGTAAGTACTTGAGTCCCAGGCTTCATCATTTAACTCTTATTATTTTATTTAATTGATGGACATTAATCATTTCTTCACACTAGCCGAATTTGGACTAAGGTTTTTAATAGATAGAGTCAACATAAAAAATTCAACGCCATGGCCGGTATTTGATCCACGGATCTCCTGGTTTCCGTCCAGTCACTCTAACCCATTGAGCTACCTTGGCCAACGTGCAGTCCTGACATTAAATTCTCCATTTGACTCGTATATTTCCCCGGTAAAGGGGCTCTTGCATTCGAGATACACCGTTTTTGGCGACTTACTATAGTAGGTACATCATTTAACTCTTTTTATTTTAGTTAATTGATGGAAATTAATCATTTCTTCACACTAGCCGTATTTAGGCTAAGTTTTTGATAGATAGTCAACATAAAAAAATTCAATACCATGGCCGGGATTTGAACCACGGATCTCCTGGTTTCCCTTGAGTCACACTAACCCATTGAGCTACCATGGCCAACGTGCCGTCCTGACATTAAATTCTCCAATTGACCTAAATACGGCTGGACGCGATTGGACGGAATCCAGGAGATCCGTGGTTCAAATCCCGGCCATGGCATTGAATTTTTCATGTTAACTCTAACATATTTTAGTATTTACTCTACGCGCGCGCTCGCGTGCGCCCACCTCGGTGGCTAGATGGTAGCGTGTCCGCCTCACGTTTAAGAAGTCCCGAGTTTGAATCTCTGTCAATATGAGTTACCTACATAAGGCTTTTTCCGGTGTTTTCTCTCATCATGAGAATGAATGTTTGGTAGCTTTAAGCTCTATGGACCCTGGGCTCATTTGAGCATCATTTTACCCATTTCATTCATTGTTCGATATGACTTACCGTTGGAGAACGTAAATTAAAAACAAAAAATACTCAGATAGGTACAGCTACACACAGATCTTTTCCAAATATTTCTTTTCTGGCATTCAGAGAAGTTCAAAAGTTGTGTGTGCTGAAATCACGGTATCGAATTTCGGGATGGAATGCAATATTTCCCCTACTTTAAGTACGGAGTAGAGAAAATAATACGAGAGATATTTTATTCAGCCAACAGCTTCTCTGCCTCCTTAAATTTCCCGAAGGTTACATCGAGTTTGATCATAACTGCTCAGTGCAAGAATAATTTGTTCCTAATCGGCTATAATTGGTTGCCAAATGGGATAAATAAGCAACACCTAAAAACTGTAGCTTCAACATATGTAAAGGAGAGGACATTGTGAATGTGCACAAATAAAAATTTGCAAAGGCTTTCGACGAGTATAGAAATAACCGAATATTTCCGTGTGGTTCCGATCTTCAGCGAATTTCGATGCATAACACTATCTGGCGAGAATACATGAACTACCAAGTCTGACATCACATACCACATTTTCCCGCGGAGTGAGCTTCTCTCGCATTGCATATACAAGCCAATTAAACCGCCTTCTTTGTGATTTTTTCGCGGTTTCTTCTCGGTCTTACATTGGATACTTTTATCACCCAACCAGTAAAATAAATTTCAAGTGTTGCACTTGACTTTATCTAGTTATTTTTGTACACATTATACTTACCTGCAAATGCTTATTCAATCTCCTTAATGCTAATGGAGATATAAATTTGTACAGTTGGTTTTAATAAATATTTACTTTTAGGTAAATTGTGTGCTTTAATGACACCTAAACTTTTGCCTATTCCTTATGGTTCAGTACTTGGGCTAAATTCATTCAGAATAAAAAGAACTTCAGAGTGTTGCCAAAAATTTAAAGTACACGTTTCATTTGAGGAAAAATATTTTGGAAAATTATTCATGTAAAGGTAAATTTGAGATGCACAGATCCCCCCCTCCAAATCTGCTAAATCGGATACTCTGAAGACACTGAACTTAGGAGTCTAGCTTTCGTTTTTTACTTATGGTGCCCAGAAAGTCAGATACGCATAGAGTGTTTCTAAAATAATAATAATAATAATAATAATAATAATAATAATAATAATAATAATAATAATAATAATAATAATAATAATAATAATAATAATAATAATAATAATAATAATAATAATAATAATAATAATAATAATAATAATAATAATAATAATAATAATAATAATAATAATAATAATAATAATAATAATAATAATAATAATAATAATAATAATAATAATAATAATAATAATAATAATAATGATTAATAATGATAATGATAATGATTAATAATGATAATGATAATGATTAATAATGATAATGATAATGATTAATAATGATAATGATAATGATTAATAATGATAATGATAATGATTAATAATGATAATGATGATGATGATGATAATGATAATGATAATAATAATTGCTTATTATTATTATTATTATTATTATTATTATTATTATTATTATTATTATTATTATTATTATTATTATTATTATTATTATTATTATTATTATTATTATTATTATTATTATTATTATTATTATTATTATTATTATTATTATTATTATTATTATTATTATTATTATTATTATTATTATTATTATTATTATTATTATTATTATTATTATTATTATTATTATTATTATTATTATTATTATTATTATTATTATTATTATTATTATTATTATTATTATTATTATTATTATTATTATTATTATTATTATTATTATTATTATTATTATTATTATTATTATTATTATTATTATTATTATTATTATTATTATTATTATTATTATTAAAGGAGTCTGGAACATGCGAAATCTCATAGTTGAATATTTGGATGAAATACAGCTCTCTCTTCCGGTACATATGGTAGATAAAGTAAAAATACATATGCAGGAGAGAAATTCCTAAGCTGAGGTCATCTACATATCCCGCAGCAAACAAATTACTACAGTACCACAGAACTGCTTGCTGTTTCGAAACCCGAAGCTTCAGATTTGGTTTAATTCAACAGCAATAAAGCAAACGGCACTTAAGTAAGGTGACAAAGGCCATATATCAGAAAGTTTGTGAAGCAGATGGTACAATATGGCGTCAAAGCAACCAAAGCCATCTGTCCGATACACAGCGACTACGCACATCGTGGAGCTGTCATCATGACCTTTAAGAAATAACAAAAGAGTTTTGAACCGCAGCATATTTTAACGCGGCATATTTCTCGGTCTTCAATCCCATCAATCAGTGGCAATACCTGGTTAGTAAGAGGATGTAGATCTAATGTATACATAGATATAATATAAATGTGCTTTTATTATATATTTCGTTAAAGGTACTTACAATGGAAATACGGAAACAATATAGCCTTAGGCGATACTCAGATCTTTAAAGTGCTGGTCACTGTGTGATGATTCACTAATTCCATTTTCTTTGCATGTCCAGAGATAAAAATGGAACGAATAATACAATTTCTTGTTTAATAATAGTTAAATATTGCACGCTTAGAACAAAAATAAGGAATATCCCGAAAGTTATCTCCGCAAACACGTTTTACTTGTGTGCTTTAATGAGACTATTTTTGTGTGATAAGATGGCGCCTAATTATAGCGGTTTACCTCGTAGGCAACAATCGTCTAGAAGGAATAAGATATATCCAGAAAAGGCAAGATACACATTTATGCCACATTTAACCAACAAGATTTAAGACAAAACGGCTGTTAGTGCATTTAGAAATAGTTATAACAAAAATTGCATTACACCAACATATGTTTGCTTAACACTCCTGTTAAACCTCTTTTAAATTTACAAGCCATATTACTGATGCTAAAGCTTTTAACAATAATTGTCAAGATGGCGGTCGTGAACGCAGCTTTTGATGTCGGATTCTATATTTAGATCCTCTAGATGGCATTCGAGAAAAGTTGGCATATGAGGAAAAGTTTTACGGATGCATAGACTGTCGAAGCAAGTTGTTATGAAGGTTACTAAGGAAGTACAAGAAAAGCTAGCACATGCCCGCCTCGATTGCGTGGTGGTAGCGAGTCTGCCTCACGTTCAAGAGGTCCCGAGTTCGAATCTCTGTCAGGGTGAGTTACCTGGATAAGATTTCTTCCGGGGTTTTTTCCTTATGAAAGACGAATGTCGGGTTAACTCTAAGTTCTATGGACCATGGGCTCATTTGAGCATCATTCCACTCATTCCTTCATCGTCCGATATGACTTAACGTTGGAGGACGTAAAATTGCCACAAAAAAAGCTAGAACATGCATTGAATATGAATATGCCGATCTCAACTTTGCTTCAAGTATTAATAACCTTGCGTTTTTATAATTCAGTTAATTCTGTGGCTAATATACTGTCCACATCCCGTCTTGAAATGTTTAATTCTTTCATCACTTCTGTCCTTCGCAAATCTTTTGAAATTTACGTAATGTGCACGAAGTTGTTCACGTATTTTCTAATGTTTTCCTGTTAAAATAGCTACATGCGACTTCAATTGTTCTGTTACTTTCAATATATGCGTGCACAAGGTCAGATTTTGCTTCTGAGTTCGCGACTGAGAAGCAAACTATTGCATCTATTCTTGAACTACTGAAATTGCATGATTTTCTCACTTTATTTCATTTATTCTTAAAAAACACAAACCTTTGTGCTTTTGAGACCCTCCTGAAACACTAGCCATATATCTCCTTTTACATTAAGTTCATTTTAAGTACACAGTTTAGTATCTTACTGTTTAGTTATTAAACATATTCAGAGACTGATATTGTTTAAACCATCTATTACTACGCGAGACGTTTGACAGTCACCCAATGGTGTAACAGCCACATCAGAGTGAACCAGAGCTGGCCAACCCGACAGCCGGCCTCATGTCCATGTTGGACAATCATCCAACAGATGCGAGGAGGTGATGTGGTCAGCATTACGCACCTCCATCTGGTAATGTTGGAAGGCCGCGCCGTGGCTCAGTGGTTAGACCGCTTGGCTCTTACCAAGGCGGCCCGAGTTCGATCCCAGGTGGCCGCAAAGTGAAATTTGTGGTGGACACCACGGCGCTGGGGCGGGTTTTCTCCGGGATCTCCGGTTTCCCCCGCCATCTCATTCCACCAGTGCTCCAGCTTCATCTCATGTATCACTAGTGCCATCGCGTGCGATGTCGCATGTAGTAAAAGCGGGCGTTAAACACTACACACTACACATGGTAATGTTGGCTTTCTTGATCAGGGTTCGCTACCTATCGTAGCTCCTCAACTGAGCACCGGTCCTATACCTGCGTCTTAAAATGCGCACTCCCCTGGGGGGGGATCGAAGCCAGGGAAATGTATTCCGTGGCAGGGAAACGCAACGGCGCAGGATTATTTCGCATTCCTACTTATGAAAATGCTAAGGAAAAGAAGAGGTGCTTGCACTTCAAACTTGCTGAGACAGGTTCCTGCAGGGGGGGGATCCATCCCCTTCAGCTGCGTTGGTGCGGGCGCTGCAGACCCCTAGCACTCGTGGTACCTCTGACGTTACTAGAGGAACCTTGGGCCGAACATTCGAGCCCTACCCTGAATAGGAGTTGTTAGGATTGGGTTCAACTTGACGGAGCAGTGGTTCCAGATATCCGTGGGAGATCGGGTACGTCTCCGGACGGGGTTGAAGGAAGCCATATATTCCCGCGTACTAGCCAGCATACCTAGCAGAAGATGTGCTAGATCACCAGGCGGCCCAACCGAGGTCATATCGGTAGCCTTTTCATTTTGGAGTTGGCGCGCGTAAGTGGCGTATCTTGAGTCCACAGTACCTGATGGGGGACTTGTTAATCTCTAGTTCTTGCCCTATGGAAAGCCCCACGGAGGCGCCCGGCGCCCTTTTGGGACAGCTCGGTAACTCCCTGGTCGAAGGAGGCCCGGCTCCTTAGTCCTACGAGTCCAGGACTTATGGGAGTAGAACCTCTGGCATTTATGTGCTGAGACTGGTATTTGTAATATTGTATGGAAATTAGCAGATGGTAAAGAGAACTCAGGATGCCGAGTTTGAACTGATATGCTTACGGGTATCAAAGCTAATTAATTCTGTTTAAGTAAAATAAAACTAGGAAAAAATGCACACTGAATAATTATTTTGCGATGCGATGCAACAATCGCATTACTAGATAGTCGCAACTTTTTTCACCCCTATAAGGTTTAAAATAGACGTTCCAGAAGTTTCGGCTGCCACTGCGATGGACATTTTCAGTGACCCATGTCCAATGCTGTTGTATTTATACCGAGACACCTGTCTGCTCATTATCCCGTTTGATGGACGGCTGGTGCTAATTAGTGTGCAAAATGTAGTAACGTTACCGAAACGCCGTGTAATAAAATATTATGCAGTGATATATTTACCATAAAAATTACGTAGGTATTTTCTGCTTTATTTTACGGTGCCTTTTCTCTTCCCAAATTGTTGTCAAGAAAAATCAGAATTTCAGTGTCAGTAAACATTTTCAATAAAAGGTACAAACTTTTGATTTTACTGGCCTTTATTGCGTTCGTAGAACGTGCCTTAAAACTAAATCATTGTAGAGTACTGAAATTTAAAAGCAGGACCTAACATTGCGTGTCACGCATGACTCATAATCGAAAATGACGCAGCAGTCAAGTTGTGATCGCTTCATCCCACCCAATAATACAGCAGATACGACACGATTATCCTGCTCTGATTTTGCTGGGTATTTATGTCATGCGCCAAAATTACCTGCAATATCCAATAACTGAGAGCCCTAACTGCTCTGAATAGCGTAATGCTAAACTCTGTTACACGTAGATATTGTGTTTCCGCTGCATTGCCATTTGAAACGAAGCATGGTGTAACTGGAAACGGCCAGCGAATCACACGTATTATTTCATCAGAAGCTATACTTACCGCACCAAATATTGCAATATATGGTTACATTTTTTGCTCTCGTAACGAGAAAATTAATTTTTAATATTCACAGCCAGATATTTCTGCAGTTTTTGCATGAGGGGTATAGCGCACCTCATATGCCGCTTCAAATGTTTGATGCATTATACATATAGTACGGGGCAATGATAGAGAAATGATTACTCAATATAGTGTACCTATATGAATTTTAAAAAGCACAGGTGTATATAATAGTGCTATAAAAGCTAAAATTCTATTACTCTCTGTTTGTAAGCGTTCTTGGTGACAATACATTTAATGCTTATTGTATTTTTGTGGGAATACACCTAATCCTTGTTTCACATAAGCTTGCCACGTGACCTTATCATATCTCATTGGCTGCTGTTGTGGTGCAGACCGTTGTGCGGTAAAAATTAGTTCGTAACTGTTTTAATGAAATATATTACGTAACAGAGTTGATTTATCTGAAATGCATGTTAATTCTTAAACGAAGTAAAGAGGAGGTTCCTTTGCTCTCAAGCACATGACACGATAGCACGTGCTTTAACGTCGGGTATTAAGAAATACCTGCATTCTATAATACCACACACGCCATCTTGGACAATGAACATTTAAAGTAATGGACAAAACATTGCCAGCTAAAAAGCGACAACAAAATGAAAACAAACTAAAATTCCTGGAGTACCTTAGGCTTAACATCAATGGTTAAGTCACATGCACAGTAGTGGGTTAAAATGCTTGGAAATTTGTCTGCAAAAACGTTTGAATATCAGAAAATTCACTTTATCCTGTAGCGAGCGAAATGACAACAAGCGGTCAACTCTAACTGCAATGCATCATGGGAGTCTGACTACTTCATGGCACATCCACAACAGCAAACAGACTTGGTATGCCATATTGCCCGACTGTTCTATAATGCCCTCCTTTCCTCAATATCCAACAAAATTTTGATATTAAAATTTGTTGATGAAATGCAATACCTTTTTTATCGTAATATATACATGGTAGGGAAAGTAAATACCATAGTATAAAAAAATAAGATGTTTTGAATAATTTTGGAAGGGATAATTTACAAAAGAACCTCATCTCGTTAGCAGTTTTTAGAGGGTATGATGTGAAATTTTGGTGGAGCTGAAGTTGTGAAGCGCCATCCAAAACATTTTGCCCTTGTTCCTGCCTTTAGAAGCGGAATATTTAGCCCCTTCTTCCATTTCCTTGCACTTGTTAACATTAGCTTATCATTAATCTTTCTGAACTTGTCAGAAAGGTGCCTAAACGTATCATTTTTCATGTGCGTGGCTGTATTGACACATTTAAAAGAGGTTGGGTTGGGGAGGGGAAGCGGATACCCTTCCCTCTGAAGCCACGCTTGCTGTTCCATCGACCGCCATATTGCTTACGTCATCACGTAGGTAATATACTATTGCATTATCTGCAACGCCGTCGAGATCAGGAAGCACACCGGCTTGCATTATGTCATTATCCTTTTTTTAAAATGGTTTTACGTCCTCCACGTTCATCTCTTTTACGCAGCAACGGTTGGGCAGAAGGCTCTGGTTTTATGGTGAGAAAGGGTACCTATACGCACAACTTTTGTTTTTGGAAAGCACTCTGTATGTAAAGTGAATTACCGAAGTGGATTCAACTGTAGAAACGTAGCATTTGGAGTTCCAGAGAGAAATGGTGAAAACCGATTGCATTACGTCGGGCTATAGTGTTATACGGAAAAGGTTTATTTTTGTTTTGTAGCAATATTTATTATAGAACTGTTAATTAATACTTTATCCACGCTGTGAAAGCTATTTCACATTAAAACATAATATAAACCATTGAAATATAACGCTGACATACCTTAACTATTCCTTCCTTTTAACTTAGCGTTTGTTTAGTTTTTATTAATGTTACAATATCACAAATTTGATTTCTTTGCGATACAACTCTTTAAGGTAAAGCTTAGCTCTTAATCTGTAATCAATTTAGTTGAAAATTATGGTGCAGAACTGAGACTGAATTATATATTTGGAGTAGAGCACTTTTAATGTTGGAGTTTTCAGACAAAGATGGGTCGATCGTTTCTCGAGCGATGTGCAAGGTGCTCTCCTTTCTGCAAATAAGAAGTTCTTACCTATCAAGATGGTCAGGAAAGTATCGCAATATGAAAACTCTCCGAGGTAACCATGGAGAATAACGGGAGGGTGATATTGACCGAGTAATTGGGTCTGAAAGTCCTTGAAACTTCGCCTTTTGAACTCAAACATGCGGAAACTTCGTTCACCCCGACGCAAGGGTATCTTCTGGGGAAAAAAATAAAAACAAATGTATGCACAAAAATTAAAATATCGCTAGTACAGGTCAAGAGTTTCGCCGAATAAAACCAATCTTTACATACATTGCTCCAGTCATGGAAAGTCAATCATAAAAAGTATTATTGACAAGAAAAAATATGTTTATGTTTTATTCAGATAACATTTTAGATTTCTATTTCATAAAAGCTGTGAAACACATTACAACTTACAACTTCCATTTAGTGACGTAGAATTGTGGTTGTTAAGAATTGGTGAGCACAGTAAATATAATTCATGTAACGTGTAACATTGTAATAAGTAACATTTGCGAGGATACTCTTCGTAAAACTTCAGAGAATATGGTGAGATGAATGCAAACATGTATAAATGCTGGTGAAGGACACTCCCAACATTTTCTCAGAGAGGTAAATAGTGTAATGTGATCTCCCAATTGTGTATTATATTCTCCCAAAGTTGCACGTGTTTCCTATTATTGTTTCAGGAGTTTTGGCCTATTCAAGTAGTTCAGGTTCATCTAGATCGCACTGTATTAAACCTTATTATATATAAGCTATTATCCGCACTTGTAAACACAAAGGGAAACACTCGTTCCACCTTTGATTGCTCTGTAATGTTTTAATAATCAAGTAATTACTGTCAGGTTTAATATTACGAAATAAAAGTTATAATAGAGTAATTTAGCTACAGCGAGTTTTGCACAACAAGCAATTAAATAATTTTGTGAAACACCTAAGGTCGACGTTTTTAAGATATGCTGTTCTCGATTATTATCCTGCATCGGAAACATTAATTACTACCGATTTTAACACGGCATTAATGCATAACAGAAATGTATTTGGTATAATATTACAGAGTTGAATTCTGTTCTATTATAATAGCTATTAATCTATACTGCAGAAATAAGGCGAGTGTGGTGTTAGTCCTTAGAACAAATGTTCTCACGCTTTGTCTACCATCATTGCAGGCTCTGTAAACGTGTGCCAAAGGAGTTGGTGACTCGTTTTTATTTTTGTACTACTTTACCTGAAATAAGTAGAGCAAGTGTTGCAGTCCATCTAAATATTGGACGTTAATATTTCTCCGGAAATACAGCTTTCCTAGCTCCATGAATTTTTTTAAAAAAAGAAAAGTTTTTGAAAAAATCTCTTGTGTCTATGTGTCACCCTGCCTACTTAATTCTGCTATTCACAAATAACGCTCTGAAAACAAAAAGATGCTAGTCATACCGATCTTTCAAGACTGTAGTGTGAAGATTTTTAGGAAAATCCAACCACTTAAAATACGAGGGCTGTTCAATAAAGAATGATCACAATCTTTTTTTGACAATGTACCTTTACTCATCCTCATAATTTTGATTGTCCTTCTCAAAATAGTCTCCCCTGAATGTGGTGCACTTTTCCCAGCGTTTCTGCCAGTCTTCAAAGACGTGCTGGAAACCATTTTTTGAGAGATCCTTCAAAATCGCCACCACTGCCTTCACCACTGCTTCTGATGATGGATAATGCCTCCCACGAAGGCTTTTCTTCAAGTTAGGCAAGAGAAAAAGGTCTCATGGGGCTAAATCCGGACTATAGGGAAGGTGAAGGATACACTTCACGTTGATTTTTGCAAGATATTAAGCAACAACTTTGGCAATATGCGGTCGCGCATTATCGTGGTGCAGCATCCAGCCTGCTTCACGGAAATGTGGTATTTTGCACCTGATATGGACTTGTAATGTTTTCAGGACATCTCAGTAGTATCGTCCAGTTACTGATGTGTGTGCAGGTACAACACGCTGATAATCTATTCCATGAATATCAAAGAATGAGATGACCATAACTTTCTCAGCAGAAGAAACCACTTTTGCTTTTTGGGGGGTTGGTGATGTAGGAGATTTCCACACTGAGCTTTGCTGTTTGCTCTCAGGATTAAAATTATGTAGCAAAGTTTTATCAGCAGTGATTACGTTTGAAAGAAACTCCGGATCTTCCTCTAAGATCAACTTTAACTGCATGTTACCTCCATTACAGCGGTAGGCGATACTGAACATGTCTGAACTTGCCTGGTTCTCACAGGCGGGAACCAGGAGTACCTGCAATGAAACTGCTACGGCGTGTTTGTTTCACATTAAGCTAATAGAATATAATAAGACTGAATTTTAGTGCGAAAAATTATAACCGTAAAAAAATTATGATCATTCTTTATTGAACAGCCTTCGTATGTATAGAACGGAAGAAGACAACTGGCGCAATACGGTCTGCATAGATCTATTGTAGCAACCGCCTCGAAGGAGGAAAGGATGAAATGAAGGAACCACATGAGGCTCCGGTCGCAGACATACGGAGGTCCCTAACGGTGCCCTATGTGTAAAAGCGAGCGGTAAACACTACACATTTCATTCACACAAACGCCCGCCTCGGTTGCGTAGATGGTAGCGTGTCTGCCTCACGTTCAAGAGGTCCTGAGTTCGAATCTCGGCCAGGGTGAGTTACCTGGATGTTTTTCCGGGGTTTTCCCTTATCCTGATAGACGAATGTCGAGTAACTCTAAGCTCCATGGACCCCGGACTCATTTGAGCATCATTTCAGCCATTTCATTGATACATGACTTGACGTTGGAGGACGTACATTACAAATAAATAAATATATACACATACAGAAACATGTATACATACATATATATTATATACACAGAAACGGATGTAAATGTAATATCATCCGGACCTGTTGAGCGAAATTATTACGTTGCTCGTTAATTACTCATCAACAGTGCTGCCCATAAGTGATGATTTTCATAATAGTAAAGGAAAAAGCAGAAGCTCAAGGGTTGGCAACGGCGTGTTTAACTATCAAACATTCTTGATATTTGCATTTTGCTGTTCCGTTACTCAGTCAGGATTCGAACCTGCAGCGTAATCAAGTTGGCAGGAAGCTGTTTATGGCGGATTTTACCATATCTGCAACGCTGGATGTTGCCGGCTTGTTAGGGATTTCTCATAGCGGCCTCTAGCGCTCAAACTTTGATAATTAACGGGCCGTACCTAATTTGTTTTGGCTGTGCTTAGCCGCCGAGATTTCCTCTCGCCATTGACGAGAGCCGCACTTTGTCAGTCCAGAATGGCGCAGCACCTCAGTTCTGGGGAAACTTCCCCGCACACAGTCACGTGGCTGGGATTAATAGTGCGATGCTCAGGTATTCGTGGGGGAACTCATATCTGATTTCGCGGGGAAGCACTAATTAAAAAAAAAAAATATGAGAACGACCTGAGATTTTTTCATTTTTTTAGCTTGTAATATCAAAGCGCTTGTCGAGTAAAAATGTCAACTCCACAACGATAACTAACTTAACCATTTATTGTTTTATATTCTCTAGTGTCACTTACTTGCTTCCTGGTCTATTCGAAGCATTTGCTGCAGCATAAAGCTAGTCTCTATTTGCCAGAAGGAGGAAAAAGCCTATACGATTGTAAAATATAGGTTTGAGAATTTCTTTATTCAACTGTTTTTCTTCTAAAAGCTTTAAATTGAAATATTACGTTTATTGATGGATTTATTCCCAAGATGTATCTTATTTGAAATGGCACTCAGTCTTCTACACATACCGGTGAGCAGATTTCTATGGGGAAAAGGTATTCCACAAAAACATACAAAGCTATGGGAACTGTGTTGAAAGCAAATTTATTTCCAAGCAAATGGGTGTGTTATTTTATACATAAAATGTGTGTGTGCCCGTATGTTTCCCAGCAAATCTCAAAAACTTCTGAAATTATTTTACTATTGAAGAACCCTATACTTTAAATGATCATGGTTTATACAACTTTAGTTTAAGTTCATGAATTAATAAAAAACCACACATACAAATTACACTACCTTCGATGAGGTTCCTACGGCAACTGGAGTAGAAAACAGTTGCCGTACTACAAAGAATGCGTGTAGAAACAAAAACTAATTGGTGTATTCCTTAGAGAATACTCTTAAAAACAAAAGCAGTGACATTTTATTGCACGTAATGCACATAGATTGCCATAACTTAACACTTTAGTAAACGGAAACCGATGGGGTTGGCTCAGGGGCTATCGTCTGTGACCCGCACTCGGGAGATCGTGGGTCTGAATTTTCCGTCACTCTATTTCACAACATTTCTCACTTCACCTCGTGTTTCATCTTGGTGGGATAGTTCAGTGTTTTAAATGTCAGTGGGAGTTTTAGTGTGGAAGTAGAGAATTTTCTTTCTATAAATCCTTGTCCAAATTGGGGGAGATTTTTGGGCCCACCGGGGCATCTTTAAGTCCGCTGCAGGAGCACTATCAAGGAGTTTAAATCCATAGTTATTAAGGATCCTGCCGTCTGCTGTGGCCTCTCCTCAGATGCGATCACCCTCGGTATGATGTCACCTCAACCCTCCTTCGAGTGCTCCGTCAGGTCTAGAGGACTATAAATGTCGTGGTCCTATGTCTCACTCCATATCTTGTCATAGACTCATACTTACAAGTAACGATACGAATTTCTGATTTAATTGTCATTTACCAAATAATGCTGATTCTATCTAAATTTTTTTGTTTAAAAAATTTCTAAATAACGTTTATCCTAATTCTACAGAGTATACAGTGAAGCTTCTGGATATCAAAACCTATTAAAATTTTATTATTGAAAGTTTATTTCACTTTTACTTATGCTACTTTAACAGATAAAATAGTTAACATAAGAATCCAATCAGCAGTAATTTTATAACCACAACTGAACAATTTTTTGTAATTTACGTCCTCCAACGTTAAATCATATCGGACGAAGAATGGTTTGGGTGAAATGATACTCAAATAAACCCAGGGTCCATAGAGCTTAGGGTTACCCGACATTCGTCTTTCAGGATAAGGTAAAAACCCCGGAAAAAGCCTTATCCAGGGAACTCACCCTGACCGAGATTCGAACTCGGTACCTCTTGAACGTGAGGCAGATATGCTACCATCATGCTACTGAGGCGAGCAATTTTAGGGATGTGGATTTTTTCCAGAATACGAGCATATGTAATTTCATAGTCATTAACTTAATGATCTAAAAGTTCTTAAGCATTTTATTTGCCAGTTTCACGTTTATTTCATCCTGTGTGTTAAAAATCTCTACATTTTTGCACAAACTGTAGGCTTTAAAACTATAACGCGGGACCTAAAGAAAATACTATGGCATAAAATTGCATCTACTGTAACTAAAAATTATTCGATCATGATTGCTCTACCACCATGGGATAAGCAGCATTTCCGGAACCCCAAACTGTCGGTGGGATGTTAAGTTAGACGTTCCGCCGGTGTTTCACATCCTTTCAGGTCTAAGAGTTTTCAACCAGGAAAGTTTGCAACCATTAGAAGCAGCCGTAAATTTATGAAATTACATTTATTAGCAGAAAAGGGAATGGGTTTCAGTACAAAATCCTTGAGATAATTGTGCAATAATTTCATAAAAATAGGGTTTATAAATGACATTAATTTATATGGTAAACCTACTACATCTGATACACACTACACTTACACACTAACATGCCAGGGACAAACCTTCACAATGCGCACCACTAACGCCAAGCCGCAACATACCAAACACCGTACCTGGTCCTTTAACTCTGAAACAAATGATTATGAAGGAATTTTTGCTACACGAAATTCTGGGCCCGAAAAACTCGGTTAAAATATCACAAGCCTATGGGAAAAGTGGATAGTCGTTATAAATCGAAAGCGGGTGAGTCTTTGAATTGAGTGTGCGGTATGCATTGTATATTTAGAAATATAGAAAGTTTGAAAATTTAATGCTACAAAATGTGATCCATTTGAATCATATTTTAATTACTTTCTTTTACTGTGCCATAATAAAAAATTTAGGTGTACTGGAAGATAGTATTAAGATGCAGGATTTTCAAGATAAATTTTAGGTGAAATAATTCATTAATTTTCATTGCTTCTGAAAATGAAAAGTGGTTGATTTTAAAACGTGTAGGTTTATGGCGTTGATGTAAGCATGGGACGGGCACCAAAATGCTTTTTTGTGTTTTCGTGTGCAGGATAGTAGTAAGCGTGTTGCTGAATCAACAGTATTTTGTCACAGACTCCACATACAGGTGATGAATTTTTAAATGAGGTTCCATTCAGAGGAAAGAGTTCTCTCATCTTTTGCTCCACTTTCGTGACTCCAGCTTCATTGAAATCCCTAAACATGTGCCCTCGTGGGAATGCGTGAAAGTAAAGAGGTGAAAACACTCAAGAGATTTGCATTTGGAGTTCGATGCAGGCGTTGACACAGGTCACTGAGGGGCATGACCCAGCACATGAGCTATTCTTTTGTTACACATCGTTAAGACTGCGTAACAAGGAATGTATCCTCGGGGAGCTTCAGGAACAGTGCGTGAAAATTACCACTCCAGTCTTTCTCCTGGAGTGGCAAATGTGAGCACATTCCTTCAGGACATTTTGTAGCCTGCCTCACCGAACATGTATATGGTTTATTGCTAGTATCATATTTAAACCCAGGTGAACTCTTACTACAAAGTGTCTGCAATGAATGGAACTCAACACCGGTTTAAACATCAGAGGAACATTTGAAAACTGTAATTATCACCGTCATTAACACCATTATATAGCAATGCATTAATAATACGATAAAACATAGAAGGAGATGATAATATCTGGATAAATAGGCTCTGTCCTTTTTGTTAACGAGTTTGCTTATCTGAGCTTTTATTACAAATTTTGGTTGACCTTATATACAGCGCTCAACGAGAACAGATTTTAGAAAATAACGTAGTTTTGTAATTCTTAATTACTTTGTTATTAAATAGTGTCGTTCTAGTGCCTTAGAGATTGTTTCTTCTCCCTGTAAATCACTCGGATTTACTTTTCTTAACGAAGCAGTGAAAAGAATATATTAAGCAACTTCTGTATTTCATTCATCATAATATGTAACCAGCACAACCTCTTTGTCATTTAATGTCTTATAAGTCCCAGAAAAATGATATCTGGCTTCCCTTTTTATTTTCTCTTCCACAACAAATTTAACGCAGAGATTTCGTATTTCTATGTTTGAGTTCCCTGTGTACAGAAAAGATCCTTTTAGACAGAAGTGCAGAGGTGTAGTATATAAATCGATTATATCACAAATAAAATGTATATTCCGCTACATTTGGGAAGCATTTGTATACATTTTTAACTCTTGAATCCTAAGAGATCAAGAAAGATACAAGCACTAAAGCTTTAACTATTCAAAATGCCGAACTTATATACGATATCATTCTTTGGACATTTCGAGATATTTGTAGTTACTTCTCACGATATTATGAAATGAGTATAGAATTTTAGGGCTAGCATATTAGTATTTCGATGTTCAGCTTATGATAATCGATTCGAATCCCACTTTCCCTCTTGTATTCGCAACGAAATACGTAAAGTACTATTTTTTCGAAGATTATCTTAATTAACATCAAATAGATTCAAAATTCAGATTTAGTAAGAAGTTGTGACTTATAGAAGTAATACAAAAATAAAGAATATATTACTGTGACAGTCATGTGAATGTCACATATCACATTTTTATTTTTGCTACTGTTTGCCTATAGTAAACAGAAAAAAACATATATTTTATTCCGTCCAGAACTTTGATATCGAGATCTGAGTGTTATTTCTGGTTTTGAAGCCATTCAGCTGTAAACTAAAGCATTTTAGATACAGATGCATGTGTATATTTTATATATAATTTGCGTCCTCCAACGTTAAGTCATATCGGACGATGAATGAAATGGGTGCAGTGATGCTCAAATGCGTCCAGGGTCCATGGAGCTTAGAGGTACCCGACATTGGTCTATCAGGATAAGGGAAAGAAATGTTTAAAATAGATTTACTACAAGATAACTGCATAAGAGATCTGTTGCAATATAGAATGACACAATATTTGATGGAGGTTAAAACAGAAGAAGATTTAGAAACCGAATACCAAAATATAAAAACTATAATATTAAAAACGGCTAAGGAAAAATAATAAAAGAAAAATGGAATAAAGTATTGGAATGAAGAAGTAGAAATGGCAATAAAAGAGAAAAAACAGCATACTTAAAATATCTGCAAATACCCAGTCAAGAAAATAGACAGAACTATAAAATGAAAAGAAACGCTGCCAAAACTGAAATAATAGAAAACAATCAGGAATCATGGAACAGATTGAATCGGAAAATCAGGATATAAGGAATAAAATGCAAAAATTCCAAGCAGTTTGCGGAACAGTTAAGAGAACCCTCAGGAATAAAGCAAGGAAGGAAAGTCAAATGAGATTCTACAAAGTGATGGCAATCCCAATACTAAACTATGGAAGTGAGGCATTGATAATAAGGGAAAAGTAGAAGAGTAAAATACAAGCTGCTGAAATGAGATTCTTACGATCAATCAAAGGATGTACAAGAGAAGATCATATTAGGAATGAAATTATTAGAAAAGAATTAGAAGTACAACCGTTATTAGAAGAAATCCAAAGATATAGAAACAAATGGGTCGAACACCTTAATCACATGCCAAGAGAAAGAATACCAAAACAAGCCTTAAGTTATAAACCAAGAGGACGAAGATCAATAGGAAATGTGAGATCGGAACAGGCTTAAGCCTAGCCCGTGAAGGAAGAAGAAGAAGTTACCCTTATCCGGGTAACTCACCCTGACCGAGATTTGATCTCGGGAGCTCTTGAACGTCAGGCAGACATGTTACCACCACGCTACCGAGGCGGGCAAATGTATGTGTATATGCACGGACAGGGGATGTCTCAGAAAACAAATTGCAGTGACTAACAATGTTCGTATTTAAATTCAAAATCTTACAAGAATGCGATACAAATATTTTCATGACAACAGCCTAAACTGACCTGGGCTTATTAGTTGTTTTTAACCTTAGAAATATATTTTTATTAAAAAAAAAGTGATTAGAAGAATAAGCTCCTTTTAAAATTTGTAGAAGAGGGGATAAAGATAACGTGAATGATCTTTACTACTAAAGTAGTTTTTGTGTACATTATTCAATGCTTGTTTTCGGGCTTAAACTAGAATAAACCGTTTTCCTTGCAAGGACAAAAAGCAACAACGGATGCCCTTGCAACCACGTGAACGGTTTTGCGTCGGTTGTGTTCGAGATTCCAAAGTATCGCTTCATATCTCCTTGGCAGAGATGAACCTTGGAATATATGCACTTAAAAGCACTGATGTTTTTGTTTGGTACATTAGATTCCTCCTGCACAAGCACTTGCGATAGAGCGTAGAATGTCATAGATGTTGTTTTGTTTGCTACTGTTTTCTGGAGGTTCCTTTTTGAATGCTAATAAATGAGACAAAAGATGCAGGCACGAAGGCTGCCTTGAGGCGAGATAAAGTTCTCAGCTTTCCCACGGCATGTCATGCCATTCATCTCGTTATGAAAAATGTAATACACAACTACTACTGTGTTGAGAAAACATTACAAGTTTTAGTTGGTACAAATATTGGTTGCATTACTTTAATATAGAAACATTAAAAGTTCCTGTTACGATTTCATTCATTATTAGTTGTAACGCTGTACTTCACGTATTTTCATTTGCTTTGCAAGTAATGGTACTATTTAAACTACCTAAAGTTATTTATATTTATTGCTGTCCAGGAGTTCCTTGTAAATAGGAATTGATAATGGCTAACTGCTTACCAAAGTGCAGATACGCCTTACTTAGAAGTTAATGCGGGATATATAGACGGACACTTAATATTTCAAAATCCAAAATGAATGATGTAGAAGTTTTATGTTACTCTAGTTCATCTAGTTCCAAATACATTCCATAGTTTAAGATACTTAGGGCCTGCATTACGATCTCCGGTTAAGGTTAACGGTTAACTTGGAGTTACATGCAGATGTTGTGATTGCGACCCTTGGTTAAGGGGTAACTGAGAGTTATTTCTGGAGGTAAACTAACCTTCATCTCGAGTAGTGGTTAGTGAGGTAACCTGGAGTTTACTACCTTCATACACAAAAAAGAAAATGACGCACCTCCAGTCCAGGTTGAATGTGGAAAGTGATTCTGAGGATGAAATGCTGGCACACTATTTATTGAATGGAAGAAGAGCCAAAAGAATTAAGAGTGCGGAGTGTGACGAAGAGGAGTTCCGACAACGCTATCCATTGTCAAAAGAGGCCACATCACGGATTTTGGAGGAGACTTAGACATCAAATTGAATTTAAGATAGAAAGTTAGGTGTTTATACTCGTATATTACCAGAGAGAAGTAACAAGTTGTAAAGCAAACAGCAAATAAAACATTTTTGTAGGTTATAAAGTTGTAATTTGTACTTATGTCCGTTACTGCAAACACTGTTCGCACATGTAGGTAATGTAGGTGGTTACATGTACAATACCATAATGATGTTGTGCTTCAGAGTGCGTTAATGAATATCATTTGCTAATTGTATTGTGGTTTTCTGCAGTATGTGCGCTGTCTCAATCCAAGTTGAAGTATTTCCTTGTGTTTCTTGCCGTACTTATCATAGATTGTGCAAATGTAGTACATAAATACACTTGCTGCGAATTCTACACGTAAAGAAAAGTTAAAATCTGCCCTTCTTGCACCCTGTGGTATTTAAATTAAGCCATTTATTTGTTCAGTTATGTTTTTCAATCAAGGGCACTATGCTGTCACTGAAATGTGGCCGTTTGATTATGAAGTGTCAAGAAAAATTATTTTCTGTAACCTGTTTTCTTAAAATAAAATAGACATTACTTCATAACTAGCCAAATATATTAAGTTTAAAAACAAAAACATTTCAGGTACCAAGTTACTGGTGCCAGAATGCATATTTTATAACTAAAAAACTATAAAAGAACTACAACTAATAACAAATATACAGAACTATGCTAAACCTTATTACGAATGAACTTTTATGATAATATCACGAAAATATACAGAAAAGAGCTACAACATGACGTGTAGTGTAGTGTTTTACGCCCGCTTTTACTGCATATGGCACCTCAGGCGGTATTAGGAAAACTATTTGAGTTAAAAATATGGGGTTTTTACGGTTATGTTAAATATATTACTCTCTGCTTCCTCATGTATCAGTTTTTGTAAAATATGAATTTTTGTCTTGGCGGGAATAGTATTTATTAGAGATCGAATGGTTTGCCGCTCATCGCACACCACTTAGAGGGAATGCTATACGACAACTCCGCAGGACTCCGATTGGTTGCTCTCCTAGTAGCGCTCAAGGACAAACACCTTCCCATTTGAAACACATAATAGTCATATTTTTAGATGAAATCCTCCGATTTTTTAAAGATTACTACATATTTCTGCACTACAGGAACGCCAGAGTTATTTAATTTCATAAGTAAATAAATAGGGCTCTTCCTGTCGAATATGAGATATGTCTAAATGAAATTTAAAGTACGGAAAATAAATGTAGTTCACCAGTATGTGGCAATAAAGGCGAAACCTCAGATCTTTGGTGAACAGCAACCTTTTCCTCTACCTTAGAATATGGTTAGGGAAAGTAAAGCTGCTTACCCCATTCTGAAGAAAAGAGAGCATACTGATCATAAAACTAGGGGTAAAAAACCAGTTCTTTTCAATAGTTTTTGATGAAAATACCCTTTTGCAAAATTACCCATTGTATGTAACAATGCTGGCTGGAAGAATATCTTCTATGAAATCCACGTGACTGTAACCCCAGAGAAATTTCTTCCGCCTCCACAACGTTTATACCCTGCGGCGTTTAATCTGAGCTGCCCATCTTTCGAGGCAAGCTCTACCTCCGCTTTGACGATTTTATGAGAGCTTCCTAAATGTATTTCTTTTTCTTTTCTTTTTAATGTTCCTTAATGTTTCTTTCTTCTACGGAGAATGAAATACCTCTCTTTTATTGTCTGTCTTTCCCTGCGTTGTTCCGCTTGTCTAGAGTCCGTACGTGACTGTAATGGCAACGCACCGTTGCTCTCGATTTGTTTGCGATGGGAAACATCGATAGAAAATATTTCAGCAATGGCTCATCAGAAGTTCTGTGTGCGTTCCATATTGTGGTAACATTCAGCGTCCATTTGTTAAGTCCAAACAACTTCTGCGTACGTTAGCTATTATGTTAATCATTTCCGAGGAACTCTTTGTTATTGGTTGGACGTTTAAACTAAGTACAGACGTAGCCTACCTTTGTGGTGTGGGCAGGGGCGGCTGCTGTTTAGGAGCACAGGAGCGCGTGAACCCCCAATATTATTTTGTCTCGTAGAAGCCCTTTTCCTCTTTTCATTCGTTATTTGTATTTACCACGCTCATTGCTTAATGTGTAGTAAGTAGACGGCGATAGCATGAGTATATGGCAACCTTGCAGGTAGCACACTTCTCTTCTGCTATCATATGTAACGTTTGAAGCTGTGCGCATGCGTAGACGACAAATGCTACAGACAGACATTGGTTGGGTACGCCCAGATCAGAGCAGAGTTTCGCTGTGCACGTTAATTCACATTGGCAACGCCAGAGTTCCTGGTTATCTCTGGGAAGTGCTACTATCTATAGAGTTTAACTGCAACTATCTGCAAATACAAATATTGTTTACAACTCCTAGCGCTATCAGCCTTTGCTCTGTTGTTTTATGTTGCTTTGCTTTTACAGTCCAGTTTCTAAACAGCTGTTTTGTTTTAAACGCCGTGATAAACTTGGAATTTGTAGGTAGATGAGACAATTGCGAGTTTCTTAGTAGGACAAGTACAACTAGTGCTTTAGCGCAAAACAATTACTCTTTGTTGTATGCAGCGACCGATCGTGAGGTTTTTGGAATCTTTGAGACTGTTGAACTTCTCTCAAGAGGTAGGTACGAACTCGATGGATTCCATTTTAAGAAATAAAATAGATAAAGTGACTTGCAAAGCAAAAATGTAACTAGAACGTGACTAGAACGTCCGCAGTCCAAATTGACAGTTAAGCGTGTTACAAAAATCAGAAGCGGGACTACAGGCGCAACTTTAACAATGTATACACAACCTGAAAATGGCTATACGGTTGCAGTATTAGAAATTCGCTTTTTAGCTTTCCGTGCCTTCTGTATAGCTCTGAAGTGAG
Source organism: Mantis religiosa (assembly GCA_030765055.1). Taxonomy (NCBI): domain Eukaryota; kingdom Metazoa; phylum Arthropoda; class Insecta; order Mantodea; family Mantidae; genus Mantis; species Mantis religiosa. Next base: position 46,316,707 of record CM060951.1, on the reverse strand, counting down.
TTAAGTTAACCACTGGCGCGACAGCTCTAACAGGACCAAGGTTTACCAACCCGACTGCCAGCCTCACGCCCACTTACGCACGACAGAGGTGGGTGATCATGCAACCGATACGGGGAGGAGATGTGGTCAGCATCTCGGCATCCCCCAGCCGGAAAGTTGGTTTTCGGAACCAGGGCCGCTTACCAAGCGTAAGCCTCTCACTTTCTTCACGATGCTGCGTGGGCACTTGTCCTATACCCGGGACCTACAATCCACAGCCTATGGGTGGGAACGAACCCGGGCTGCTTTCCGTGTCCAGGGACCAAGAGATGCTGCCTTAGGCCGCTACGCCACGGTGCAGGACTAGCTCTGAAGTGAGTAATTGGACAAAAGTAGCGTGGTACATTTCAGTGAAAAGATAAAGAAGCACGGGAATTTGCGCTGACGTAAAAATGCATGTATTTAGTTCGCCATGTTTGGTCGTGTGAATATTAATGCTCAGCTTACAGACTGTCAGTAAAGCGACAAAATAAGCAAGGTAATAGGAAAGATACATTCTTTCTAGGCTAATAGGTTGTATAGCATTTTGTGGGGCTGTTGGGCTATCACTTACTAGTAGTAGTGGTGGCAGCAGTAGCTAATAGTGCTAATGTGCATTTTAAGTGTAGGTCTTATGAACACCCACATTTTTATTCCACGCGCCGCCACTGGGTGTGGTGTAGTATGTCTGTTTTACACTCAAGAGGTCCCGAATTTGTATCTCGGTCAAGCTGAGTTACCCTTTTTTATTTTAACTTTTTTAAACTTTTTTTTTTTTTTTTACTTTTTTTACCTCTCTCTCTCTCTTTTTTTTTTTTTTTTTTTTTTTAAATGATGGGAACGGGTACAGGGTAAGTCGTTTAGAACATTTCTTGTTCTATTGGCTTGTACTGTGAGAAAATATGAAGGGTTCTATTTGCTTAAATGGTTATTAGATCTGCATTTGTTTCAAGTGATAAATGTATGGCTCCAGCGAACGCAAGATTTTCTTCCATATATAGGTCCATCTCTGCTCCTTTAAAAATATACGTAAGTGCTTTCCTAACACAGTGTTGTCCTCGCCGTACTTTCAGTAGCGAATGTAGTGTACCAGCAACCAACCACACTGCAAAATTATGAAATTTCGTGTCTTTGAAGCGAAACTCCAGTTGTACCAGCTGTGTTACCGAACGTAAGCATTCTGGACGAAGTTCATGTAAGGCGTCTCGGAGGGATATCCAAATCAAGTCAGCCCTCTGACAGTTGTACAAGCGATGCTCAAGTGTATCATCTTCCACACATGCGCCACAGATCTTCGAATTAACTCTCCCGTGACGCCACATCTTTTCTGCAGTTGGAACCGTTTCACTAACAACTTCATAAACAGTTTCTCTCCAGATCGACGGAAGGTTACAGTTGGTTGCATTGGCCCAAGTTACTTGGAATAGGTTTTTTCTGGGCTTTTCCCTTACCTGTCCTGAAAAATGAATGTCAGATTCCTCTAAGCTTTATGAACCTTGAACTCATTTGAACACCATTTCAGGCATTTCATTCATTCACTCATCATCCAATGGCGTTAGAAAAATACATGTGAAATAAACAGCATTTTAAATAACTAACTTCAAGGAGGAAGCGTTTAACATAATGTTTATTACGTAAAATGTGCTACATTTGGATGTACATTTTATAAACATATTGTAATTCGGAATGTTTTTATAAATTTAACCCAATTAAAAAATATATGCTCAAAATTTTTTTCTTCGTTAAACCATGGACAATGGAATTAATAACACTTGCTTTCTTCTCTAATTCAGGAAGATACACCTTATATAACAAAAAAAAAAAATATTTCTAATTTTAATGAGTAAGATTAAAACCATCAGCTACCACATTTTCCGTTTGCAGGTCCACCAGAGCACCCTTTTGCTTTTTCTATCTAGAGAGAAATTTTCAGACGGATGAACATTATACAATAGTAGTCGTTACACGTTTATTTCCCCCTTTGTTTTTTGTTATCAACTGTATATTAATTCTTATACCATGTATTCATATTATAATACGGTTTTCAGTAAAGGCTCCAAACAATACCTAACTTTAAATTCATTATGTGACTGTTTTTCCCCTTTAGCCTGCACTTCAGTGTTATATACACAACAGTGTTTTTAGAACAAATAAGCATTATAGATTCCATGCTAATACGTATTCTATATTAACCTTTTATTTTCTTATTTCTTTCTAATTTATACAAAAGCATGGTTCATTCCAAAGTTATAGTATTCATTCAGTTTATTGCCTATATTAGACCATATCATACATATTGTAACGGGAGCGCTGGAACACCCTGTGAAAGCAGCTGGCAGCGGGAGACAGGGAAGGTTCGGTTAGCCACGCCCTCGCCTCGTTTGTCCTATAGTGGTGACAGGCTGTGGTTGGGGGAAAAACATGACTGTGCCGTATGTTTCCTTACACCTGGTTCTCGATCTTTCTGTTACTAGAACAATCCTGTAAACACCAGAAGTTGGCGACATTCCTATTTAAAGAGGGTTACAGACAGACAGAGTTGAGTCAGTCAGTCAGTTGGTTAGTGTGTGAGTGAGGACAGTTCTTGGTGTAAGAAGGCAGTGTTAGTCAGTGACGTGTTAATGAACGAAAGGATTGTGCAACGGAAGACTGTACTTAACTGGTATGTGCATCGGAGTTTACGTAACCGCGAGGCCAAGTGAAATTGTACGGACGAACTGGTGAATTGTAATTGTGTGCAGCAAGTAATTCTGTGTAATTGGAAAGAGTTTAACTGTAAGTCGGTGGAAATAAAGAACATTGTTGAGTGGTGTAACTGGACTTTTCATTTCACGAACCCACAAAGTCACACTGGTGTCAGGAGTGGGATAACAACATAACATCACCGAACATTACAACCATGGAGGCAGCATTAGAAAAGATTTTAGCGGAACTGAAAGAAATGAAGACGGCAACTGAAAACCTCGCTGCAAAAATAGAGACGGCCAACGGCAACATCACCGCGGAGATGGAAGAAATGAAGGCCGAGTTAACCACAGAAATGAGAGCAGCGAACGGCAGTCTGGCCACGGAAATGAAGGCGGCGAACGAGGCTCTCGCCGCAAAGTTTGAGGAACGTTTGGCCGGCGTGAGGGATGACGTCGCGAACCTGGGCAAACGGAAGGGTCAAGTAGACGACCGCCTTAATGATTTAGAGGAAAAGGCCGACAACATCGCAAAACCCCTCACCTGCCTGACGGAGGAAAACCGGCCTTATGTGTGGACGGAGGACGCCGAAGACGCTTTCCAGCACCCGAAGGGGACCCTGTGCAGTGCTTCAATTTTGGGTTTCCCACAACCGGGTGGCGCCTTCATTGTGGACACCGACGCCAGCGACCATTGCATTGGAGGTGTCCTATCGCAGATCCAGGACGGCCACGAGCGCACAAGAGTGGAAGAGGAGGAGCGTGCCGCAGCAGTCCGAGTAGTTGTGGCAGTGCCTGCTGAAGGCTGGGATAGCGCAGGCCTGAGGAGGGAGCAGCTGGCGGACGCAGACTTGGGGCCACTCTTGAGGGAAGTGGACGCAGGGACGAGACCAACCTGGGAGGACATCGCACCGAGGAGCGCCACCTACAAGTCGCACTGGGCCCGATGGGACTCGTTGAAGACCAGAGAGGGCGTGCTGTTCCGGGTATGGGAGTCACCCGATGGGAAGGCGCAGAGAGAACAGTTGGTACTTCCCCGGAGCAAGGTCCCGGAAGTCTTGGAGGAAGTGCACGCCGGTACTTCAGGAGGACACCTGGGAGCGAACCGAATGATTCACAAACTACGGCAGCGCTACTTCTGGCTGAGACTCCGAGCAGATGCTGGTGGTACACCTGGACCGCCTCGCATGCTAGGATGGGGCTGTTCGAGGCGAACAGCTTTGAGGAGGGAGCAGTGTAACGGGAGCGCTGGAACACCCTGTGAAAGCAGCTGGCAGCGGGAGACAGGGAAGGTTCGGTTAGCCACGCCCTCGCCTCGTTTGTCCTATAGTGGTGACAGGCTGTGGTTGGGGGAAAAACATGACTGTGCCGTATGTTTCCTTACACCTGGTTCTCGATCTTTCTGTTACTAGAACAATCCTGTAAACACCAGAAGTTGGCGACATTCCTATTTAAAGAGGGTTACAGACAGACAGAGTTGAGTCAGTCAGTCAGTTGGTTAGTGTGTGAGTGAGGACAGTTCTTGGTGTAAGAAGGCAGTGTTAGTCAGTGACGTGTTAATGAACGAAAGGATTGTGCAACGGAAGACTGTACATAACTGGTATGTGCATCGGAGTTTACGTAACCGCGAGGCCAAGTGAAATTGTACGGACGAACTGGTGAATTGTAATTGTGTGCAGCAAGTAATTCTGTGTAATTGGAAAGAGTTTAATAGTAAGTCGGTGGAAATAAAGAACATTGTTGAGTGGTGTAACTGGACTTTTCATTTCACGAACCCACAAAGTCACAATATATTACCCTTCAAACGAATACAGGCAAAATCTACAGGTACATACAAAGCAGTAGATATACTGAAAAGTTAATGATTGGGAAAATTTATCACATTTACTGCAATTCAGCTTTTATGCCAAGCTAAAGCAGAGAGGTTTGAGACATACGGCCAAGAGAAGTGTCTGTGTTATATGTATATGTATACCGGGGCCGTCGTTAGTTTATATGGAGATGTAAACAAAAACACATGTACGTGTGCAACATCATTTGCTGTTTAGGCTTCTATCTTTACGCGAATGGAAAATACAGTTTTCGCATATCATTTTTAAAGAGTTTAAGTCTAATGCAAAATATATAAACAGCTTCACATTATAAAAAATGCAACAGTCAAACACTAAATAATTAGTAATTTATTTGAGACATGTAAGCGTAATTTTTATGTATTAATCAGAGCGCACGCTGCGCATGCACAGTTTAACATGGCTGTTTCCGTGAAACATGTAAATATCGCAGAGGGAAATCGTTAAAAAATGGTTGTTTGTTTTGTAATTTTACGTCCTCCAACGTTAAGCCATATCGGACGATGAATGGAATGGGTGAAGTGATGCTCAAATGATCCCAGGGTCCATAGAGCTTAGAGTTACTCGACATTCATCTTTCAGGATAAGACCTTATCCAGGTAACTCACCCTCACCGAGATTCTAAATTGGGACCTCTTGAACGTTAGGCAGACACTCTACCACCACGCTACAGAGGCGGGCTTAAAATGGTGAAAAAAAAAATAGATTATTTGAACGTATTTTGCAAGTTGTGTGAAAAATTCCCGACTTTAACAATGGAAGACTTAATTTGTAGAAGCATCTGGTATTTCAGCGCCTCTGGAAGCGAAGTTGTGAAAACCAGCCGACTTTCCACCCTAGGAAAGCATTGAGAAAGAAGGCAGCTGTGAAAGGTGTATGTAAGGAGTTTGATAAAAGAGCTATTGGTGCAAGATGCATAAGTTCTTTGAAATAAACGAGCCTCCAGTAATTACTAAAAGTGCTTCAAGTAGTAAACAATGATCCCGAATTTCCGAGCTTTGAAAAACGAGCTTCCGCACCATTCTTCGCGACATGGATTTTTAATTTGTGTATAGAAACTGAAAAAAAATGTAATTGTTGAGTGTGGAGACATATTGTTGTGGTGCAGAAATTATCAAAGGTAAATTCGGAAGTGGAAGTCGTTTAAGAAATTTGTCCGTTGTCGGATTCCAATTAGGTATTTGTTTTACACGCAGTTACTTAGCACTGTTATTCCACAGAAAGACCTGTACCTTAACTTTTAATTTATAAATGAGGTGGGGTTACGTCAAGAAATTAAATATTTAAATGATTGTTTTAAGCACTGTCAATTTATAACGTACGAAAGGAAAATATATATTACACAGCACACACACACGTGCACACACACACATCTTTGCGTTTAATGTTAACGCAGAAATGCTATAGCATACGCTACTCAGACATCGAAAACGGTAAAGCAAAACTTTGCATAGAGCTTCGTTGACAGTGCACATGTTTACTACATGGAAATATTATTTTTTTTCTTTTTGTTTTTTTGTTTTTTTTTTCCTCCTCGCCGGTGAAGTAATACATTTTGTCGCCTTGTTTACATCGCCATATAAACTAAGAACGTCACCGGTATAGCAAGCTGGAAGTACTTTAGATAAGGTTTATTTCTTGACATTCTTAAAGAAAATAGAATGGAAATGAAGAATAGGTGTGATACATTATAAGGTTCGGACGGGAAGAAGTTGCACATGGATCTGTTGAAGATCCTTTGGACTTTCCCGGGAGGGAGCGATTAGGTGAGAGGAGACAATGGTTGGCGGAAATAGACATAGCAGCAGAGGACATGTTCCAACAGAATGAGACAGCTTGTAGAATCGGTACTGCTTACTCTTGCAGGTTTACACACCCTACTAGAGTCTTGGGACTCGGAACCGGTATAGCAAGCTGGAACTACTTTAGATAAGCTTTATTTCTTTTCATTCTTAAAGAACATGAAAGGAAGTAAAGTGTGTGAAATTACAAAGTTCGGAGTGGAGGGAATTAGCACATGGATCTACTGAAGATTCTTTGAGCTCATCCGGGAGGACAATGGTTGGCGGAAATAGACACAGCAGCAGAGGACATGTTCCGAACCTAGAGTCCTGGGACTCGGAGACCATTCCCAATCCGGACAGAGCTTTTACAGGCAGCACAGGTATTCCTGTTATCAATGTAGAGATTACTGCAGACACGTACAAACCTTAAAGCAAATAAGAAGGAGAAGTGAGATAAAATAAAGGTACAGGAAATTCGGGAGTGTAATTAAACTTCCCACCATTCGGTTAGTGACTTGGGGACATTCCTAGAAAACCCAACGGGTCAAGAAGGTCAGCCGCCGTTATAGAAATCTGACCTCCCAAATCGAAGTCGCATACGTTACCGCAGGGCCACCTCGTTTGGTGGCCTTCTTTGTTGGTAAGCTTATACTTCTTCATCAGTATTAGTCCTTTCATTTTTAATTAATATTTTCGCGAATCTCAGAAGACATTTTGATTTTACTAGCCTCACAGTAAATCTTAACACTTCAACTTTTTTGCATCATTTATTCTGATGAATATAATTCAAGATACAGCAATTATCTCCTCTATTAATATAAGTGTAGTTTTTGCTTATTATATTTGCGTTTTTTTATTTCAAGGACGTCATAAAAAATACAGCCTCTCCAAATATGACAGATAAAGGATTAGTGTTTGATAGCTACAATTACCAGATCGAAATGCCAATTCCGTTTATGTTTTAATGCTCTTGTGACGTAGAGTTGATTTAATGGCAGGGATGGTAGCCGATGCACTAATTGGTTCTAGTAGACTCCCGCTGGCGTTGGTACAATAATTCCTGCGCATGCTCGCCAATCAATCAGAAAGGGTTGACACCAATATATCTCGGGTTCCCTCCCAATGCTTGGCCTGCAAGTGGCGTGCTCAATGACCATCGGAGCCCTAAACCTGCCACATCACACAATGACCAGCGATTTGCGTAATGTATGTCCTCCGATTCGTATTTGGAGCACAAAATGTATATTTTGTATAGGTTAAATGACATATTAATTTTGGAAATTAATGATACGTTCAATAATTTCATTTATTTGTAATGAAAACAAAACTGGACAATCAGAACTTATGTTTTCTATGTTGAAAGTCGACTGTTAATTGCGTAACAGATTCCTTTAAATAGAGTGTAATACAACTGAAAGTCGGATAAATTATTCCGAAAATGTCTCCTGCAGGTTCAATTACAAACAAATGATGTGTTTAGTGTATACACAGCAGGTTTTGTAATGTTTGTATTAGAAATCTTTATTAACATTGGTCCTTGGAATTATATTGTACCATTAGGTATCAACATCTGTGTAGCGGCCAATGTTAAAAGAGAACTAGTGTTACTTTGCTCCACATTGCGTTATGTATTAACGTGTAATATAATACATTAAAACATATTTATTGCATTGAGAGATTTATAGACTTAATTTATCACGTAGCACTTAAAATGTGTTACCTAGTTTACTAAATAGAATTAGCTAAACATTTTTGTTTATAAAAACAAAATTTTGGTCGAATGAGAAGCAGGGGAGGCTACAAATAAAATGCTTCTTTTTAGTAAATTTTTATAAAATGAAATGTAGTTTTTAACGCCCGCTTTTACTACACTACGGCACCGCAAGCGGTGACTGATCATATATGAGATGAAGATGGAGCACCGGAGGAATGCGATGGCGGGGGAAACCGGAGATTCCGGAGAAAACCCACTCCAGTGCCGTGTTGTCCGTCACAAATCCCTCTTTGTAGTCGTCTGGGATTGAATCTAGGCCGCCTTGGTGAGAGCCAAGTGGTCTAAACACTGAGCCACGGCGCGGTCTACAATTTTTAACGTTTTATGGGAAAGGAGATGAAGTTACTCAAAAAAAAAAAAAAAATCTTGTCTTAAAAGTTCTAAAAGAACGTGACCAGTAAGCATCACATTACTTAAAAAGACAAACAGGGCAAATAGGATCCAAAATAAACTTTTGTTGAGTCTCTTTTCTATCATCCGAAACAATAAGATTTATTCAACTTCCTAGCCTTAAGGATAATGACAGGTAGTGCATAACATATACATAATGTTATCATTATCATCATTACGTGATTGTCATAGTTTACAATTCATTATCTATGTCTCTCCCTTCCTTTTGGAATTATGTAAGCAATTTCTGAGCTGGATAGGTTTACGCGAGAAGGGTAAACTGAAATATGGTGCTTAAAGAGGCCGAAGATACAAGTAATATTAGCTATTTTCTGCATATAGCAATAGAAAGATTATAGGTAATTTTATATTTTAATAATGTTGAGTTCATCTGAAAACTTCCATAGTATGTAACATGTGTATAACAAGTCGTTATTTTAATATGATATTTACCCCGAAGAAGCAAATCTGAATATCATAAAAGAACTTTATCATTTTTACGTGATCTATTACTTATGCCATCGGAAGTATTGCATCTATCCCACTAAAACATCCTGTCCAGATTCCACCGTAAATATACGTTTTGAGAGCTTCTAAATCCGAAACATGAGTTATATAGGGGTCCCTCTATATGGGCTCTGTATGTATCGTGAGCAGAAGAAATTAAAACCAAAAGTGGGCTAAATACCAAACTTAAAACTTAAGTTCAGCATCTTCCATGGAAACTCTTGATTTTGATTAAAATGAGAATAGTTATCTTGAATTTCCTGCGGTAGTACAGTGAAGTACTGTGAATTTTGAGAGCTGATATGCAATAAAATAGAGAAACAATTATTGCATTAAGAATTGTAGATCTGATTAAAACTAAATATTTATGTCATACACATTTTTTGTACACTAAATAATTTCTGACATGTTCTTTGTATTTGGTTTGTATTTTTCAGTTATAGTTTACTCAAAATAGGAAGGCGTCGTTCGTCTTTCTTCCCAGTCATGCAGATGGAACATGAAAGCGAACTTCACACGACTCTGAAAAAGTTTGACAATCGCTTAAGCCTACCGTATTTCTCTAGTTGTTTTATCTACAAGAAAATATGTAGGGGTGGCCCTGTAGCTCGGTCGGTAGAGCACCTGCCGGCCGTACTAAGGGTCCCGGGTTTCCTTCCCGGCGGTGGGGGTGGGGATTCTTCTCCGACCGAGATAATTCGTCTTCCCCAGAGTCTGGAAGTATGAATGAGAGTGCGAATGTGTACGTGATCTAATGATAAAACCAAACAAGTACGAGTTAACACCATCGATATGTTCCAAAGAGAATGGCCGCCGATATGACTATTGAAGTTAAAGGAAAAGAAATGTACGTCATCTCTACAAATGTTCATATCTATTAACAGAAATGAATGGATGAATAAACTTTATAGAACTAGTTTACCGAATGAAAATTTATTTTTCTTGTTATTCTTTCTTAATTATACTCAGCCAGAAAGTTAGTATAAGTGCTCTAAATTTTAAAAGGGTGTCTGTATTGCTCACTATTATGAAACTCTATATTTTTCCATAATGCTAGATGTTTCATTATATTTTTGGTAAATATTGGGGCATATATTAAAATAATTATGCTTTAATTTTCACTGCATGTTAGAAAAGCCAGATGCTATTGATTTTAATTGCAATTTATAGCACTTGATAAAATTAAACAAAAGAAAGAGATAAAAAAGAGAAAATGAAGGCAAAACAGAACGCTAATAAAACTTTAAATTTACAGCATACTAATTTGAGGAATTAAAATTCTGCAAATTTTTCAGTGAAGTACAATTGTACATTTAGCATTTTACCTATATGAAATCCAAAAATTCCCCAAAGTTCCATGAAATTCTCTGCAGCGTTATTGAATGGTAACAACAGTAAATAGGAGGTACATATAATAGCTTCATTAAAATAATGGAAATAAAACACCTACAAAGACATCGTTGTAAGATCCTTGAAGAGAGATACATTTTGTTCTCAAGAGATATTTATTATTTTCAAACATTACTGGTATATTACTGGCAATATACTTCTTACTGAGTACATTATTCAGAAAAGTGAAAATAATGTTACCTCTGATGCAGATGGTTATTACCTTTCACGTTGGCCTTAAATGTCTCTTGTAAATGTTATTAATGCAAGCTAGTAATGGAGAGGAGCATGTTTACTCTCTTTATTGCGAGCACAATGTCACCATTAATTAAATAACAGCAAAACAGTAAATTAACAGCGCTACCGTTAGCCTAGTTAAATTGTAACCAGAAACCTCTCTCCCTGAAGGTGAGCTCTTGGGAGCAATAATGACGCGCAGCATCCAGGTTTTATTCATTTGTGTTAACTTATAAAGAGGAAATAGAACAGTAATTTTTTTCCCTGGATGTATCTCGCAAACTAATCCTGTTATCTGAAACTTTTCTGCTATAATGTATAGCTTAAATAGCCTTGGGTTATTTGCATTATCTTGTTAACAGTATATTTTAACTTTATCTACTGCTTCTCTTTGATAAATAAGGAAGTATTGCATTTCATCTAAATGTGTATTTCGGTGAAATTTCGATATGGCATGTTTTGAGGACGCTGAATAAATGAACACGAGTGTTCCTATGTTTGTTAACAGCCCAAATAAAATACGAAAATTTGGATTACGAGGGCTGTTCAATAAATAATGATCATAATTTTTATGGTCATAATTTTTCGTACTAAAATTCAATTTTATTATATTCTGTTAGCATAATATGAAACAAACACGCCGTAGACAGACATAATCAGTATCGCCTACCGTTGCAATGAAGGTAACATGCAGTTAAAGTTGATGTTAGAGGAAGACCCGAAGACACTGCTGATAAAACTTAGCTACATCATTTTGATCCTGAGAGCAAACAGCACAGCTCAGTGTGGAAATCTCCTTCATCACCAACCCCCCAAAAAAGCAAAAGTGGTTGCTTCTGCTGGGAAAGTTATGGCCATCTCATTCTTTGATATTCATGGAATGGTTTATCAGCATGTTGTACCTGCACACACATCAGTAACTGGACTATAGTACAGGGATGTCCTGAAAACATTGCAAGTCCATATCAGGTACAAAAAGCTACACTTCCGTGAAGCAAGCTGGATGCTGCACTACAATAATGCGCAGCCGCATATTGCCAATGTTGTTGCTGAATATCTTGCAAAAACCAAATGAAGTGCATCCCTCACCCTCCCTATAGTGCGGATTTAGCCCCATGTGAGTTTTTTCTATCCCCAAACTTGAAGAAACGCCTTCGAGGGAGGCATAATCCATTATCAGAAGCAGTGGTGAAGACTGCGGAGGCGATTTTGAAGGATCTCCCAAAAATGGTTTCCATCATGTCCTTGAAGACTGACAGAAACACTGGGACAAGTGCATACATGTGATTTCATTGTCTAGTATTTATATTTTCTACATTTACTTTTCTATGTTCAGTAAAACGATTGCCTGCAAATTTTCTCTTTCCAAATATTTTTGGCCTACCCATATCATATATTCAAAATAACTAGTACAAAATACTATTCAGAACAAATAACTGTTCACATAAACAGCCAAAGGCAAAGGGAAAACTAGTATCATTGGAGTTACAGTAGTACCAGCAGAAGGCTTGGAAGATCCCTTACAAAACAAGGTTTAGTTCAGAAATATCTGTTCAAAATTACAGAAGTTATGATCGATTTTCTGAAAGCTTACGAAAAGGGGCGTGGTGAAACGTGACACCCACTGTTAAGCCTCATTTTCATTCTTTGAAAAATATTATAATTAATTATTACGTGCCTACATATTTAATGCATTTATAATAATTACAGTTATTTTTTATGATTATGCACTCGTGTTGCGTAGACCTATTGACTAACCTCTCGCGGTGGACACACGCAGCTTCGAAGTACTCCATTAATGTTTCGTAACTTACTACACGCCAACTTAATAATATTTCACTCTTCTAATCGACCAGATAACAGACGATCACAGTGCTGGACACTTGAAGGTCAATACGCCTCAACTCTTTGTCGAGTATATTCTCGAAATATACGTAACACTATTTTAGACATGGATTCCTGTAAATAGCATTGCCAAATCAAAGAAACCCAATAAATTTTCCAAAACAACAAAATATAAAAAACTGACTTTACTTATGAAACCACGTAATACATACTGAAAATACCCAGATATGTGACTACTGTCCGGCCGTTGTATCTCCGGCTCTGACGTTTTGCGACTGTAAAAGGTGGAAGGGGAAACCTAATAATACCAACATACAGTAATGAGCAATTGAAAACATATCCTCAAAATTATCTTAAGAATGAAAATATAGGACTATATTAACTTTAAAACACTGAAATACAATTTACAAGTTCATCATAATGTAAGATATTTATTACAACACCACTCTATTCGAATATTTCATTCACACCTTTCACACACACACTAACTGCATCTGTTGGTAGTACTGGGAGTCCTTACATCCGGTGTCGTGGTCAGGAAGTTAAAACTGTCTGCTAGCCTCAATCAGCATTGTCGCTGGTAGGCGTGGCTCCCGAACCCAACACCGTGTTGCCAGGTTAAATTTGTTTGAGCCACGTGGCCTAATAGCGGCTTGCTTGGTGAACTTTCTTTGGTATATTTTTCGTGCGTGAATTCCGATGTTTAGTGTTCGTAAGTCCTATTATTATCGCTATTATAATAATATGTCTACTGGTTCGTGAAATATGCAAATACATGAAATATTTAAAAATATTTAAAATACGCATTGTTCCTCTGCTTGAAATTCCCGCTAAAGAACTGGCAACAGCCTGCTTCCCCCTCTCGAGAAATGTCAGAGCCGGAGATAGAACGGCCGAACTATAGTAATTCATGTATCAGTAGAAAATGTTTGTAAAATTGATCAAAAGGGAAGTCATAGTCACTACATGGGTTAGTGCCACTTTGTACACTGTGGCCTAGTGTCGCATTTCGCGCCAAGTTTCCGTAACGAATTATTGATAACACATCTGGCTATTAGTATTAGCTCCTAAGAGCGACCCTGTAGCAGTTTTTTTTTTTTTTTTTTTTTTTTTTTTACCGTGGAGGGGAAAAACCCAGTTACAGGCGACGGCCCGCGTGCGACGGCCGACAGTGTGAGGGTCCCTGTGCCCTGAGGGGGCCAGGTGTACTCACTAAAAAACCCCACCACGTGTTAGTTACGTGACTTAAATTATTTTGCGTGCACTTATTAACATGCTTAGTCGGGTCCCGCATAGCACCCCGGTTAGTATGTGGTATCTATTAAGCTGGCATGCGATGCATGCGAGCGCGTCTATGTTGCTTCTTGGTGGTGACCATGAAACCTGGGCACCACCAAGTGTAATTTATGCTTTACTTTACTTATGTACATGTGGCTGAGGCCGGGTAGGCCTGTTGGTCAGTGTTATGTGTAACTTATCTATTATATATGTGTTTTTCGTATTAATTCTACTTATGGCCCCAGTATTCTGGGTTTGTCAATAGTTAGTACTTGGCATGCAATTCGAACTATGTGTTCGGTCGTCCTTGGTTCCGGCGTGGCCGTTCGTTATTTCCTTTGTCCATGCGTAGTCGTCGGTGTGTCCTACTCCATCTGCAGTCGCCCGCTGTCTCTGCACCTGTAGGACACTGGTGGGAGACCCTCTAACTCCCGGGCCGCCTTGACTGTTGTCAAGGGCTTGGAGGGCTCTGTGCGGGCAGTGTTCTGAAAAGAGTCAGTAAGAAAAAGATTAATGAAGGGAAAGTAGGGGTGTCAGCCTAACTGTCTGTGTCAGTTGTCCCTTAATAGGTTGTTCAGGAAGTTCTGAACGTCGTCTTCGTCGTCATCATGTGTGAGTCTTCTTTCGAACAGTGATAATGGTCGTGTGTGTGTGTTTATTTCTGTAGTGTAGTTTCCGAGTCGTGAGATTAGAGGATTGTGGTGTATTTCAAGATTTTTATATGTGTCATATGCTAGTTTCTTAATGAATTCTTCTACTGTGTGCATTTTTAATTCTCTGTGCAGTAGGTCGGCTGGTGCTGTGTAAGGTACTTTTGCTATCGTTCGTAGTATTTTGTTTTGAAATTTTTGTAATCTTAGAATATATGTTTTGGCAGCATACCCCCAGACCGGCGTTGCATATGTGAATATGGGCCTTATGAGAGTTTTGTATAGAGTGAGCCCTAAATTCATGTTTATGTGGGAGTTCATGTTTATGAGAGGGTAAAGCTTGCCCAATTGAGCGTTGGCTTTACCCCTGATTTGGTGAACGTGCTCTTTCCACGTCAGCCCTTGGTCCATTTTGAGTCCTAGCCAAGTGACTGTGTCCGTCCATTCTATATTTTCTCCGAATATAGAGAGTGGGGGGAGCTGGTGTTTCCCCAATCTGTGCTTAAGCTTTTTGGTGAAAATTATGGCTTGCGTTTTTCTTGGGTTTACTCTAATACGCCATTTGGTGAGCCATTCTTCTAGATTATTCAGGGCGTTTTGTAGTCTCCGGTGGATGAAGTCCAGTTTGGCTGATTGGGTCACAATTGCTGTATCATCTGCGTAGATGTACAAATCTGTGTAGTTGGTCTTTGGTATGTCGTTCATAGTGATATTAAAGATAACCGGCCCTAGGATACTTCCCTGAGGGACTCCCGCTTTGATTTGGCGGGGAGTCGATAATTGGTTGTCAACTTTCGATTGGAATTTGCGGTCATGTAGGTAGTTCGCGATGAGCTTTATCAATATGTCGTGTATGTTCAAGGTTTTAAGCTTTTTGAGCAGTCCTGCGTGCCACACCCTGTCGAATGCGCGTTCGACATCGAGCAAGAGTGCTCCTGTTGACTTGCGGATGTTAAACCCGTGGGTTATGTGTTCTGTGGCTCTCAGTAGTTGGAGTGTTGTGGAATGTTTGGCTCTAAATCCAAATTGCTCCGGGATTGTGATATTTTGTAGCAGTTGTCGTGCCAGCCGTCTTATATACTACATGAAATGTCCACTTTGTATCCGCGAGAGTTTATGTATTTTATGTTCACTTCCTATAAATTAGCGCCTACATAGTTTTAAGAGAGTTTTACATTTTATAATAATAGTAGTAATTTTAAAACGCTTGATATTATTTTCCCATTCAAGAGGTATTTGTATAAGCAGTTCAAAGCCAAGTATTTTACAATTACAAACAAATATGGATTGGAAGTATATTAACAGAATTAACTCAGATTGAGCTACGGAGAAAAACAGAATCCTTCCAAATTTAAAGAATAAACTAAATAAGCTTGAATGTAAGAAAAAGAAGACCTGATCATTATGATGACATTTTCTATCCATATTTTGTTTTGCTACGTAAGGTAAGTAGAGGAGATGCTGTATTCAATTTCGATATTTCAGCAGAAATACACGTTTAAATGGAAATTAATATTATTTAACACAAGCCATGTGTAGGACAAAATTTGTAAAGGTAGAGTCTGACTGAAATAATGCTCCAAGAATTTAAAAGAAAAATTATTTTATAAAAAGCAGAAAGCTGTGAGTATGAACATCTGTGTATGGGTGCGAATTCCAAAACGTAAAGTCAGTTAAATACCTCACTTAATACTTTAATTCAGCATATATTTAGGAAATTAGGTATAAAATATTGTTCCAATGAACTATTTAACTACATATTTGTAATCTAAAAGGATGAAATTATCATAAAATAAAAAAATAAAAAAATGAATTTTAACCCCAAGTGTAGTACCTTCTCACTTTAAAACATTTACTTATCACACTTATAATATATCAAAATACTAGAGAAGGTATTGTCTACCTTCTCTTACTATCTATAGAGGTAGTGAAACTATTTTGTTCCAGCTAACAAATTTAATAGCGAGATTTCATAGAAATAAATATTTTGAGATGTCCTAAACAAAGACAACTAGTTTTAGAAAATACTGTTTCGGTCATAGATATGTGCATATCAGAACAGTATAGAAAACTCAAAAGCGAAATGTGGAAATATACCAAACTAGGTGACATTAAGCAGCTTCTGTGGATGTGAATTGAATAGTTCAAAGAAAATCTTAAATTCTAACAACCTTTTACATGTGAAATATTTTTGAGTTCTATTTTTAAAACAAAAGTATTGATTTTTATTAAAATTGCACATGTTTAAGAATTTACATAGCAAATGAAATCCAATTCTATTCAACATAGATGTGATATACTGTGCATTAGCAATTAATTTTCTACTTATAATCTTAAGACACAAAGAAAATCTCGTTAACAACACGATTTATGTGAAGTTTAGTTTTAAGTTACTACCGGTTTCGAAATATTCTGTGATCATTAGTTTGAATTATTAAATACTTAATGCTAACGGTAATCGGCATTTTTGATCTGGTAATTAGGAGGTGTAGAATCCTTTAGCCTGCATATAGTGACTGTTTTTGAGCATTTAAGTATCGCTTCGGCCTCCTGTATGCTTCCTGTAATTAAAGCATTTATTCAAGTATTTATCTAAAAAGCAGGCAGAAGAATAACTTCGTAACAAGAGTGAGCAGTGAAAGTCATACGAAGGTGTTGCAATTGAGCGTTTTTGCTTTCTCTTCTTATTCCATTTTATGTTTCACCATTTGATAAAAGTTAGTAAACCGCTTAAACAAACATAAAGAAAGAGAAGGATATAAAAATGAGATGAAAATATAAATAGAAAGAAAACAGCAAGAAAAAAAAGCTACAAAGAAAGTAAGAGAAAGAATGAAAGCGAGAAAGAAAGGAAAATATAGAAAGAAGTGGACAGAAAAAGCAGAAGAAAGAAAAATAAAGGTGATTTTAGATCAACATCCGCGATGCAGATTGCTTGGTCACTCTGTGAAAAGCATAACTCAAAAATCCTAATGTAAATTTCGCAGATTTGTTTTAAATTGCATTATTACTAATGTCACCTTAATCACGATAATTGTTCTGTAGAGATAGTTTTAGCTGGCGCAAATTTGCATAAAACTTAATTATGAGTTACTCGAAATACAGAAGTGTGCCGGATTCGTAACTAAATTTTGTTAGATAACTTGGAAACGTGTAAGTTTACAAGCAATATTTCATAAATTGCTGAAGCTCTGGATTTACGTGTCGTTAAATGATATTCACACTTTACTTAATGTACGTTTTCTTTTCAAGCTATAATATTAACAAAAGAGAGCCAATCTATAAGTACACTTATACGATGTAATTCGTGCCAACATAAAACATCGACACCTTAAAATGTACATACTTATCAACTACTATGTGTTTCAAATGGGATGATGTTTGTCCCTCAGCGCTACTACGTGAGCAACCAATCGGAGTAATGCGGTGTTGTCCTAGTGCATTCCCCTTAAGTGATGTGTGACGAGCGGCAAACTAATCAATCCCTAATAAATACCATTCGCGCTAAGACAAAAATACAGATTTTGCAAAACGTTAACCATCTGGAAGGAGAGAGTAATGCATTTAACATAACCGTAAAAACCCCATATTTTTAGCTCAAATTGTTTTTCTAATACAAGTAAATAAAGTAGATACCATTACATTATAACACGCATTGCGACGTAAGCACTGTAATGAATATCATTATTGGTTGGCATGTATGCGTGAACATATATTTGAAATTACTCAGCACTGAAACGTGAGCATTTGACATGGCGTGATAAAAGAAATACCTATGTACAGTGCCATAGCCGGGATTTCAACAACTTCTGAATTTTTCAGTCTGACTCTTACGCTTCCACAGTTTAGCCTATACACGGCCAGTGTGAAAGAACAATTAATTTCCATTAACTGACCTAATAGTGGTTAACTATAAAGTCCGGGCCTTAAAGTAACTTACACGTTGTGAGTCGCCATTAAGGTAGTTGTCTCATGTGCTTGAGAACCCCTAAGTGGTTTACCGGGAAAAATACAAGTCACTTGGGGAATTTAATGTCATATCGGCACGTTGGCCATTGTAGCTGAATGGTTTAGAGCAGCTGGACGGAGACCAGAAGATCCGTGGTTCATATTCCGTGGCTATGGAATTGAATTTTTCAGTCTGACTCTACGTTTCCACAATTTAGGCTACGTACAGCCAGTGTGAAAGAACAATTAATTTGCAAACCTAACACAAGGCATACAGAAAACTTTGCGGATTAAAAATTCCATTTAACAACCCTTCATCATTAACAATTATGGATTACTTGTTTACTTTCACATCTTGACCTCCTAAAGTGATAATAACACCTACCTACCGGCTCTCTCGTCTTAGAGACGAGCTTCTTGGGGTTGATCAGAGTCCGAAAGCTTCCTGTTTCCGATACCGGAATGGCTGCCATTAAACCCTCATCTTCTGAGCCGGCAAAGTTGTTAACTGCTGACAAGCTTCTTGGGCTTCGTGATCGGTCGACAGAGTCTGTAATCCAGAGCTTCTGCTTATTGTTAACCTTGCACACTGCAAGTATTAAATTCAAGTAAAAAGGGTTCTTGATAACCGTATTAGTTTTCTTCAAGCGCAATAATAACTACGATTCATTTGCATGGAAATTACTGTTACTTATCCATGTCTTTGGTAATTTGTAAATGATGAAATTTCATAATTTCTTTCTGTTTATTATTCCGCTCACCTATTTTCGGCCCTCGATTATGACAAATTTCATTAAAAAGTTGTGTGATGAGCATTCATGTTGTATTCAAGGATAGCCATTAAGAAATGCCGAGATCATTACAACCAGCGTGTGAGTAGGAAAACAGAAATATAAGTAAAACTTGGAATTTGGATCCAGTCAATTGTGGCTGCAAGTATAACGTAAGCAAATTTGACACTACGTGCATAAACTCAGTAGAAATAGGTAGAAAATAACGTAATGGCTTCATTGTAAATGTTGTATTAATGTAATGGTTACTGAACTAATGGAGTTACGGCTATAGGGGCAACGAATACAAATTAATTAATTAGTCGCCCAATAACTTTTACGAAAGTGGGGAAAATGCTGTCCTGCATTCGTATTGCTCATCACGAACTAATTATTTCAGCTTGTTACGTAGAATTAATTTCCTCCAGAAGTGGCACTGTGAATCACCTGACAAGGAAAATGATTGCTGCGCTTTTTAACCTATATGTAACCTCTGAGGTTATCCTTATATGTTACACATTTGATGTGTGGTTGGGCGTTAATTTTTCTCTTCACTGCCAACAAAATCTTTGAATATGCCATTTCCATGTTTTCCAGCGGCTGTAAAACAAGAATATTTATGTTATTGTGTGCTTAACTTTTTAACACTTGTGCTTAACTTTAACTCATGTAGCTACATCCCTGAGGCTTATATTTTAGTTCCCATCTAGCTCAGCTCACCTGTACAAACTGTGTTGTATGTTTAGGAATAAAGGAGCATTCCAACATAAATGTAATGTTACTGCGAACTACACAGTCATGCAAAAAATAATCGGTTTTGGTAATTCATTTTGGCATTCGTTTCGCATACTAGAACTGCGGAAGTTACAATGCGATACCGAGTAATGCAAGTGATTGTTTGCCACATCTCCAGAACCCAGTGTCAGTTGGGGAAAGTAGTACAATGGCACAGTGATTCTAACAGATACTGCTTAACACAGAGTTATAGTGGATAGTCGGGGTAACGCACAGGAGTAAAGTGGCGGCGGAGCATTGTATGCGGGTTTGTTCAGAAGAAGCGTGTTTTGTGTGAATTTCTTAGTGCAGATACACCAGAATCATTACATGGTAACACTGAATATATTTCTAAACATTTTTTTTATGAAATACATAAGTTGGGAGTCCCTATTTATGGCTACCAATTTATACTTCAGTCGATCTTGTGGTGCTGTATTTGAAGCGTGTTTCTCATGATAAATCCAAAATGTCGTTGGTGGGTAATGGCGCTCAATCCTGAGCCCTATTACCCACCAGGCGACTGCCATTGTCAAACACATATTTAAGTGTTAGAATTATTTTATTCAACGGATCACTTAAAGTGATTGGATTTGTTATTTTCCATTAAACGTATACAAAAATATAAATTAATAGCATCTCATGGATTTCAGTGCACTGGTATATGGCCTCTCAACCCAGATCAGTTCAGTGATGAAGATTTTATGGCCGCAGACAACTTACAAATACTGGTAGGCCAACAACCAGAGAATAACAAACACTTTCTGTTGCGGACGAAGATCATAAAACTTCCCTAGTAGATCTACTCATCAAGAAACGCCTGTATTCAGCAATAACCAGTTCTACCCCACTGAACCTACAATATCAGAGTGCTCTACCAATTCCTTGTTCCCGTTAGCAGAATTAGGTTTGTGTTTCCAGAGACACAGAAAATTCCAAAATATCCACCAACATTTCTCATCGTCATCATCTTCAAGGATTGGGCCCTGTGACCCATTCCGATCCTTCCAGAGTAGAGCTGGACGTCCCACATCTCTTTTGCCCTTCGACATGTAATCTAAAACTCTTCTTGGATGTCGTTCCGTGTCCATTCTTAAAATATGATTTTTCCATTAATTTTTGTTCTTTATTATTTTACTGTTTAAATTAAAAATCCCAAGCTCTTCTCTGATTTTTTCGTTTCTCACGTGATCTATTCTTTCATAACCTTCCACGCTTCTCAAAAATCTCATCTCTGCCGATTCTAGCTGTTTGCGTTGGTTCTTTGTCAGTGTCCATATTTCGGAACCGTATGTTAACGTTGGGACTGCCATTATCTTATAAAATTTCATCTGTGTTGCCTTTCGTGCTTTCCTGTTCAGCGTTCTTATTATAGTCCCACACATTTGATTGAGTCTGTTTAATTTCACCTCCATATCCTTGTTGTTATTTGCTACTGCTACTGTGTAGCCTACATAGTTAAAACTATTAACTTGTTATATTATTTTATTTGTATAACTATTTTTGCTCTTATGTTGTTCTTTCCTCTAAAAGCTATTACTTTTGTTTTGTGTTCTGAAATTGAAAGGTTATATGATTCCGCTTTGTTGTTTAAACTATATACTGTTCTTTGTATGTCATCTTCTGAGTGGGATATTATCACTTGATCATCAGCAAATAATACTGTATTTAAAATTATGCTTCCATTCAGTACATTTTGTTTTATACTTTGCTGCCATTCTTGTACCATATTATCAATATAGATATTAAACAGTATAGGCGATAGAGGGCATCCTTGTCGTACTCCTTTATTTATGTCCACTGCTTCTGTTTTCCTGTCGTTCTTTATTATTGCTATTGTAGTGTTTTTATACATATCATGTACAGTCCCTATTAAATGTGCTGGTATTCCACAATTTTCCATCGCTATCCAAAGTTTATCCCTTAAAACCGATTCGAAGGCTTTAACATAGTCAACAAAAAGCATAAATGAGTCAACATTAAATTCTTTGTGTTTTTCAATTAGTTGTTCAATTATAAATATACTATCCAACATTTCTTTCGAAGATATTTCCCCCCTTCCAGGTCCTTCAAATGTTTCCAAGATGACCATCCGATGAAAGCCAAATAAAATGAGGTCTCATATTCAAACAGCCTCTCCAATGAAGTAACAACAGTAGGAAGCAGACAGACGACGATCCCTAAAAGGCCTGATAGCTCCAGTGACGAAGATTTTATCAACTAATTAAATATATATGACGATAACCAACTTGACGTTTTGGAACCTGTGTCAAAAGATATCTGTTTTATTTTGGAGAATTTGGACAAAATAACGAACAGTGGTTCCGTGGTGTTTCCTGCTCTGAATGGGCATATGAGGAATGCAGTGGAGCTGACACAGCCGGTAATTATAAATGCGATTGTTGCATAAAGAAGTATTAAATTGGTTGATGTAGTTTCGAGCGCCATTAACCGCCTATATCGGGCAATACCACTCGACCCAGGCTTTTATATTTGTTTATTTTCATGTCTTCCTGTTTAAATAAATGTCTTTATTTGTATTCGTTTCTGGAGCCTATTAATGTAACATGCAATTTATTGTTTTAAAAATGATTTCTGTAATTATACTTAAATTTGCTGAACAATTTTTCTTAAGTGAGTGCCATTACCCTACTAGCCCCTCTATGTTAACATTGAGAGTCCCCTAAAATCATGTCCCCAACTTCCGAACCGGACTTGGAGATAATTATGGCATTTTCATACTGTCCTCTTGCGCATAAGCTTTCACGCTGTGACTATTTAGCAATATACTGTACATAAGGCGTAGAAGCCAAAAGTGTAAGGATAGCAATATTTGTAATGTATTCTTACAGCAGAAACTCGAACGAATAAGTGAAATAATAAATCTGTGGTGTCTGGTACTACACTTGCAGCATCCCCTACAGCCACCCCCTACAGCTTAGGGAGAACCGTTCCCTGGAGTTAGTACTGAATTGCAGCTGAGTGCTCCGTTTAGGGGACAGCTATTTGAAGTCCCAGGAATTTGCCTTGACTAATTGCCTTGCAGCCCGCAACAGGCTGCGAGGGCTTAAGCCCGCTGGGGAAGAAAATGATGTGCGAGCACACCCAAAGCATATTCAGCACACGAAGCAAAGAGAGGAAACTTAAGTTAAACTGTTTGACTTTGGACTTGCGCAGAACTGGTTTTGGGGGTTTATCTTGGCTTGTTCTAAGAGTACATAAACAGAGAAGAGTGGCCGACATTCTCGCCACCAAGATTAATCTTGATGGCAGTCCTTTCTCGAGAGTTTGGATAGAGCACTAAGGACCACACTTTAATTCTCTCCTTCCTACCCGAGAGACCACTCGTTTCCATGGTTACGGCACGACGCTCTAAGTTATTCAAGATCGAAATAAAAGCCCAGTTTCCTTGGACGTCATTGTATATGGTTTAGAAGGGAGTATCCATCCAGGCTTTATATTAATCCGTCCCTGCATTACACGGAGAGCCCACCGAGGGTTCGTTATGCGCGACAAATTGAAGCATAACCACAATCGGATAACTACAGACTCGTTACAAAGGAAGTAAGCATACAGAAATTTTCACAACGTCTAAACATTTTATGAAACGGCCTCTCCGAAAAAGAAAACATAGTTGAAGAAAATCGCGTTTTATGAATCACAATAACAACATGGTTCCAATTATTCCGCGAATATATCAAAATAACAAACCGTACATGTTTCAAATACTACAATTTAGTACATATACAAATGAAACAATCTTATCACCAAGGTCCGAATTCTGATATATCATCTTTTAATTGTTGGGTCATACTGGTTGCTGACGTGCACATTAATCCTTATTACACATCACTGCTTATGCAAATGCACATGGTACTTTGTTTGAATGCAGATTTACACGAAACCCGTTACTCTTTAAAATAATGTTGTACAAAACACAAGAAATATTTTCGTAGCTATTACTGTGTAGTGCTACCAGAAACCTCGCAGTCCAGCGGGCGGTGGCAGAAGCAGAGTTTCTTCTGAAGCAATCTTCACTATAAAGAGCATAATCGGCCAATTCCAAGAATTTTACAACAAGAGTAGATATTTTCCCAAATGTATTTATTCCAACTGGTTGAATGAAGCGTATATTATTCCTGTACTTAATGAATAAACGTTTATGTGGGGTTGTTGCTAGTCGCAGTGCAAGATATTTGTTGTAAAAATGCATATATTTACCAATAACAAATACAAGAAACTAAAGTTGGCTACATTGAAGTGTTAAAAAAAATGTTAACACTGCGTGGCAGAATTATCTTCTTTTAACATTACTCAGCGATGTCCAAAGCCGGACTTTTAAAAGACATCTGTCCAAAAAATAAAATAAAATAATAATAATAATAATAATAATAATAATAATAATAATAATAATAATAATAATAATAATAATAATAATAATAATAATAATAATAATAATAATAATAATAATAATAATAATAATAATAATAATAATAATAATAATAATAATAATAATAATAATAATAATAATAATAATAATAATAATAATAATAATAATAATAATAATAATAATAATAATAATAATAATAATAATAATAATAATAATAATAATAATAATAATAATAATAATAATAATAATAATAATAATAATAATAATAATAATAATAATAATAATAATAATAATAATAATAATAATAATAATAATAATAATAATAATGGTACTTAAAATTTGTACGATGGATATATACATTGATTTTCGTCGATAGTTGGATGTATAGGCCGATGTACGAAAGCATGTCATTTGTGTCGGTATAGAACTATGGTCATTAGGGAAAGAATCATTTGAAAATAGGATTGCAGAGCTAAGGAAATAATGGGAGATAATTCAGTAATTCCTACTGTGAAAGATAATACTATGACTTGTTTAGCCTCAACGTCAGGAGAAATTCATTTGACACATTACGAGAAAATTACAATAAATGCATACAGCAAATAAATATTAACTTTGATTTGCTTTGAGGTTTCAGTTGTGTATCTACGATGCCTTTTTGATGTTGCAATGTTACAAAATCACAAAGTATGTGGCTCTGTTAAACGTAAACATTTGCCAGTTTGTGATTTGGTTAGATAACTCTTTCGGAAATCTTCTTTGTTATTGGTTCGGATATCCAAATCATTATTTTTTTAATTTCCTGGCCATGTCAAGAGAAAGCAATAGTGACGACTTCTTAAGGCAAAGCTACACTGAAAATTTGTCCAAAATTTTGAAAATCATGGCATTTGCTTTTATGGCATTTTTAGGTAGTTTAGGGTGTGTAGTAATAGATGGCATGCTATTTTTATCATTTGCTCAATTTTAGGCCATCACGTGTCATTTTAAATAGACCTTTAACAATCGTTAAAAGTAACAATCATGACTTGAAAATTAATTTTCTGAGAAAGTATTTCTTTCTAACACTCTTCAGTATACAAAATGACTCACGCCTCAAAGTTTTTTATTTAACTTGGTGAAACTTACAGGATAGGTCCATAATATGTAAATAAGAAATTTTACATTCCTCTTCTTTTGTTAATGCTGAAGTTTTGAAAATTATAAAGTGTTAAGGAACAAAAAAGTTAATATTTTCAACATTTTGAGAGCTAAGACATGGAAAATATTTTAGAACAAATGCTACAAGAATTTTCCAGAAAATAAGAATGTGGGTCTTTTAAAATTGGTCTGTACTAGCCACAAAGATTCAACTTAAAAGCTCAAAGTTTTCGACACGTAGAACATTTTATATAGGCAGTAATTTTTACAATTTTCCACAAAAAATTAAAAATTAATGAAGTATTTGGTGTAGCAGCATGAAAATTTCCATGTAAGTTTAAAATGCTACTGTAATTATGTGGTTAAATGTTCACAATGATAGGTTTATTATTATAGAATTTGGAATTTTCAGTGTAGCCTTGCCTTAAATGATTTGACAGTGTGTGCTTCCCTATTCCCGTTATACCTACAATGAAAAATGAATAAAACAGTTTCTCCGAACGTTTATCTCGAATAAAGATGCTAGAAAAGTACCTGTTTGTAGGAAGAGTTTGTGCAAAAGTAGAGAAAGTTATGCGAGTGTAATATATCTTTTGTTTTCAATTCAGAACTCCTATGAGAGCTCTGCACCACTGCTTCTTGATATTTTCTTGCCAAGGTTTATCATATCAAAATGTTAAAACAGAAAATAATAAAAAATGCAATTTTTTTTATCAAGCACCAAATTGCTCCACTAGCGTTGAGATAGTATTGATATCATTCTCATTTGCAAGTAAATTAGGTTTATGCAATTGTTTCGTGATGTAAACTCTTCTTTTAAAAGTTGTACATATGCAGACAGGTTTATCGCAGCGGAACGAGGTAGCTGTGGAATAAAGTCAAGCAGGTCTTTGTTGAGTGTCATTGACTTTGACACCGCTAATGAATTTACGCTGAGCGTAAGGACGGCTACAGAAACATACTGTCGAGATGTCTTAGCCCTTCTTGTAGAAAGGGGATTACGTCGCGTCTGTGTTTGTAATACAGGAGCTCTACGCTCACCTGCTGTCCAGACTAAACCGGTTCTGTACACTCTTGTCCAATATGAGATACCACTTTACACCAGTGGCGCTTTTACTGGGCTTTTATTCTATTTTTATTACCGATAGTCACATTTTATGATAGCTAGGTTTAATTTAGAACAAAGTATATGGAAAGAAATGGAATGTGTATGCATGCTGTTCCATAGATAAGAGGAAATGTATGTTCACATACACTTAGTTTCCTTTATCTTCTATCATTTGTAATTACAGGTTTATGGACTCTTCTTAAAAGTTATACATTTCTTTACTTCATTATGCGAATAATTGAGATAAATTTCTGCAGACGTATCTGCATTACGTTATAGATGCAACTGCAATAGCGGTAGTCACGGCTTGCAGGTCGGCCTTGAAATTCGGCCTCTTTTCATGTCATCTCGAGAAACAATTGAATGTTGGAGGAAATGGAGAAAAAGACAAATATTGAACAGTTGGAATGAAAACTTTCTAATTCATTGTATAGATCGATCAATTATTTTTATAGTTATGAAGATGTACTTGATTTGTAGCCATTTTAATTTTCGTTGTCCCAGGTTAGACCAGACGGTGCATGAAATTCTGATCTAAAGTCGTGGTCTTGGATTCATGCTTTCTTTAGGGATCAATTTACTGCAATGACGTACATTCTTACTGATTGCAATTTACTTCAACAACACTTATTATTCACTGTTACACACTATACTTTTCTAAACAATTCTCATATACTTCTACTCCCATGACTATCAAACTTCTTCCTCCCTAAGCGGCTTTCTTTTTTGAAGATAATTATTTTTTCTGTTTCCTGAGAAAACACTAATTTCTACACACTTTAAACTTCCATAGCCTATTGTTTATATTTCACTCCTGTTTATGCACTCCCACTTTCACAGTAAACATTGTAACACGTTTTAACATTTTAATCTTTGTCGACACTATAAAATAGTATATAGGTAAACAATATCACAAACATTATGTTCGGGGCAAAAGATAAACAACTGTTTCACAGTTTCGATTGTTGAATAAAATGATTATGGATAAAAATTATCGTTAAAACAAATGATTTATTTAAAATAAGTTTACATTTTGTATTTAAAAGACTCATAAATGACATCTGGGTTACTATTCTGTACAAATGTTTTTTTTTTTTTTTTTTTTTTTTTAAGTTATAGTGAGCTGTATTAAAATTAATATGTTACTGTACATGAAAATACAAGAAACAATTTGTTGCATTAAGTATGATTTAAACAAAATTAAGAAGGTAGGGGATCGGAACCAAATCTCCGTAAAAATATATAAGGGAGACCGGCGCCATCACCAGTTCTTTGGCGTAGGATTGAGAAACTACGGGGATGGTGGTACAAGGATGGAAACTATATCTCTGACAGTAAAAACTCCAGAGACCGGTGCTCCACCAATTGTTACGTAAGGGTAGGTTTGAGAAAGTGTGAGAACGTTAACAAATTACCCTGTAAGTAGCGGTATAACTAGGAGGAATGAGGAGGGTAGGGGGTTGAACACAGGCAGCAGAAACAATATATAAGTTCATATTTAAACACAGTTACTAAAAACTATTTTTTGAAAAGTAGTACAAATCACTCCCTTAGACTTGAAGAGACTTAGGGGAGGCAATGGTGATACAATATTATATTAAAAACCCATAAAGGCTTACCTTGAGGATGCGTGATCGTGATGTCGAATCTCTATACTGAACTCTGTCAGATTACTCTTGACTGCTACCTGTAACACTGCGGCCCTTTTAACTACTGGCTTAAGCAGCACATAGGTTCCGCCAAAATGACATTGCTAGGCCGATTCAGTGTGCCTACGATAAGAAATTAAATTTCCCAAATTAAATTGAGCCAGACCATGCTTGCTAACTGCAATCTGGCGCCTACGTGACTGGTAAGACAGTATTCTAAGAGCGGCCTATCAGCCATATGCACGTAGGCGATATGGAAAAAAAATGGGAAACTGTGTCATAAGCCAAGGGCAAAGGCAATCTGAGATAATGCTATTCTCATTGGTCAGCAGAATTAAGAACTGCAGAATGTGTGAATGAGACAAGTCACAAAAAGTGAGCATTGATTGATAAGATACTAGAATTTGACATGTTCCTAAGGTTTCCTCAACCATACATGTGGCGATATATGTGTTTTCGTTTTGCCAGTTACGTAAGGTCGTATAAAATTCCTTCTCCATTAAGAGAGCATGCCCAGAAATGTTAGGATGTAAATCCTTGTAATACTTATATGGCATTTTAATCAAAATTGGTAGAGCTAATGTTGAGAAAAATAATTTTAAAATGTTTCCCAAGTAAAATGTGATTGGAGGTGAAGGATTTTCTTGAAGAAGACCTTTGGAAGACGCAAGTTGTGTAATTATTCCACATTTCCTTTTGGGTTACCTTACTTATCTTACGCACATACACTCACATACAAACATTTGAACCCTCTTCTAAAAGTAAGCCTTGCGTTTCCAACTACATACTTATAGTAAACAATTGGACACCGAGATTGTATCGAAATGTGTTTTAATCTCCCTCAATACTCGGGTAAAATAAAAAAATCAATTTGTTAAAGTCTTTCGGTCAATTTGTCTGTATATGTGTGCTTATTCGTTTATTCAGTCAATGACGTGGAATATCTTGTAAATGGTCAACACAAGGACAAGCTATGCAAATGTTTTCAAGATCAACATGCACTAGATAGAGAAATACGCATTTGAAAGAATGGTACACTCAACCGAACAGAAGGCCGTGTTATAAAAACAGAACCGGTTTTTTTTAACTACTGCACACTAAAGTTTAAACTCTGGATTTCTGATTTATTTTTATTTATTAATTTTTTGTATTTAGATCCTCCAACTTTAAGTCATATCGGAGGTGAATGAAATTGGGATAAGGAAAATTCAGGATAAGGGAAAACCTTATCCAGGTAACTCACCCTAACCGAGATTCGAACTCGGGACCTCTTGAACGTGAGGCAGACACGCTACCATCTATGCAATCGAGGCGGGTGTAAATTTCTGAAGCTCTCCCGAGAAGCTTACCCTAATAATTTTTATAAGTTTGGGCCTAGGAGCATTTTGAACAATGAAAATTTTTGTCAAAAAGGGATTTGCTGTCAGTCCTTAAATGCTAAAATAGCCATTGGTGGCTAGTATTAATAAATTAATTATATATAATATCCCTTCTTATATGGAGGCCTTAGAAGAGTAACTGAGGTCAGATACCAGTCGATATGAAACAGTGATGAAAGAATGGATGAAAGAAACTGTGATTGTGGGGAAACTGGATGAATGAATGGAGGGAGAAATAGAAGATCTGGAGAAAACCTGCCCAGATGCTGCTTCATCCACCACAAATTTCAAATTTTGGGATAGAACTCGGGCGGCTTTGATGAAAGACGAGCAGTGAAGTCACTCAGCCACGGTGCTATCATTACTAAATATATTGCTTTAAATATCCAAGCATGAGAAGATGATGGCTCAACTGTTTATCCAGATTATTCAGTCTGAATTGTGTGGATCGGATGATGTTATGAAGAAAACGGCAAGCTAGTGATCAAGAAACCTGCGCATACACTTAAGACAGTGCAATTCAGGTCTGCATTTTCTTTAAGGAATGTAAGGGAGTGGTACTAAGCATTGTTCACGCATTCTTATTTGTAAATGAATAACAAACCCGGAGCAATGATGGCGGAGATCTCGGCAGGGTAAAGTTTGAACAGGGAGTGGCAAGGGTTACTTGCTGGCTGTGGGGTGGCACCACCTCATTCAGCGTGTTGTATGCTTACGTATGCTGCGAGGGCAGGCTAGCTTTCAGCTGGAGTTGTTTACCGTGAGAATTTGAATGTGAATAGGGGCGGGCTCTCTCTCTCTCGCTCTCGGTGGCTCTGCTGTGCATATCGGTTCTACCATTCTATTGACACATCTCACAGTGGCAGCCAGTAAACACCATAGTTTTTAGAAAGAGTCAAAACGAAATAAAAGGATTAAGTCTGAGCATAACTTACTGAAAAGTTGCTCTGCATGAGCTAAAATGACTTTTACAATTGCTACTGTAATTCTCTGTAGCGGCCTGAACACAATGCCTGCGCGAAAAGAAAATTGATGTGTGATTACATTCTCTGCACAAAGTATTTTTAACCCTTAACCGATATTATAACGTCAGGATAGAGGTACTTACTTATCACTGCCCTCTCTCCCTCAAAGGGCACTAATATTCTTTCAAACTCCATATTCCTTTTGAATGGACACTTACCTTATGGCAGTGAATCTACCAAGCCGCCCGCTTTATCTGGCGTTTCTTTACGGCTGAATAAATCCTTATTGTTGTCTGCCAGACACCTGGTGCGTAACGATATTGATACACTTTGGTTTTTAGTAATAGCGAATATTTAAATGACGGTATCTTAATCGAATAATGTATTACTGGGTTGTGTTTGTACGGTTCTTAGAGTTTAACGCCCGCTTTTTTTAGCCCGCCTCGGTAGCGTGGTGGTAGTGTCTACCTCACGTTCATGAGGTCCCGAGTTCGAATCTCGGTCAGGGTGAGTTACCTGGGTAAGGTTTTTTCCGGAGTTTTCCCTTATCCTAAAAGACGAATGTTTGGTAACTCTGAGCTCTATGGACCCTGGGCTCATTTGAGCATCATTTCGCCTATTCCATTCATCGTCCCATATGACTTAACGTTGGAAGACGTAAAATTTACAACGCCCGCTTTTACTACATGCAGCACCGCAGTCGGTGACACTGAGGTTACATGAGATGAAGATAGAGCACCGGTGGAATGAGATGGCGGGGGAAATCCGATACCCCTGAGAGAACTCACCCCAACGCCGTGTTGTTCACCAGATATTTCATTTTGCGGTCACCTGGGATCGAACCCAGGCCGTCCTGGTGAAATCCGTGCACTCTAACCACTCAGTCACAACGCGGCCTATGCAATTAGGTATATCTAAAGGATACAAAATATAGTTCAACTATGGACTATTGGAACCCGGCCCATCTAAAAGGCGACGACATTCTGAATGGAATTTCAAAGCAGCTGATCCGGACTATGAAACGAAGTTAGAACAACTTTTTTTGTGTAACTTATGCGGACCCTTAGCGCTCGTGGTACCTCTGATGTCACTAGAGGAACCTCGGGCCGAACATTCGAGCCCCTCTCTTTGGGAGTTGTTCGGATTGGGTTGGTCTTGAGGGTACAGTGGTTCCCGATACCCGTTGGGAGATAGGGTACGACTCTGGACGGGGTTGTGAGAAGCCATTAATATTCCCGCGTACTAGCCAGCATAGCTAGTAGAAGGTGTGCTAGATCGCCAGGCGGCCCCACCGAGGTCATATCGGTAGCCTTCCCATTTTGGTGTTGGCGCACGTAAGTGGCGTATCGAATTCCATCCCGTCTTGTGTCCTTAGGACCAGATGGGGGGAGGCCTTGTTAGTCTCTAAGTCTTGCCCTATGGAAAGCCCCACGGAGGACGCTGGGGACAGCTCGGCAACTCCCTGTTTGAAGGAGGCCAGGGTCTTTGTACCTACGGGTCCTGGACTAATTGAGTAGCACCTCTGCACTCAACTGTATAACTTATGTCCTCCAACTTTAAGTCATATCGGACGATAAATGGGATGAGTGAAATGATGCTCAAATGAACCCAGGGTCTATAGAGGTTAGAGTTACCCGACATTCGTCTTTTGGGATAAGGGAAACCTCGGAAAAAATCTTATTCAGCTAACTCACCCTGACCAAAATTCGAACTCGGGACCTCTTGATGATAGTGATGAAGATTAATATGTATTAGCTATATACAATTAGTTATGTATTTGTCAGGTAGTTTTAGCATTGTGTAGTGCTTTTCAGATATATCTGTGTTCTGAGTCCAAAAGCTTTTTACGACAATTCAGACTTTCGGGATCCATGTTCAGTTTCTGTGTCATTTCACTTTATAATTTACATTTGCCTTATTCATATATTTTATTTTGTTAGTGACAGGCATATTATATACTTACTAGTATTCTTTATGTGAGGCTTAAAGAAAAAAGAGGAAATGTCAAATGATTAGAAAGAAGATTATGTATTTTCTTATATGTTCAAGTTTGTGCTATATTCCTTAGAAACTTTAATTTAGGTTAGTTGAATACGTGTTTAATAGTGCCAGTTTAAATATTTTAAAGTGAATTAAACACGTGTTAAGTAAACACTCGGAGTCCTCCGGACAACACGATACCAATTACGAAATTAAAAAGTGCAATACCAGTTACGGGTAAAAATGCCTCTTCTTCTATCTACTTCATGTTAATCAAGTAAATTGTTTGTAGAAAATATTTGTTATTACGTATTACATTGTAGACACAAGAGAAATGAGGAAATCAGTGTGCTTAAGCGATTGTTAAATATTTTTAGAACTGCAATGGCTTTGACAAGGCTATTAAATTCTCCAATGGCTGGTGTGAAGGAATAATTGATTTCCATGACCTAATAGTGTTCTGAACTGTAAATTCCGGGCCTTAAAATACTTACAGCTAAGTAAATCGCCATTAAGGTAGCCTGTGTTTATGAGAACCCCTAGTATTTTTCGTAGTAAACCACGATTCAGTTGGAGAATTTGTCATGCTGGCATGTTGGCCATGCTAGCTCAATGGCTATGAACAGCCGGACGACACCGGAAGATCGGTGGTTCAAATCTGGGTATGGCATTGAATGTTTTCAACCTGACTATACATTTCTCGATAATCTTTGTTGTAACAAAATACTTTATAATCAAAATTTGAAGTGTTGTTTGTTTGTAATTTACGTCCTCCAACGTTAAGTCATTTCGGACAATGAATGGAATGGGTGAAATGATGCTCAAATGAGCCTGGGGTTCATTGATCTTAGAGTTACCCGACATTCGACTTTCAGGGTAAGGGAAAATCCCGGATAAAACCTGACCGAGGTTCGACACCGTGACCTCTTGAACGAGAGTCAGACACGCTACCATCTACGCTACCGAGGCGGGCAAAATTTAAAGTATTTTCCGTTTAAGGCATTAATACAAATGTAAAGTATTTCTTAATGAAATGCCCCTTCTATCACTGATTTTATACAATATTTTATATACACAGATCAATAATCAATATTTCACTGTCTTTGATTTGTTGAACACAGTCAATGTTCTAATATTTCATAATCAAATTCCACTATTTTTGGTTGTATGCTTAGGTGATTGTTAAAAATTACGGGAAGAAAGTTATCTATCATGCCAGAGCTACTTTATCGATTTTGTATATTGCACTCTAAAAAGTTTCCCTTTACAACCACCACTACCCGCCCCCTCCCTCACACACAAACACACAAACAGTTGAGCTTGTCTCCCGGAACATAACAGTCAGCAGAAGTTTGTAAGAACAGAGCACATAAATCTTGGTGAGGGATCAAACGGGGGTTGAACTCCAGCTGCCCAAATGGTGGAAAACACATATAATCCTCTCGCAGCAAGCTGTGGCTTGCCAAGTTTATGGTGGCTGTGGGATGATTATCGAGTAATGCCTTCAGGGAATGGCGGAAACACACACACACACACACACACACACATACACACACACACACACACACACACACACACACACACACACACACACACACACACACACACACACAAACCTTAATAAAACCACAGCCATCACACTGCCTGCCCCGTCCTCCTTTCTGAAAGATTTGATGTATTGCAATTTCTGTTCGTATAGCCGAGCCAGTGGCCAGCATCTGCTTTGCCCTGCCATTATATCCTCTGTCGGAAGCAAATTTATAACATCCGTTTTCATTCGATGAAAAGGTTTTCAACGTGAGCTTAAAAATCGCATCTCCAATGGCAAGCAAGGTGCG
Source organism: Mantis religiosa (assembly GCA_030765055.1). NCBI lineage: Eukaryota > Metazoa > Arthropoda > Insecta > Mantodea > Mantidae > Mantis > Mantis religiosa. Next base: position 46,282,360 of record CM060951.1, on the reverse strand, counting down.
TTTTATTTTCATGTTCAAAGCTTCCTCCCCACGCAAGATGTGGGTAATATTTGGCTTCGAAAGTATGTCTTACGTTTCAAACTGTAGCTTTAAGTGTTTCCTGTCAGGTAAATTTCCAAAATTATAAGTGGCAAATAGACAAAACCTCGATATTTAGTCCGGCCCTTTTGCAGTATCTTTTATCATTCAGCTTTTATGAAATAAATAAATTGAAATAAAAAATTAACTGTTCTGTTTTTGTGTACGAAGAATTTAAAAACCCAAATATTTAATGAAACCGTTTTATGAAATCATTTTAAATTAAATAATATAGGTATACTTACATGTTCAACGTAGGTGATATCGGAGAATGAATGAAACGGGTGACCTAATGCTAAAGTGAGCCCAGTATCCATAGAGGTTACAGTTAATTCTAAGATATTCATATTAGATCAGCCAGAATAAGGGAAACGTTATTCAGTTAAATCATTGTGATTGAGATTCAAACTCGGGATCATTTGAAATGTGAAGCAGATACGCTACCACAGGCTATAGAGGCGGGCTGTTTTTCATATTGCAGTGCTTTGTTTAAGAACTACTCCTTCAGGACAGATGGGCGCTTTTGTGTGCTTAAAATATCGTACACGCCATTAGAGAACTTGAGTCTGCTAATCCATGTTTCACATAAGTTTGCCCTGTATCTCTAAACGGTCACGTGACCTTATCACATCTCATTGGCTGCTATTGTAGTATAGACTGTTGTTCGGTAAAAATTAGTTCGTTATTTAACATGGTGATATATCTTTTTATGTTGGAAGAGAATTGTCAAATTTATATTTTCTTAACTGTTTGAATTAAATATATTACGCAACTGAGTTGATTTATCTGAAATGCATGTTAATTCTTAAACGAAGTAAAGAGGAGGCTCCTTTGCTCTCAAGCCCATCTTTCACGTGCACGTGATTTAGCGGTAGTAATGGCATATTTGTTTATATCACTTTTATCACTGACCTCTTTTGAACTGGATTAGTCATGTATCGCCATTCGAAGGTGTACTGTGTTGAGTACGAGAGTTAAATTATTTTATCGATCGTTTATTGCGCGTGTACTTATTATATGTATAATGGCAGAGCCTAGCGCCAGTTTTTCGCTGAAGCATCGCAAGGGAAAACCTTTACAAAGGGCAAAAAAAGAATTGTGGTGCATGTGTTTAATGCACTCACAGAGAAGAATCCGTCTTTGTCAGTAAGAGAGGATGAACAGCTGTGCTCTGAACTTACAGGTGTATTAGATACGTAGGAACATCGCGACGTGAAATTGAGACAATAGGAAAACTTACCACTCCAGGGGCGATATTGCTGTGTGGCGAAGACGTTATTTTAAGGACAATCAGATTGTACCCGGATACAAATCGCAAAATATACTACCTTGAGGAGACTTGGGTGAATGAAGGACACACAAGTATGGCGTGACACGACTTTTAAGACTGAAAGACAAGCAATTTTGCAAGGTATGTGTGCTGATTTTAAAAAATCCCAGTGGAAAAGACCGAAGGCCTTTCATTATAAACTTGTTTCAGTTTCATTGCCCAGTTTCATTATAAACTTCGTTATTTTTGCATGCCTTCATATTCTTATTTGTATGACTTTATCTATCTTTCCGGCAATTATTATGACGTTTACTGCAGGTTTAAATGTGACGGAAGGCACCACCTATGACCTATGGTGCGAAAGGTTTAGCCAATTAGGGTGAGGGGGAAGGTAGTTGCACGCGAGGCAAGTTTATATGAAACAGAAATTAGGTTTCATAATGATGGTATAATACCTAAATATTCAGATATGACATCTGTCTAATAACTCCGCTCATTTGAATTCTAGAATAGTTTATATTTACAGCATTTATTTTCTTCTCTTAGCTGTTCGCAATGTTTAGTTTTAACACCATTTTTTTTTCATAGTAAACTGTGTCGCACGAGATTTTGCAATGGTTTCCCATTGACAGGTGAGCAGTTTATAATGTTAATGTTAGTCTGCAATGACTTAGCAATTTTGTGCCTCAGTAAAACGAAGAAAAGAAGCAGTCACTTCAGTGTTCGAAAAGCATGTACAATTTTGTTAGTGGTGACTGTGATAGGTATGTTCCACAAAAGTAAATGAGCAGAAATTGAGCAATAGCCATGGATAAAATGTATTCACACTGGCAACAATGAATCTATTTGCTAAAATGAAACGTGAATGGGAGTTTTCTCGATAAGAAAAACAACGGAAGGTAAAGGGAAGCATAATTATTGGTGCAGTTTTAAACGAAGAAGTAAATAGAAAAAAGAAATCCGAAGCCATGACCAGGAATCGAACAACCGATCTCGGCCGATGCTCTGACCATTGAGTTAACGTGCTCCCCCGGGGCTTGCCCCAAATTACCTTTCGATTGAGGGCAAACCCAAGTAGGAATCGAACGTGCACTGTGCACATTATACAGCTGCTTGAGCCGTCCTCACCCACATTTTAATGTTCTAACGACACGGAGAAGAGAAACAATTAGAGTACTAGGTAGTTTCTTTTTAAAGAAACTTTAATGTAAACACGTAAATATTAACCATCGTGATTATAGGTTCCAACATATAATCAATATACTTCATCATGCATATACGATATTTCAGTAAATAATGAACATAAATAAAATTAAAACAATTAGGAGAATTGCTAAATGTTTTCATATAATTACAACCTCAGAAATCATATGAATTTACACAATATACAATTGCCAATATAAACCAAAATACATGGGGATTAATAGTTCTTCACTTTTTCCAGTTTGAGGTAATAGATCTGCATCATTTTTACAAATTTACTAAGTTTTATTAACAGAAAGGGACTTGCAAGCGCCATTTCACGTCTACATTCAATTTTATGATTCATGGCTCCTAGGCTGGTGCAGATAGTAGTCTGTCATTAAATTCCCGGTTTGTAGGCTCCTTCCTTCTAAACGTTTCATTAACCCCCAAATATGTAGTCAATTTTATAGCTACGTATTACCACAACTAAGGTGATAACGGAAATAAAGCGAAACCAACTCCTATCACGTAAATTACTACACGTGGGGAAGAGTGTGGTTTTGTGTTTGTAATTTTCGCCTTCCAACTTTGAGTCATATCGGACGTTGAATGGAATAGGTGAAACGATGGTGAAATGAGGCCACGGTCCATAGAGCTTAGAGTTACCCGACATCCGTCTTTCAGGATAAAGGAAACCCCTGGAAAAACACATCCACGTAACTCACCCGACCGAGAATCAAACTCGGGACCTCTTGAACGTGAGGCAGACACGCCAACGAGGCGGGCACCCACGGGGAGGATAAGTTGTCTCTGATTGGTTGGACATGATTCGATTCCTACTGGATGGAAGTGGGGTAGCTGCGATGTCAGTCTAATGATAACATTGATTACATCCACATACAGCCAAATATGCTACTTGAGTGACTCTAATCACAATATCTGTACCCTAAGTGTGTGTTTTCTTCCAACAAACAATAGTAATGTTTTTATAGCCTTGTTGAACATGTTAAACAATAAATTCAAGAAAATAATGCTCTGTGCCTCTCTTCTAATATTCATATCCCACTTTAATTCGGAGTGGAACTCTTTTGTAAAATAACCCGATGAATTCTTAAAACTTAACAGTAACAAAACATGATAGTTCAGTACAATAACTCAACTTTATAGTCCTCAACTGTTTTATTCATTTACTTTATAGGCAAAACCAGCACCCACATATATTTATAACTCCGTATGAACTTAAACGTAACGTGTTATACAATAAGAGAGAATTGCAAATTGTGTGCTTCGTCTACTATTGAAATATATATGAGTCATTTTTTCTGTTAAATAAGAATAAAAGTGTAGGAAACTAATTTCGTGAATTTCAAATTTGATTCTCTTTGGGAGGAAAATCGAATCGGGTAACGAACGAAGTGCTTACTCGTAAGCATTGGAATTTTTTTTCAAATAACATTGAGAGCGCATAAGAGATGACCCAGTAATCTGAAAAGCAGGGGAAAAAACAGGTCATTTATATAGTTTCCGCATCTTTTAGTGTTCATAGCATTTACAGAATTGCATTTTACTGACATAGCCTTCTTTAACGTAATACTTATGAGGATATTTTAGCTCAAGTGTCTCAAGTAACACGACGGAATGCAATTAATTTTTCTTCGTGGTTAATGCGAAGTGGAATGCCAAACTGTGAAAGCTGCTGAATGAATTAAAGTTTAGTTGGCGTTCTTTCTTAGAGTTTAAAATATTTCTGCCCTTAAACTCTAAGAAGAAAGTAACATCAAGTTGGTCTCAACAGTACAAAGTGTTTTTAATTAAATGCTGAAATGGTGTTTATGATTTTATTTACTAAATGGAGGAGCAGGTATTAATACAAGTATTAATGTATAATTTACATTATGTACATTAAGTATTATGTATTAATGTACTTTTTCCTTGTGCAGAATATATCCTTGAGTTTGGATATAGGCAATGCAAACCACATGTTTGCAGTTCCACATTCATAGCTGACGTATCTGACAGGGCTTTATGTTTGAGACCTTAGATTCTCTTCCTGCATTTCATTTATTAATACCTGGTGTTTGAAGTCTATTATATGCATTCCTTTTTGGAGATAGAAGTGAGTAGGTGTTGCAGCCTGCGATGTAGCTTACTATGAGCACAGCATAGCCAGTAATTCTAAATTATCCACAAAGATTCTTGCACCTTTTTTACTCAGAGAAATAAATGTTACCAAATGATTTCGTCTTTTCCAAATAAGCCAAACTACTTGGAATATGGTATTCCGTCATTGTTTTTAATGCCACTGTGCCACATTGAAAAATTATGCACTATTGTGAATACAAGAACAACTTACTTATAATGGTAGAACTCATAAAATAATGCACAACTAAAGCTCCCCGAAATGCATTGTTTATAAATTCATTTAAGCAGCTGACGTTTGCCGTAGTTGCTTCGTTTATTGTGAGTTATATTATTTGTATTATTTTAACACCCAACAAATACAATAGCTAGAAATCTTCATCGCTAAAGTAAATAAATATGTGCATATTTTATTTTAGAGGTTATGTGAAATAGATTTTTCTTATGACCTATATAATCATACCAATATATTCCGACATGCAACTAGCTTGGATAATTGTAAAGCAATTTTCATATACACTTTTATTTTGATGTGTATATTTATATGTTTTGGCAGATTTCAAGGTATTTCATCTGGAAGACATTTTTTAATTTATGTAATTTAATTCTTCTTTAATATATTGGAAAATAAAAGAAATATACATAGAGGAAAGCGAGAAATCACGATCAAAATTGTATTTTATGTCCTTCTTTCATTCTTTCATTCGATCAATGAACCAGCAAGCAGGATTTACTTCTGACACTCTTACTTGCTCTTATTAATTACAGATGGTATACTTTGTCAAGTCATATATCCCATAATTTTGACCAAGTTATCCACCGCCTTCTCATAAGAATCAAATAATAATTTAATTTTGAGATAAAATTGTTTTCTTCAGTATTCTGGTTTAACAAATCTGCAATCCAGATAAACAAATGGATGTGGAAGACAACTAAATACTATTTATGTAACTGCCTTGCCATACGTCCGGGATTTTTTCTTGTTCTTCTAATATGCCGTCCCATATCTCTGTCTTCAATGAATGTGCTACCCACACCTCCAATGTGTAATTATGGGTTCTTTCTTTTGAGAATAAGCATGGGTGGGTATGAGAATGAATGAAACAAAAATTAATTTCTTATACTATGGTTGCTCGGAATACTATCCTTTGCGATTAGATATAGTGATTAGAGTCAGTTAAGCAGTATACGTGACTGTATCTCGTGAATAGTCCAGTATAATTAGACTGACATTGCAGCTAAGTGCAGCTACTCCACTTCCATCGAGTAGGAATCGACTCTAGCCAATCAGACATCTACTACACCAATGTTAAATAATGCATTTAAGAAAATAATGTTCTCTACCTCTTTTGGAACTGCAACTTTCTAACCTCGAACCTTTGGGTTGTTGGCTGATGTCACCAGAACCATAGCTGTACTGCCTTACTCATTGTTGTACTTAACACGGAATTGCCAAATGACTTTTTTCCTTTTAAAATATAACTGTATCTTCTTCCATTATACCTGGTCTGATTTTAATGTACGAAATTATTTATTGTAAATATTTATATCTATCTCTCCTTATCACTTCTTTATAAGATAATTAATCTTACTCATTAATAATTCAGATATGTAAGATTAGTGACAGGTGTGTCTTTAAATGATCATAAAAAGGACGAAGAAATAAGAAGATGGTTTGAAAACTGCCGAAGAACTTATAAAAAACAAATGAAAGTGACTATCTAAGAAAGCATTTAATTATAAACCACCAGGAAACTCGTATACAGACAATCCAAAATTAAGATGTAGGGAGCAATTCAAATGGGACGGAAGGGGCATGAGTCTCAAATCGTGTGGATGATGATGATTGTGATGATAACAGTTGTACGACCTACACGAGGCGAGTAATGGCATAATCTAGTAATAAAGGATGACATTTCGCGGAACTGCTCCAGAAGTGCGAATTTCACGTCTGTCAAGAAGACTACATTCCATAATTGCTCCATTGCCCGGTTGTCTGCAAGGCGTAGGTAGGTAGGAAGTTGGATATGCCACCGCCGACTGTTGCAACTAGGAAAGTTGCATCTCTCCAGAGACCTAACTGTTGGGACTTGATTGGTGGTTTCTGGCAGCTGTAGTTTCCCCTTCTACGGCATAACAAGGTTTAATAAGGGAGGGAAGGGAGGTGTAGGGGTTGAAACTCACCTCCCCTTGCCTCTTTACGTTAGTAGTTTAGTCGTGCAGGCAGTTGTGTTGTGTGTGGACAGTAGCATTCATTTGCCAGTGCGGTTGAAGGTGTTGCCGCAATTGCGTGTGGTTTCTGAAATTTCGTGCTCTTCCCTGCAGGATTTATTCAGCTTCAGAAGAGGTAGGAGTTCCTGACCGACATTGCACTAAAGTGTCGAGTCAACAACAGCATTTCTGAGGGACGCCAGGCTTTAACCTAAAATATTCTGTTGTGTGTGTTCTCGCACATACACAACCTTCAACCTTAAGGTCACGGTTAGACCGTAAAAGGTCGTGTTCTACTTTCCAACACCTAAACATTTAGGTTGCACACCAAACGTGTGTGTATATACCAAAATAAAGTAAACATAAAAAACAAAATAAGTATCATAACAAATAGGAGAAATGAGAGGTTCGGAAACCAGTGGTTTCAGCTGCGGTTTCGGACTCCATTTCACAAACACCGTATATCTGTTTCGTGTTTATTAGCGTTCGAAATACCGCCACACAGAATTAATTACAGTCATTAGTTCCGTGAGGCATGTTGCAAATATTTCTCGGATCTTAAGCTACAATTCACCTGATGGGCATACAATTGCATGTTTTGTGTATTTATTCTATGTTAATGTTTTAATTTATATTCTTTTGTTTACTAACCTCCTTAAAATAAAATGCGACGTTCTGTAAGTACGCAAGCCTCACAACATGTTCAACTTATCAAATGAGAAAAACTTATCAAAAGATCACGTATTTATGTTTTATGCCGCACTTTTAATTTGCCATTTTGTGCTATGAATTCTGCTCCACTTCAGATAAAATATAAAACTTGTGCACACTTGGAATGGTAATTTTAGTTCATTGTTTAGGGGAAGTTTCGATATTCAGGTTGGCACTACTGTTAGGAATGGAGGCTTACGGATGCTGTAGCCATGTGACTGCTTTATTTCCAAATAGATGCGACTTTGTTTTCTCAGTCTTTCGCATTTAAAATGTTTCTATGAATGACATGTTCTGTTATAAATGACGGTTTCCTCAAACTGTGGAGGATTACTAAATTACATTAAGGATGATAGTTGGATCTATTTTGTTGTAAGTAAGATGTTACTTTTACAATCTATATCTGCCAATTCATTTTATATTCAGAATTGCACGATAACTGTGGATACTCATATAATTAAAAAGTAATGATATCTTTCTTAACAAACGAATATATAGGACAGAAATATGTCAATTTAGAAGCAAACAGTAAAATATTCAGAGCGATATTTTAAATAGCTTTTAAGCAAATTTCCAATGTTCGCGGGATAGGGTTTAATTTCTCTTTAAAGGATAGTGCGAATTGTTACATAAAATGTGGCTGAGCAAATTGGAATAAGCAGTCATCTCCCATTCCTAAATATACTTGGTTTTAAGTGCGTGTATTTACTCTTTCTCTTTTTCTCTGTTTCTCTCTACACGCGAAGCCCATGTCCGTAGTTCCTGGAAATGATCTTATATTATTCTGTTTCTAAAGGCAGGACAAACAGCAGTTCTATTTGTACTGTGTTCGAGTGGTACACGATAAATATATTTAACTTATATTATTTTTAGCTAACCTGGCATTTGTTTACATTCTCTGGAACTTGATTTTGCTTCTGCAGAGAAACAAAAGTAACACGACATTTTTATGAAAACTTCTGACATAGTTACATTGGGAAGGTTAACTACAAACGGAGCATTGATTCATAATAAAAGCACCATTCTGACAATTATGTTTATTCCAGTACTGTTGTTGCACTCTATTTAAGTTGTGAGTACTAGTAACTTCACCAGAACTACACAGATGGAAGCGAATTTGAGAGCTACTTTCGGCTGTATTAGTATTAATTTATTTCAATCATAAAATATACACAGTTGGTGTTATTGAAGATTACGTCAGAAGCAATTATAATGGATAAGATACAAATAATTACAATGATTAATTAGTGGTACTGGACATATCAATATTAATAAATGGTAATTAATAATTATGATAAAATAATAATACTAAGAAGAAGAAGAATTTAAAATGATGCACACAAAACCATGTGTAAGTTATACAAAACATATTATTGAATACAAATAATTGCTGTGCATCACTGATAACAAAACAACCAGTTAACAAAGAACGATACTACAAAAGTAGGATACTTCTAAATTTATGCAAGTTAGAACCAATTCAGAACATAAATGACACTTTAAATGTGTAGCATAACTACATCTTCGTTAATGTGTTAAGACTAATTAGTACTGTTGCTTAAAAATTCCTGTGAATTGTTTTAAATCAGATAATCCCTTTAGATCTGTTGGTAGTACATTAGAATATTTAGAACCTGCATTAATTATATTTTTATTACCAAAGGTATCCCTGTATGAACTCAGAAAAATGTCATTTTGTCTGCGAGTAAAATAAGTATGTACATCTTTATTTAGTTGAGGGGATTCACCTGATGTTTTAACATACAAAATAGTGTCCAAAGAGTGAGTTATTTAATTGAATTATGTTGGTCCAGATATTTGAAGCTATGAACATAATCTGCAATAGTGTCCAATATATATATATATATATATATATATATATATATATATATATATATATATATATTAATCAGCATTCGTCGATTAAAAGAAACAAAATGGCAAAAATGTCACAAACAGACAGTTTTAGTGTTTTATGTAATAATAAGAACTGGAATTCTCACTTTATTATGATGTATATTGTTTCACTCTAGGCACAATACAAAGCTGCCAACCTAACCTATCGCTTATTGTACTTACCGTGTCCTTCAAATGGAGAGTTCAATATTGATGAATTTAAGTCATGATTCATTGCGTAGCCGCAAATGATTTTAGTGGCCAAGTTGGGTTTCCATGGCATCTTGTTTGCTGCTTGACTTAATTGAAAGATTAACTTTTTAGTGATCGTGAGATCGCTTTTCTGTGGGTATACACACGTAATTAGTGTGATGTCGGACAGATGATTTGGTTGCATAATTCCCTTCCTATCCACAATTTTAATTCAGCTTCGTTTGTTTGAGGGCAGTAATTGCCTCGTGGTATACAATATATGTGCAATCCGTGTTTACCTGATGACTGAGGTAAAGTACTAAAAAGGGCAAATGTCAATCACTCGGGTTTTGAACCCATGAGCTCCTTGATGAAAGAAGTATGTTATAGTTTAATCTTAGGGATTGCAGTAGCTTTTTAAGTCTACCACAGTGTCAATTTACTTTGCAAGTCTTTAAATTAGTTTTCTTTTTCTGTCAGCAAATAGTAAATTGGCATAGTTCTTTAAAACATTTCCCAAACTCGGAAAGCGTGTGTCATGGTAATGCATTTAAATGTTATTTACTTACTTTTTCCTACGGCAGGTGATTGTTGGTGGTTAGTGTAGCTTGCCATAAAGTAATTGTATGTATGTGTGTGAGAGAGTGGGGGAGAGAGAGGGAGGAGGTTGCCCCTGCTTTCCCACAGGTCATTGTAATTTCCTCACTGCACACTCGCTTGTCCTCTGCCATGAATTATTAATTACAATCATTACTATACAAGTCGATGCTGCAGCCACCAAATCGGCTGATGAATACTCCATTGGCGTGTTGATCGAGCGACGACGAGGTCCATTGTATGTGTGTGTCCGTTACACGTAACTGTCATGACAAATACGTGGGGGTGGGGACATTTGTATACGGAATTGTTTTCACACTACATGCTCGCCACATTATGCTACTGCTCCCGCGAGAACACGGCATAAAACTAAGGACTTGAAATGCAAGAGTTGGACAGTCGGATTGGCAGCGCAAAGCTCCCAAAGCGGTACCTGATTGCTGTCCAGCAAATCACCGAACATCACGTGGTTTCTACTACGCCATTCCCATTGGAAGAAGAAAGAGAGAAGCGAAAAAAACAGAACAGTGGAATAAACAGGGAAAATTTAGAAGGAAAAGAACAATACTAAACAGAAATGGATACTGATTTGACAGATTCTGACAAAGATGAATAAGAAATAAAACCGATATAAATTTAGATCACAAAGTAAATCTGCTGTCGCCAGGTTTCTCCAAGAACCGAATTGAAAAATTTGCATAAATGTTGTGTTCTGTGGTTTAGAGATATATTCCCTTTATAAAATAAAAATAAAAAAATAATCCTACTGCATCGGTATACTGTGTGATTTGTTGGGCAAAGTTCTAAATCATTTATTTTTCATATTCTTGAGAAATAGCACTGAAGTTTAAAGGTTAGAGGATGCTCAAATTTAGTAAGACTTATAATTTCGTATGATCTAATACTTAACTGCTTTTATTTTCTTCGGCATTTTTCATCGCTGCAAGTTGATTGGTGCACGGACTCTTGAATGGAAGATTTGTAGTTCAAGACCAACCAGAACCGTCCTCTCTAACTGCGATTTTCCTCTGTCCTACTGGGCAGCTATTCTAACAATAAACTTAGGCCCGCTCCTTTTTCTTCATATCAGGTCATCTGTGTACATCGTCCATACCGTGAGCTTAGCGGTGTCTAATTATTGTCGATCTAATTGTATTTGCACGTGGTTCTTGTGCCACAGGTATTCCTTATATCAAGAATTAGCGTCTAAAGTAAAGAATTGAACAATCTGCCGTTGTCTGTAATAGCCGAGGCTTTTCTGTGTGACATTAGGTTGCTCACCTAATAGCGCTCAAGGACAAACACCTTCCCTTTTGAAACACATTATAGTGGAGAAAAGTAGAACAAAAGCCATTTTATATCACTGTGTAAGAATATATTTAAAAATAGCACGAACGAGGAGGGAATGTTAGAAGCAGAAGTAACTTGAACACATATCTTCTGGTTTTGCGTGCGGTACCTGTGGTGAAGAAAAGGCATCATGACATGGCAGACATGGGCACAGCCAGGTACAATGTCTCAAGTAGCATGCAAGACTCTCCCCTAAATAACATTCCGGGTGGTGTGACATCTTGCACGTCATACTCTGAATTGTTTCGCGTATTTTTAATGAGGCTTCACGCCCGTAAAGAAACACGGCGTCGCCATAGCAACCCACACAAGAGCCGAGTGCTGCAGGGGGGAAAGAGGGGGCAAGGTTCTCCAATTCTAATGCCCTCACCCTCCCTGTCTCTCTTTCGGGAGGGGGGCTTATGTTGTTCTCATTTTATATCACAGAGCCTTTGAAAGTTTAAGTCTTGCGACCGCTTTGGTACATTCTTTTAGCATAAAGCGAAACAAAGAAGGAATTATATAATTATTCAACCGTAAGGATCAGAGATGTCCACACCGTTCTAATTAAGAGATATTTCGAAATGAGTATTTTTCGTCTGCTACGACTTACAGAACAAAACAACCAAGATCCTTATAATGAACTGGTGGTGTGGCTGTATCGATTCGGTGTTTCAATAATAAGGCAGCCTTATTCAGGCAGAACTGTGACGCAAAATAATCTTTTGGCACCATCACTCCTTTTGCACAGAATCAAAAGCGATTCGGATTAAAGCTGCACGAATGAGGAAGCCTTTATGGACTCGTACTTGGTCTTTCAGAGCTTCAGCCATCTTGAAGTTCAACAATTTGATTTTTAAGTCTTAAACTTGCTTGCCATAAAAGCAGATAAAACAAAACCTTTACAGAAATGTTCTAAATTGAAAGTTTATTAATGAAAATAAGTTGGACTCCAATAAAACATGTATTAATATTTGTTTTCCAAAAGGAAATTTAAGAGGAACTATATCAATGTTTGCAGTAAGAAACTAATATTCCATACTGTGACTTTGTGGGTTCCTAGAATTAAAAGTCCATTTTGCCGAAATTCTAAATAATCTTTTTTTCCGTAGAAATACACTGTTCAATTCTCACGTAACAATATTACGTCACATATACAACACAATCTACCAAGGTCGATGACCACAAACAGCTCTCGTTACAACACTTTACAGCTGTTTACTGCTCGGCTGACTGTTTTACAACTGTCCGCTGCCGTGCCACAATGATTTGTATATCTCATTGATAAATTCGAGAGGTTTCTGGTAAAATAAGAAAACAACTTTTCTCTGTCAATCAAGATATCACTAGAACCTTCCAAACATGAAGCCCTATCTGTACCGGCAAGGCACAGACCATGTGCCATCATGATCATCATGTGCCAGATCATGTATCATCACAAGGTATAGTGATTTTTTTAAATGAAAATGTTAAAAAAAGGATAAATAAATGGCTCGAAAGCAAAGGTTGAGCAGTAGCATAGATTATATTCGAAAAAGAAGCAATTTTCTCTTTTTATTAGGAGATTGGTAAACTCTTCAATCCCGATTGGCCAAGCCCTTTAATACATTTTTTCTCATCTTAGCAAAAGTGATTTTAATGTTATGTTATGTGATGATATTATGTTATGTTAATGTTATGTTTTACTGAAGGATTTAATTTATCGATACACATTTTTCTTCACAATACATTATACCAACTGTATTGTTGCGAACCCATTATTTACGATAGTGCGCCGCAGATGGATAAAGGACAGATAGGCCAGCTGGAGATAAACATCTGCCTAAGCAAATAAAGATAGTGCGGAGATAAAAGGGCATGCCAAAACAGATAAAGTCAGAAGATTCTAGTAACTTCTTGTTTGACTTACAGAACATTCGATTTCTAGTTTGTTCCAGAAATATGTAGTAATATGAGTTGTGGTATAGTAGCCGCGTTCATTCTATCCCATTTGGCATCAAAGCTTTCCCTTCTAACCACAAATTTTCACATGTAAGCAATTTTAAGGGTCTACCACTCTTAAACATATAGGGTGGTCCTTCTCAATACGTTCACCAACTTAAGCGCTGTTGCAATATTTTTCTTGTGTCCTCAGAACTGCGGTACCTTCTATTAGCTAAGACTGTGCAAACGTGCTTCTTATGTGTGTTAATTAAGCTTCTTATATTTATAGAAGTTACGTAGTGTTTCACTTAGTGTAGTTTTATAAATTTATAAGTGTTTAATAGTTATAGGCGTTTAGCACTTGCGTAATTTAATTAAGATGTGGAGACCGTGGGTATCGAACCCAACATGGATATGCTAACATGGATTTCCGTTCATACTTGTAATATATACCTAACAGTATTTCTAACATTTCTCGAGTTCTAAAGTTAGGACATTTAATTATTATGCGAAATGCACGTGAGTATTTATTTAAATTGTGTGTAACAGAAGGGCCCCCCCCCCCAAAAAAAAATACACTGCTTAACTTTATTCAAACTTGTCAAATTAGCAGACATCCTCGTAAAAAGATTCCAGCATTTAAAAAGAATAATAGAGTTTCCTTACTAGTTTTTCTTTAATTTCTTAGTTCGTTTTTTTACTTTTGAAGCATTTACTGCTTTGTTAAACCAAATGAAATTCACTGCTGTAGCTGCCATAGAATATAGGAAAATATTTTAGGATAAATCGGCTCACGATTGCAATAAGAAAGCTGTAACGTGGAATCTTTGCTTATAAATTATTATTAACTACCAGAATATACAAAGTGCTTTAATTTGCAAGTAAATATCTCTCGCAAATTCATGCACATTGATGCAATTTAACTCTTTTAAAATTGTAATGATGTAAAGGAATTGATGTAATTCTAACGCAAGATGAGTAAGCTCTTTGTTGTGATCAGCGACCATGGTAGATTGTAATTGTGCATGTGACGTCACCCTGCTACTGTGCGTGTATTTATACGAAAATAAAGAACATCTTTAATTTCTGCAACTTGGACTTTTAATTCAACGAACCTACAAAGTCACAGTATAAATTAAAATGCTAAATTTCTGGTTTAAAATGTTAAAACTCATCACATCTCATCAGTGTTCACAGCCTGCAATGCCTTGAGGAATAAAGCTTAATAAATGAAAACAATATAAATAGCAACGTTTGTTAATAGTCAAAACAGAACCATGTTAACAATTGGCATACTTATTTTAAATTTGGATGTATGGGTTTCACTTTACTTTTACAGAAAACGTTTTAGTTAACTGACTGATATTTTTAGTTCACTTTTTAATAGAGGACATAATTTCTTAGCTCTTCCACTTTATAGGAAAGCAATAACTTTATCTGAATACCTTATTTTTCGCAATAGCTTGACTAATGCGACAATTTCAAACTCATACGCTCGAGTGTGACCTTCGACCTTTTAGTGGTAGGTACTTCACTGGTATCGACGGATCCCCTGCATAATCACTGAATGAATACGAATGTAGGGAAACAATAGAGCGCAGGATGATGATGTTTTATTGACTGCTGCTAGAAAAGAAGATTACGTTAATCAGGAATAAAACTTTAAATAGCTTGTGCAAACATCCCGTCAGCACTACAGAGAAAAAACAAGGGTTGTGTGTAAAAAGCTAGCGTTTTTTATATTCCCTATTGTGTGCCCTTGTATTGAAAATTACCACTGCATTACCAATTAACGAGATAAGGGATTTAAATCCCTCAGCGATCTTTATTTGTGGGACACATATTAACTGCAATGTGATTTGAATGTTAGGTACCTGACAGATCGGAGTTAATCCTCTGTTTTAGGAGTACAGAGTTCATTTTCGCTAATCTTGTATTAACTTTAGCTTCTACCCTTGAGCCAATGTATCGTTGGAATCAAATGGAAGCTTTGGTTTTAAATTCCTGAATTACATTTTATGAAAAAATCAGAGAGGCAAATATTAGTGAGGTATGTGAACTAAACGTCCAACTTCTGCACTATTTTTCTTACTAATAAAGATTAGTAATAGTAATAGCCGTAGTAGTAATGATAATGAAGTCCTCAATAAACGTTCTATTTATAGGTTTTAACAATGACATCTGATAAACTAAATCTGCAGTTCAAGAAAACAAACCTGAAACAAAATATTTAGGAACAATTTTTCACTCAAAATTATCTTGGACACATCATATTGAAGAAGTAGTAAACAAATCAACAACAAAATTTTCATCTTTAAAAAGATTAGCTGGAGTCAAGTGGGTCAGTAATAGGGAGACACTGATCACCACATACAAAACATTCATCAAGCCAATACTTCTTTATAATGCAGAGGTAATAATTACAGCAAACAGTTCTAACATAAATCACCTAGAAGTTTGCCAAAATCAGGCCCTGCGACTAATAACTGGTGCAGCAAAATCAACTCCAATCACGGCAATGCAAGCCTTAACTCCGAACTATCCAATATATCTAACTTTAGAGCAGCAGGCACTAATACAACATTTAAAAATGTTGCGGTTACAAACAACAGAATGGGAGAAAATATTACTACAACCAATGGAGATAAAAACACAAACAAGTTTCCTACACAAAGTTATGGAATTAAAAACAGATCTGAATCTTCCTGATTCTAAAGAAAACATTTTAATCAAAGAAAACTCACTGACTTTTGAACCAATTAATGTTCAATTAGATTTAGAACAAATAGCTACAAAATCTGAAACGTCCAAACCTGTACTAAAAGCACTAGCATTAGAAACTGTGAACAATAGATACCCACCTGACGAATGGTTACATATCTACACAGATGGATCTAACTTGGACAACAACTCAGGAGCAGGAATTAAGTGTGCACTGTACTCATTCTATCAACCAGCAGGATACCACACAACAAATTTTGATGCAGAAGTAACGGCTATTCATATTTCACTCCAACACCTTGTATACAGAATAGATAAATTAAAAAATGCTTTCATACTTTCTGATTCTAAAGCAGCATTATGTGCAATAATTTCATATAAAATGAGGTCAATGCAAATTAAAGAATGTCACAAACTGATCCAAAAGCTTAAAAAACTACTGAAAAGAATTATATTACAGTGGATACCTGAACAATGTGGAATTGCTGGAAATGAATCAGCTGATTTTCTTGCCAAAAAAGGTGGAAATTTAATTCAGAACAAAAGTAAAAACTTACCCTTTACATCCATAAAAAGTTTAATCAAAAACAAACAAAACCAATCAATATCTAACAAAGCCAAAGATAAAAAATCGAACATTTTAATTAAAAGTCCAGAAATTATTCCAGAAATCCCACGTAAAGCTGCAGTAGCAAATTTTAGATTACTTGCGGAACATGATTATTTGGTCAAACACTTACACAGAATAGGAAGTTATACAAGTCCAAATTGTCCTCTGTGCAACAAAGAAGAGGAAATGACTGAAGAACATCTTTTAACCTGTGAAGCCCTACCTGCCGGACCCACTACACAGAAATATTGGAGAGCAAGAGAGCTAATGGCTTCATTGCCAAAGCCTAGCATTTGAAAACAACAATAGCATCTGAAATCCTACGGTTGTAACTGTAACATTTATATGTCTATAGTCACATACAACACTGTCAGTAAGACTAAGTTAATTGTTTTTATTGTTATGTTCCCAGTTGCATTGTATTAGTGATTACCAGTAAACATTAGCTGTAACTACGTTTCAATATGAACCTGTTAATATTTTGTTATTTGATGACAGACAAAACAAAGGTTCTTCAGTGGTGTTTTTGAGTCAGCATTTATGCACATAATTATATACTTTGTACCGTGAACTGAGGTGTATGGGAACTGAAATATGAACAAACTTGTGATGTGATTTGACAAAGGAAAATACATCATTACTGCTAATATAAACATGACTGAATTTAGGCAAATAAAACATAAATATTCTCTTAGAATATCGGATAAAACATAGATATGACGATGTTGTTAGCTAGAGAGAAATATTAACGTCCAAACACACATTATTGTCTGTCACAAAATACTGGATAACTAGTTGACATATGCTATATTATCCATAATACCACTCACGATCTCTTGGTGAAGAAATTATTACTTTGTAACAAGTGGAGATGTCTACAAAATTTTTGACAAGCGATACCAGTGCAATGCAGTGAGTGACGTCACGAACCGTTAACCGTTAACGAGGTAACTCTTCATCTCTACTTGAAAATCATTACTAAGAAACTAATACCTTTGTGTTCGTTACCTTTGTTACTTTAGTGACACTGTTACTGAAATAATGCAGTATTTCACTACAGGGAGTGGTTACCCATTAGCGGTTGCGGTTACGTTATTTTCTGTCACTCCTGCCTGATAAACTCAAAATTTATATGGAATTTAATTGTCCTTCCACACTAGCTGGGTGTAGGCTAAGACCTTGGATAGATAGTCAGACTGAAAAATTCAATGCCATGGCCGGGATATGAACCACGGATCTCCCGGATCTCTCTTATCACTTAACCTAATAGTAGTAACTATAAAGCCCGGTACCTAAGTTCTTTCAGCATAATAAGTCGCCACAGAAAGGTGCGTAGCTCATTGTATATGAGAACAGCTAGTGGTTGACCGGGAATCATACGAGTCAGTTGGAGAATTTGATGTCATGACGGTACGTTGGCCATAGTAGCTCAATGGTTAAGAGCAATCGGACGGAGACCGGAAGATCTGTCCTTCAAATCCCGGCTATGTCATTGAACTTTTCAGTCTGACTCTATCTAATTTTTATTTATTACGTAAGCCCAAAATTTAATAACTTTGCATCGAGCAAATTTTAAAGAAAGGGAGGGCAAGAAATTTCCTAAAGCTGACCAGTTATGATCTCTTTATTTAATCTTTAGTGTCGCCGAGGCATTATTGTGATGCTGCCGGGCGCGTGCAAAAGAGACAGAGAGCTACGCGAGCGTTGAACGCTTGCCGAGACAGACAGATGTCTGGAAGTTTTATCTTTTCTGATGCCGTCTCGATTGTTACCGAGGGTTCCACTAATTTCTAGAAACAGTGACTGGATATTAAAAGCGTCGCGGCTGTCAAAGCGGTATCAGTTGCTAGTTGAGAACTGTTGATTGTGTGTGTGCAGATGTGTAGTGATTTCTTTCCTTTGTTTACGTGTGGTGAAGCCACGAGAGACTGCGTTTGTGGAGGACACGTCATTTTTAGAGCATGTAAGCGGTGTACAAAGTTTCTTTTCTACTGAATAGAGAGCATTTTAAATTTCTGCAAAGAGACTTTTAATTCTACGAACCCACAAAGTCACTATATATTTTCCTCCTTTGAAAGTTGGCAATTTTGTTTGAAATCCTTGCAACTGCATGATCTTCTGATGAAAGTAATTCGAAAATCTGAGAAATTAACAGTCACACAGCAAATGAAATACAGTTTCATTTGCTCCCCGTCTTCTCCTTATTGTATCGGGCATGAAAGAATGCAGATGAACTGTGTGGATTTGTTACAATTCCTGTCTACTTATTTTATGTAGTAATTCATTCAGCAGTAATAAACATGACCTCCGTCTTTTAAAGGTAACATTAAACTTTTATAACTATTATAATACTTTTGCCCGATTTCACCAACAGATGTTAAAATCAACGTTAACAAATGTAACGTAACAATTGTCACAGTGCTAAAACTAATGTTAAATTTCTTGCATTTCACCAACCTGTTTTCTTAAAATGTTAACAAACCTGTGTTAACGCCAAGAAACTTGTAAATATCACGGTTATAGAAGGCTATGGATGATTTCCTAAACGTACTCCGATGCGCTTTTGTTTTCATTTTCGTCTGCATAAATGGCGGATGAACAAAATCATAAATAAAGCCGTGAGACAAATTTCTCATCGACGGATTAAGAATTGTTAATTGAAACGGTGACGAAGTGTAAGGATATTGTGGAAAATAAGAGGAGGGATGCAGTGAAGGTAAAAGAGAAAGATGTCGCGGGGAAAATATTGGAAACGAATTTAATTCAAATGCATGTGTCACTACTACAATCACAAAACAACTTGTCAGTATTACTTAAATTTAAAACGAGGTGCGAAGAACAAGTGCCTTAAACGTTTCAAGACGGGAGGTGAACAATGTATTATCCATATAATTTAGTGAATTATAAAATCGCAAAGTCATTAATACTTGAAGCTAAGGCGAGATAGTCATATTCCTTTCGATGCATGTTCTAACTCAGTATTACGTAAATGTAAAACGAGGAGCGAAGAAGGGCAAGTGACATGAACGTTTCAAGACGGGAGGTGGACAATGTATTATCCACATAATTCAGTGAGTTATAAAATCACAAAGTTATTGATACTTGAAGCTAAGGCGAGATCACCATATTCCTTTCGATGCATGTTCTAACCTCTCTTGTACTTCCGCAGTAACCTTCATAGCAACATGTTTCGACAGTCTATACCTCCGTAAAACTATTCTCTTCGCATACTTCCTCAATCATTTCTCCTCATAGGCCGTACTCTATTATGAATGCCATTTAGACGCTCTTAAATATAGCAAATCGACCTCAACAGCTGAGTTCATGCTCGCCATCTGGACTATTTACAATTGTTAAGGACTTAACATTAGAAATTCGGCTTGTTAGTTTAACATGATATTTAAAGCGAGTGTTACGCTAACACTTAGTGAAATGCAATTTTTGTTTTAACTATCGCTAAACTCGTGTTAAGTCTTAACTTTTGTTGGTGAAATCGGGCATTTATGTAGAGGGGAGATTCACTGCATCTTTGGGCAAAAGTTTGGGTTTACAAGTTATGGAAAGGTGTTAAAAAAACATCAGCGTTGGGGAAACAATGTCCTGAGGTACCCGCTGTTTTCTGACATTGTCTGAAACCATGCCCAGCATTTTGGAGGTAGTGTTGTTAATTGCGAAATGACTTATTTCAGTTGAACTGGGATTGCCGGAGGTGTCAGGAAAACTAGTTGTTTCTGATAACCCACAGCCAAAAGTCCGCCAAAATGCGATCTGACACATACCAACAATGACCTTCGCGATCTGTTTGCTCAAAAGACAGGATTCAAGCGATGATCATTAAGAGGAATGCATGCGTCCACTGACAGTAAAACTAGTAATTCCCTTATTGAAGATTACACGCACGTGCAAATAACGGATTCCGTGGATGGCGAGAGGGTTTATGCAGATGACCACGTCGTCATTGATGAAAGCTATGTAGCAACTGTGACGGTAGAGGAAAGTTTGGACGTGGGTAATATTCGAACTGCCGATCTGGACGTGGTCGGAGAGGGGAGTTATTGCCATTTAGCGGCCTGTGCTAATAAAGTGCTACTTATGACTTGTGTCTGCTGGCCATTGTCCAGCATTTGGACGTTACAAACCGCTGTGATGGTCATTAAGTTCGGCCGACATGGCTTGGCATCTGCGAGTCACAAAACTTTTTACGTTAGCTTTTATTAAACCATGTCGTTCATTTTGCCTTGTACATGGTAACCAGCCCGCTCATCAGTTTATTTTTGCTCTAGTTTAGGACGCAGACCGTTTTTGTAATTCTATGGGTCAGCGACTTTGATGGTATCCGCTTGCTCTACATAAATGGGCCAGCATTGGAGTAATGAGATTAGTGGTGTAACTCGCAAAGTGATTATAGTGGCTGTATGTGGGAGCTATACCTGCTTGTAGCCTTCAGCCCACTTTGTTCAACAGCCCGCGTTGTTTTCGATATGTTGATTAGCAGACGGAGTAGGAGGAGGGGGAGGGGGTCACTAAGCTTTTGTTAAAGCCGGTTGCGTTCAGAAACTCGAGATGAACGCCATCATTAGCCTACCCTTCATTACACACAAAGAAGCATTTAATTTTACTATCTTTATATCCCAGTAAACTCTGGTTTAATATTATTTTTATTTTCTCCACTACTTAACTATAGTAGGCATAGGAAGTAACAAATGTCACAAAACATCTCAATACTAAGATTTCGTGAAATACAGAAAAATCGTTTTTAGAAATAGTCCAAAATATGTTTGTGTGAATATCAGAAATAAAATACGAAAAGTCGTTTAAATACCAAATTTGGTGTTTAGATCCATCACCTTCGAAAATAGGACACGATTTTCCAAACCCAAAAGCTTGTGCTTTATATGGAAGTATTTTATTATTGTTTTCCTCAATTGGCTTCAATGATTTTGATTAATGTGCTTATATGAAGATCTCGAATTTCTTTGAGTAGTTTAGTGAATCCCTTTTTTGTTTCTCTGTAACATTTATGTAACTGGCAAATCGTAAGAGATAGACACAGTTACACTACGGCCGCTGGCTCTCCGATTCTGACGTTTTGCGGAAGGGGAAGTGTCTTTTTTTTTGTAATTTACGTCCTTCAACGTTTGTCATATCTGACGGTGGATGAATTGGTTGAAATGATGCTCAAATGAGTCCAGGGTCCATGGAGCTTAGAGTTACTCGACATTCGTCTTGAAGGATAAAGTAAAATCCCGGAAAATACCCTATCCAAGTAGCTCCCTGACCGAGATTCGAACTCGGGATCTCTTGAACGTGAGGCAGACACGCTACCATCTGCGCTACCGAGGTGGGAGGACGGGAAATGTGAATATTATTTTACCAACATACAGTAGTGAGCAATTGAAAACATATCCACAAAATTATCCTTAGAATGAATACATAGGACTATATATTAGCTTTAAAACAATGAAATCCAACTTGCAATTTCACTATCTTGCAAGATATTCATTACAGCGTCACTCTATTCGAATATTTCTTTCACACCTTTTACGCGCGGTAGCTGCTGCTTTTGGTAGTACTGGAAATCTGTACATCCGGTGTCGTGGTCAGGAAGTTAAAACTGTCTGCTAGCGCCAATTAGCATCGACGTTGCTAGTCGTGGCTTCCGAATCCAACATCGTGTTGCTACTTTCATTTTGTGTCGACCACGTGGCTACACTTACTCTAGGTGCTTGCGCTGGTGAAGTTTGTTTGCTATTTTTGCCTGCGTGAATTCCGAATTTTAGCATTTGTAAATCCTATTATTATCGCTATAATAATATGGCTACTGGTTCGTAAAATATGTAAATTTGTGAAATATTTAAAATACGCATTGTTCCTCTGCCTGAAATTCCCGCTAAAGAACTGGCAGTAGCCCAGAAATGTCACAGTCGGAGAACAGCCGGTCGGACTGTAGACAGAAAATGTAGATAAGCATAAAGCAAGCAGTATATGACTTTCTACAGCTATGCATTTCCTAGATATTACTACTAGGTTATTTTTCAATTTTAGTAACTTATACTTTTCTCAAATGTAGAAAATAATGTTTTCGTTTTTCCTTTTTTTTTCTTTTTCAAGATCAAGGAAAGAGCGTGGAATTTCGCATACCAACATTTCTTTAAAAGTCTATTGCATTACCTACTATATTCTACCATAAAATGTATAAATATGAATAGAAATACACCTGGATTAACAAGAAGTAGGTGGAATAATAGGCTTTTTTGTCTGATGTCTAATTAAATATCTTGTTATAAGAAAATGAGAGAATAATGGCAGAAAATTACGAAAATATGGTCAATTTAAGAGCTCTGACTATCAAAAGCTTATGTCCATCTATTACTGAATCCCTACAGATAGCAGAGAAACCATGCGCAGACCATGGGGCTAATATTAGAATGAACGGATTGCATCAGGACATAAATAGCCCTCGCTCACAAATGGCCGCGTCGTGGCTCAGTGGTTAGACCGCTTGGCTCTCACCAAGGCGGCCCGGGTTCGATCCCAGGCGATCGCAAAGTGAGATTTGTGATGGACAACACGGCGCTAGGGCGGGTGTTCCCCGCCATCTCATTCCACCGGTGTTCCATCTTCATCTCATGTATCACCAGTGTCATCGCCTGCGGTGACGTATGTAGTAAAAGCGGGCGTTAAACACTACACATTTCATTTCTCGCTCACAAACCGTATTCTATCACTATGTATTATAACTGGCATCTCTTTAATACATGCCATTAAGATGAATCTGGCTCCGTTATTAATGGGAATATTTGTTTCGTTACAGATGGTCACACGAACGAAGAAGATTTTCGTGGGTGGCCTGTCAGCACCTACAACGCTAGAGGACGTCAAGAATTACTTCGAGCAGTTCGGACCGGTAAGTACATTCTTAACTATTCTACGAGGGCTGCTCGATAAAGAGTGATCACAATTTTTTTTTTTTTTTTTTTTTTTTGGTGACAACGTGCCTTTACTCATCCTCATAATTCTGATGGTCATTCTCAAAAAAGTCTCCCCTGAATGCGATGCACTTGTCCCAGCGTTTCTGCCAGTCTTCAAAGACATGATGGAAACCATTTTTGAGAGATCCTTCAAAATCGCCTCCGCAGCCTTCACCACTGCTTCTGATGATGGATAATGCCTCCCACGAAGGCGTTCTTCAAGTAAGGGAATAGAAAAAAGTCACCTGGGGCTAAATCCGGGCTATAGGGAGGTTTGGGTATGCACTTCACGTTGATTTTTGCAAGATATTCAGCAACAACATTGGCAATATGCGGCCGCGCATTATCGTAGTGCAGCATCCAGCCAGCTTCCTGGAAATGTGGTCTTTTGCGCCTGATAGGACTTGCAATGTTTTCAGGACATTCCTGTATTTTCCAGTTACTAATATGTGTGCAGGTACAACATGCTGATAAACCATTCCATGAATATCAAACAATGAGATGACCATAACTTCCCCAGCAGAAGCTACAACTTTTGCTTTTTTGGGGGTTGGCGATGAAGTAGATTTCCACACTGAGCTTTGCTGTTTGCTCTCAGGATCAAAATGATGTAGCCAAGTTTCATCAGCAGTGATTACGTTTGATAGAAACTCCGGATCTTCCTCTAACATCAACTTTAACTGCATGCAGATGTGCATGCGAACGTCCTTTTGTTCGGGAATCAACAGTCTTGGAACCCATCGCGCACAAACACGTCTCATGTGTAATGTTTCTCTCACCAACGTGTGGGTGGCACCCAATGAAGTGTTCAATATTTCAGAAAGTCTTCCAAAGGTTACTCGTCGACCCTCCCTCACAATGGCAGCAGCATTGTTGATGTTTTCTACCGTAAGAGCACCATGTTTCCTTCGAAATTGATTGTCTACCCTCTTAAACCATTTTAAACCACCTTCGAACTGTGCTGTAGGGAAGAACGGACTCTCCATTGACCTCAACTGAAGATTTGTTGCGACGAAAGCAGAAATTCAAAGCCGCATATTGTTCCACATGTGTTACCTCCATTGCAATGGTAGGTGATACTGAACCTGTGTGTACTTGCCTGGTTCTCTCAGGCGGGAACCAGGAGTATCAACAATGAAACTACTACGGCGTGTTTGTTTCACATTAAGCTAACAGAATATAACAAGATTGAATTTTAGTGCGAACAATTATGACTATGAAAAATTATGATATTTCTTTATTGAACAGCCCACGTATAAACCGTAGGCATACTTCGAATAAGAAGCATTAAAATATAAAATATAACCTTCGCAAATTCTCAAGAACTTGAGCATAATTGCCCTCCAAATATTGAGTGATGTTTATTATTACCATTTCTAGTATAGCATGGATTTTTTAACTAAACAAATTTGTAATGTAAGCTATGACATAACATATTTGTATTTCGTAAGGTAATGAAGTATAATTGATTTTAAATGAAACGTTATTAAATTTTTAGATACCATATAATAATGCAAAATTATGTAACGGCAAACAAATATATCAATGCTATGAGAAGAATATTTTAGAACACTAGTAATATAAATGTTCAATTACTAAGCAAAGTGATGCAATAGTCACTGCATGAGGATACCTTCACATATTCATGAATGAGAATTACATATTTGGTTTTAGTTTTTTTAGTTTGGTTTAATGTATTTGTACTCCCACATAAATGGTTTTTCTACAATTCTAATCTAGGTTCAAATTTGTCAGCTGCTTATATTTATGGACTGATATAAATAAATAATATTAAAAAGTAAATATTAAATTACATATTTAAAGTAGGTAGCATTCTGTCGCTACTAGATCTAGACAAAAAGTGTCACTGCTTATATGTGAGGGGTATCAAACCAATTAAGATGCAAAGGTTTTCAGAATTACAACATAACTTTTGAAAAATACGCAGTTTGCTGTGTCAGTTAATATTAAGAAATAATCTATTTTATATCGTCAATCTTGCAGAATACCCGATATTATTAGATGTAGATGTAGCTTGTGACAGTTACTGGAAAATCATTCTCGTGTGGTTTCCGAGGTAGCCTTGCTGGTACTTTGGCTCTTTCCAATAGGGTTCCTCCTCCCTCCTTTTTTGAATGTTACCATGTTACACTACTTTGCAGGTCATACTTCATACTGCTCCAATGCAGCTAGGCAGTGCTGTTCTTCCATTTTCCTGCTTCGAATGAGGGAACTGTCACCAGTAATTTCTTGTTTGAATGTCACCGTAATAAACTTGTACAACACACACTTTCGCGCTAACAACGAGATACAGTTACACCGATGTCCATGTTTCATTGAAGTCGAAAAGAATGAGAGGGATATCCTAAATGTCCATGTAGTTGCATTATATGTAGCCAGAACACTATTATTAGTTATATTTTTAGCTTAGTTTTTCTAGCAATCATATTCTGCAAACCTAAACGAACTGCTTCCTAAGTTCGGTTATACGTGTATGGCCTCTGACGGGAAAACATCTGGAAAGTTTTGTTTTCTGGAGAGTAAGAAGAATAATGGCATTGCTAGCACAAGAGCGTAAGTTTTCTAAGAGGCCTAAGCCTATGTTGAAAGCCTAGCCGTAATTTTTCACTGATAACCTAAAACTGTTTGTCTAGTGAACGCGAGTGCAGTTTGCCCCTCAAAGGAACCTGACCCTACCGCCTACTAATGACCGTCATAAATCAATCTCCACACTTCAGAAATGGAACACTGTCGTTGAGGACCCATAGCAACCCTGATTTTCTCGAAATAACAGTCGCATATCTACTCCACGTAGAGTCTCAGTTGCCCAAGTTCCAACTTCCAGTTGATCTGTTTCATTACGTGCAGAAATTCGTTGTGTGTCACCATGTGGAGACCGTGGTAGAGAACTGCAATGGTAAATGCAAATGAAGTAGTAGATAACTTTCAGTGAAGTGAGAATAATCAAAGTGATGACAATAGTGTGAATAAATTGGAAAGTGTTGCTGGGCCGAGTTATGTTACTGGAAAAGCCTCAAAAGACCAGGTTATAACGGGAACTGTTTCTAAGCAAATTCAAGCGCTTGTTTTGAACACATATGTGCTGACAAATAATCTTGGTAAGGGGTCGTGCAATGAACCTGATGATAAATTCTGGGTATTCATAGAAATACAGTAAAAAATATTGTGACGAAAGGAGTACCAAAGACGCCGGTCAAGTGTAAAACTAAATCTCTAAAGTAGATTTAATTCGCCGAGAAATTTATAGATTCTATGCAAAAGGAGCGCCCTCTTTAGACGAATTGATTGCACATTTGCAAGAAATTTGTGATTTTCCTTATGGGTACTGCAATTTGCGCGGTCTCCTAAAGGAGCTGGGTTTCAAATACCACACTTTGAATAAGTTAAGGGTTATTATGGAATCCAGTAGAATTGTAGCTTGTCAAAACTAAGGAGGTTTTGCAGTAATAGACATAAGATAATTTCTTTAGACGAAACCTTGTAGGATACCCATGACGTATCGTGAAAGGTGGCAACCTTGCAGAACGGACTGCGAGAAGGAGGGCCGGGGTTGTAAAACGATTATAAGGGTTCGTCAAAGGAAGCGGCTGACGTGCACATGAGTTAACTAAACAGACTCTAATGCCGCAAATTCCTTACAGTCATGTTCTACTTATTCCCGATGTATTCGGTAAGGAATTGAGTTGTATGAACTTTTGTGTTCTTTACAGTAATATTTGAGCGAATTCCAGGATATTGTATAATTACTTTCGATATACTCGCACTTCGAGTTTCACCTTATGTTTGGTTCAGATTTTGAAGAAATTGACTTACATCAGACTAAATTGGATTACTTGGTAATTTACTCCGGGGTTTAAGCTTTTTTGTGCAGTCGCCGGTATAGTTAATGAGAGATGAAGGGCCACTGATTTCCAACCACTTATCGAGATTCTCGTCGCATTAAGGTTAAAGTTGAGAGAAGACGTAACTGGAGATGAAAACAGTTCGGGTAGTACGTGCGTCTACCGCCGCACAGCGCGAGTAGCAGCCTGTGACGTCGTCAGGCGTAATCATTTCTAGACAAGTGAATGGAAAGGGAAGCAGAAGTTGTAATATTCTGACTCGGGCAATAAATTGGCGCACCTAATAAAATCTTGGAATGGTACCCGGAAATTTGATTACTATATCACAATCCACCGCCATGAAACGGCGTAATAGCGGCTTCATTAACCAGCAAGATAACGCGGTCCTGAAACTTGAAGCCACTTCACGTATTTTGTGGCAAGCTTGCACACTGGGGAGTGTTAAAAGGCCGAGGTTAGTGTTCTTGCGATATATGGTTCTTAAAAGCCAACGTTATACGGACTTGTCTTTCACCTGGATACCAGCTACGGGCAAAAAGAGTTCTCTTTAGGAAGGACAGTAGCATTAAAAAGTCTCATGTTTTGCAGAGACTGGTAAAATATTAAATTACTAGTACATAACCTTGGTTTCCTCTAAGTTAACTAAATTTAAACATGTTTTATATTCCTTTAAAATGGAAATATTAATACTAATTTCTTGTAACAATATTTTAAGTCTTAGTGGTTCGCTTGGTTGTTTTCTGGAATCTAATTGCTCATAATTTATAGTATGTGTGTGCTTAACTTCAAACTCAAGGCTGACTTGATTTGACTTGATTTATTATAAAGAGGGAGGTGTGTTTTATGTCCTTAACACTGAAAGCTAAAGGTTATATTGTATTATCTGCTCACTTTACATTTTTAACTCTACATCTTTAACAGTAGGTTATTAGCTAAATGAAGCTTGGACACTGATTTAACACTTACCTGGCTGATCTCCCGAGAAGAAATTCTTCTTCCTCTTCACTCCATGGTTTAGGCATATCACCCGTTCCGGCTTCATAGATATCTCCAGCTCTTCCTGGGTCGTCCTCTGTCTCTTCTACCTTTTGGATTATAGTTTAATACTGCATTTGGATATCTTCCATCCTCCATTCTTAATATATTTTCATGCCATTGTTGTCTTCGTTCTGATATTTTGTCATGGATTGGTTCGATTTCTAATTCCTTTCCAATATCTCATTTGTTATTTTGTCCCATATTGTACAAGCTTTAACACTTCTTAAAAATTTTATTTCTGCAATCTGTATTTTATTTAAATCCTTTTGTGTTGTTACCCAGGTTTCGCTTCCATATAGTAAAATTGGATTAGCCATTACCTTATACATTTTCATTTTTGTATCCCTTCTCACTCTGTTTTTAAAAACTCTTTGGATTGTCCCACATATTGCTCGGAATTTGTTTACTTTTTCTTCTATATCAGCATTGCTTGTAAAACTTACGTTACATCCTAAATATTTAAATCCCGATATTTGTTCTAAAATCCTATTGCCTAAAACATTTTTGATCTTACATTATAATTTCCTTTAAAAGCCATAATTTGTTTTTTCTCCTGATATTTTAAAATTATATTTTTGTACTGTATTATTTAGAATATACATTGATTTTTGCAGTTGATTTTCATTCCGATGAATTAATATTTGATCATCCGCAAACAGCAGGGTATTAATATAAATATTTCATTCTGATTCCTGGGTCTACTAAAATCTTCCATTTGAAATTATTCAACTAAATTAATTTTAGGAATATTATAATCTGGGTCTATAAAGTCCAGTAATTCAAATCTTTTCGTATCCAAAGCTTCACATTCGAAGATTTTATGAGAGCTGTTCCTTCCTCTTTACTACACAACAAATATATTGGTTCTTCTTAGAAGATTTCCATTATATGAAGATGCTTCATTATTATACCATGTGCCATGATTAGGCCTGGTATCAGGTTTATTTGGGATCTGTTGAGTTTAAGTACATCTTCAGTTAATAAAGATTTCGAGGTTTGGTGTAGGAATGAACATTATTTGTTCTTTCATTTTTATGTTCGTCATGGGCATTTTCAGGTTTTAGGCACGAATAAACATATTCTGAAGTGTTTCAATGTTTTATTTCATAATTACCACTCATTCAAGTTTCTCTTGCTCCAAAGTACGAGGGTGGGTCAAAAAGTAATGCCTCCTATTTCCCTTCTCTTTCAATTGCCAAGAAAATTTAATCCAATTTACATAGCTTGAAAACTACAACATTGGCGATTAATTTGTCACTATTCAATATAATCTCCGGGCTTTCCCATAGTTTTGGTCCACCTTTTAAATAGGGCATGTATTCCAGTTTGGTAAAGCACACGGTCTTGCTTCCTAAGTCATTGACGCACGGACGTTTTCACAGCCTCCTCATCTTCAAAATGAATCCCACGATGAGCTTCCTTTAGTGGCCCGAACAGATGGAAGTCTGATGGTGCCAGGTCAGGGCTGTATGTGGGATGAAGTAAGACTTGCCATCCCAATTTCTCAATTTCTGCATTGGTGTAACGGCTGGTGTGTGGTCTTGCATTGTCATGCAAAAGAAGAATACCCGCCATAGTTTTGTTGGGCGAACTCAGCGAAGACGTGCTTTCAGCTTTTTGATAGTTCTGAAGTATTGGACAGAACTTCTTGGGCATACCTGCTCCAAAAATTCAATCATACGCACACCCTCTGCATCCCAAAACACGGTCGCCATAACTTTCCCTGCCGACCGCTGAGTTTTGATTTTTTTCCCCCTTCGGTGACGTTGTATGATGTCATTCCATTGACTGCCTCCTTGATTCAGGTTAAAAAAAAATGAACCCACATTCCGTCTCCAGTAACCATTTTTTCCAGAAACTCCTCTCCCTCCAAATTGAAGCGGTGCAAGTGTACGGAGGCCATTGTTTTTCTTGTTCCTTTGTTTTGGGTGGTTAACATTCTTTATACCCAACGTGAACAAACTTTTGAGTAACCCAGTTGTTGAATAAACGTCATCACACTGCCTTTACTGAGGGAGGTAATGCGACACAATTCACCTGTTGTTACCCGGCGATCACCACGAATGATGTCATCGACTCGCTGAATGTTGCATGGAGTCACTGCAGTCACCGGCCTGCCGCTTCGCTTTTCATCTGCCAATGGTTTTTGCCCTTCAGCTTCGTTACAGCGTCGAACCCATCGTCTAACAGTGCTGACATCCATCGTTACATCGCCATACACATTTTGTAGCCTTTCGTTAATGCGAATTGGCGTTTCACTTTCCGCAGTCTAAAATTCAATCACAGAACGCTGTCTAATACGAATGTCGATGTCAGCCATTTTGCAAGAAGATGCAGTTCTGCCACCTGTTGACTTAGGAAGTTACTAATGCAGGGGATTGGAGAAGAAGGTTTGAAGAATGCGCCAAATTCAAAATTTTCGCATAACTTACTTAAGGAAAAAAATAATGGGAGCCATTACTTTTTTGCCCACTCTCGTAAATATGTGCAAAAACTATAATGTCCAGAGAATTAGAACTAGAAGTCTTGTATTTTTAACACTAGAATCTGAAGATCATAACGCTCATTGGAATAGATTTTTTATTTTTTTATTTTCCATTCTCCTCATCCTCGTATCTTGCCCTGAAAATTATACTAGCTATGTGTATTAATCGTAGCCAAGTATGTTGATTATTATAATCGATTATGTGTGAATGAAAATTATAACGTTTTTACACCAGAAATGAATATTACAGATTTTAAAGATTGTGTAATCAGTTCCAGCAAATAAATGATAATAATGTTAAATAAGTATTAAAATTGTTAAAAAAAAATAGAGTTTGACTCATTTTGATCATTAGTTTTTGCCATAGTTTTATTTTATATTAGATATGTTACTATGTAGGTAAGAGTTCATGTTGTCATTTCTGTACATGAACAGCGAAGGTCAATTAAATACAGACGATTACCACACAAATATAAGCGTTGCTCGTATGAACTGCTACCGTCAGCTTTCAGTCTTGTTTCCAAGAATGCCTTCGCGTAAAATAAAATATGTATCATGTATGGCTCCTTACATAATATATATTTAAGGTATGGATCTGTTAACTTTGCAGATATATCGATTTTATAAAGATCTGTACGTTTTATAACGAGGTAGGCAACTTAATTTCATAGAAGGGTACGCAGAGATATCGCGCAATAATAGGATCTGGCTGACGTAGGATTCGTCATGGTTATGGAGCCGCATCCGATGAAGTGTCAGAGTTGCACAAGCAATTCTCCGGGTGGGACATAAATCGCTTTTGGCGAGCACCGCAGACACGGTTACGAGCACGGGAAAGGGGTTCATAATTTCCTGTCGTATCTCAGCCGTTAATATAGCCACTTTTTAATGCGGCAATAACCACGTGCTTGCAAGAATTTTATGGTCCTCAAGAAGACGTCATGAGGAACCGTAATTACATGCAACCTTTTTAAAATGCCAAGTCGTATAATGTATCTCGTGGTAACAGCACGGTTAAGCAGTACAGGCCCACAACTTTGTACAAAGTGGTTTTATATGACAAACCCTAAAACTAGACCTCTTGGACTCCTGTCTAACTGATGCATAAACACGGAGTTTTGTAAGCTAATAGTCCACCTCATTGATACATTCCGAATTACTCTAAAATGTTAACGTAAAAATGTTAATTCTAAATGTTTCGTATTTTTGAACTTTGTTATTGACTGAATTACAAGGTTTGGATTCAAGTTAATTATTAGGTCCTGAAATAGTGTCTGAAGACCAGGTCCAACTTCAAATATATTCATTTTGGGTCACTGCTGGTTTTATTTGCTCCGTTTTTTTCTTTTGGCATTTAGTGCTTATATTTGCTTTTCTTAGACTTTTCATTGGGTCTTAACGTCATTTTTTACAATGCACCTGTTTCTGTCTACATTTTAGACGTCTTGCCCGAATGGTAATGAATTACACAGTAATCTAAAATATAAGATAGAACGAAGCATTTCAGTTATATTCTGTACTTGTTAATTCAGAACTATTTCATTAAAATTGTGACTTTTATTTATTTATTTACTTATTTATTTACTTATTTATTTATTTTCTTATTTATTTACTTATTTATTTATTTTATTTGTTTTTACTTATATTTAATCCCTTGTCTTGGTATTTAAAATCATAGTTCTCCAAAGATACGACACCAAAATGTTCGAGAATATCTCCCCATCTCCAAATTACTCCTTATGTTGAACATTTTTTGGATATTATCCATTTTCTCAGATGTTCTAAATGATTTTAATTAAAATACTATATATGTAAAGTATTTATTAATAAATGAAGTGTATATCTGGGGAAGTGTTGTACATACAAAGGTACTTTGAATACTTTTCTATAACTGGTAAAGTTAGACAGAAGAAAGAATGCAATACCAGGAAGAAAGAATGCAATACCCTTTAAAGCAATTATTTAAAAAACTTCTGGTGACAAAACCTACTTCCAGGATATACATTTATATATAGAGCTGTTTAAATATCTTGTCTTTTTGGGAATTTCTGTCGCTTTTTACTTGCTTCTGCTATATACGAGGACGGACCCAAAAGAAACCGGACTCCGAGGGCGCTGCCACTCCTAGACATAGTGCAGGGTTCTCACGCTAGATGGTGTTAGTGGAGACCTTCATGAAACAGCTGTGCAGATGGCGTCAGTGTAGAGCTGAACGTGCAAGTATGGTATTGTATTTCTCTGACTGTTGAAGGATTACCTCTGCGAAGTCGTTATGGCAATTTTAAAAGAACAAAGAATGTGTGTGAAATTTTGTTTCCTGCTTAAAAAAACTGCAACGGAGGCACACCAAATGCTTCAGGAAGATTTTCAAGAGGACGCTATGAGACGCACACAGGGTTTCGAGTGGTTTGGGCGCTCTAAGTGAGATGTGTGTTGAAAACCAAGCTTGTTCTGGACGCCCTTCAACATCGCGAAATGAGAACATTGAAGAGGTCCGCCAAAAGATCAACGAGGATCGTCGCCAAACGATCGACCAAATTTCAGCAGTGACAGGAATCTGTTGGAGCTCGTGCCAGCGGATTTTGAGGGAGTATTTGCACATGAGACGTGTTGTTGCTAAATTTGTTCCGCTCCTTCTTACCCAGGAGTACATAAGCATCCTCATGAATGTCTGTCAGGACTTAAAAACAGAGATTGCACGTGATCCAAACTTCTTGAGCAAAGTCATTACAGGGGATGATCGTTGGTGTTACGGGTATGACCCAGAAACCAAGCAAGCGTCAAGCCAGTGGAGGACACCCAAATCTCCCAGACCAAAAAAAAGGAAGGCAAGTGAGGTCAAATGTGAAGACGATGATCATTGTCGATTTTGATGTTCGTGAAATTGTTCATCGGGAATTCGTACTCCCTGGCCAGACTGTTAACCAGCACTTTTACTTGGATATTTTAAGGCATCTGCGCGAGGATGTGAGGAGGAACTTTGGCGATCAGATGACTGGTTTCTGCATCACGACAACGCTCCAGCACACACGGCCTACCCACTATTTGGCATCTCAGAGGTGATCTGTCGTTCCCCACGCTCCGTATTCACCGGACCTAGTCCCGTGCGACTTTTTCCTACTTCCAGGAATGAAAAAAAAAAAAAAAAACGCGTTATGACGATGTGGAGACGGTAAAAACAGCTTCGCAAAGGCACTGGACAATATCAAACTTGAAGAGTCCCAAACATGCTTCCAGCAATGGGAAAGAGACTTGACAGGCGCATCAAATGTAATGGATAGTATTTTGAAGGTGATTGAAGTAATTTTGTAAAAAAGTTCTTCAATAAAGTTTTTATGACAACAATCTGGTTTCTTTTGGGCCCCCTCGTATGATTTTTGAGTTCGCTAATAACAACTTGGTTTTTAAACGCCTTATAGACAATGTAACATTCTTTATCCTAATGAAATATGTGTTGATCTATTTATGCGAAATATGTTCATTGATGTGAAGAAGATAGAGAAATACATTTTTATAAAAATAGTTAATAAAAGGTATATACAACTAAACGATAGTAGGCGGAGAAAGCTAGTGGGTGAAGTACATTAGCGTTTTGGGATCACTTTATTATTTTGGGTGATTCTCAAGTCTTTTTCTCTTCATAAGAGTTTGAAAAACAGTTTATGGACTGCTGAAACTTGCGTATTAAACTTACAAAAACACATCGTAGCGCAGTGATGATAAAAGGAAATCAAACAGAGGCATTGTATGTCGATCGCTTTGCTTTTTTTCGCCATATAAACAAAGGAGTATAGTCAGATACAAACGTTGGTGGACACACATCTAGGGCAAATCAAACCTCTGCCCTTAATATTCGTGTTTTGTTTGTGCTCCGAAATCTGGCTACTCTTCACTGCTTTTCTCTACCTCATTGGATACGATATTGGATTCAATATATTCAAAACGTTTCAATCGGTATACGCGGATAAAAGAGAAGCTACTGGCGTGGGAAGCTTAAAAATACTATTCACGACTCACATGGAAACGTATTTCCTTCACAAAGAACGCCATGAAAAGCAGCTTTTAATACGTGCTGCACTACATAACTTTTAAAACTGCTTTTGGTCAGCAGAAATGTAAATTGGTATAAAAAGTACGGCTGAGGCAATATTAAAACTGCTCATGTGCAGTTACTTAAAGGCTTAATTTGGCTGTTTGAGAGAAATATGCCACATGCTATCATTGCTGGAATAGCGGTGAATGCGACGTTATCCCCCTTTTTATTAGTTGGTTGGACGGCCATCGGAGCTGACTTTGCAGCGTAAATATTGCGAGTCTTTATACTAAAAACAAACTGATATTAGAAAGACCTGACTAGTGTGTAAATAGAGAAAGAGGAACTTGATTGGAATAGTACCGTACATTAGTAACAACGAAAGAACGAGCGAATTTATTTTGCTGATCCACAGTTTAGAATATGTAAACATCGCAAATAAAACCGCCGGTTTGTAGTAGTTCAATTAATGGAAACTTTTTTCGATTATAGTATTTTTGTTTAAAGATTAACGTTGTGCAGGCTCTTATTCAAAAGGTACTGGGCTCCTTTTTCGCTCAAAAATGAAATGAAATGTGTGGTGTTTGACGTCCGCTTTTACTACATACGGCACCGCAGGCGGTGACACTGATGATACATGAGATGAAGATGGAACACCGGTGGAATGAGATGGCGGGGGAAACCGGAGATCCCGGATAAAACCCGCCCCAACGCCATATTGTCCACCACAAATCTCACATTGCGGTCGCCTGGGATCGAACCCGGGCCGCCTTGGTGAGAGCCAAGCGGTCTAACCACTGAGCCACGGCATGGCCTCTTTCTCGCTCATTCTGACCATTTTTCTAATAACCATTTTCCTTCGTTTCTCTTTTCTTCTGATATTTCAAGTGTGTTATACTTTATGTGGCATTAGGCGGTGCTGGATAGATGGCGCGGGTGCTTGCCTCAAACAAAAATTATTCCCCGTGAACGCCAGGGGGCTGCCTAGTTGACGGTTTTGTAAGGTGAAGAGCTTCAGTAGCGGAATGTGTCTTCTAACCAGAAAGGAAGTTTGCACTTGTGAATTTGTCTATGCGCCTTGCAACCACCTGAGACTCTTTCATCTAACTCTTCCTCCTGAAGGATAGTACTAGCAGTAATAGATATCTTCCTCCGTTATATATTTTTTATTTATTTTGTCTTTAATCTGCGAGCTTAGGTCCAGGTGTCTAGACTGGACTTATTGTGCTCTTTAATTACAAATGATATACATTTAATTAACAAAAGTTTTCTTTTTGCAGACAGAACTTATGCCTACATTAACTGTCTCCAGTGGCCTTACAACTAAATCTAACCTAACAGCAGCCTTATTACTATGTACATTTTCTAATAAATAACTAAATTACAACTTTAATCTGAATAATAAATTATAGTGACTGAAGGCTGCTGACTTATTTCTAATATTTTGCGCCTGCAACCGAAGTCTTCCCAACCTTGTATCCTGAAGTCAATTAAATTTCGTTGAAACTCCATGTTGTTTGGACATCCAATATTTACTTGACAGTTGTAGGTGTTTTCTTTAGTTATTTCTTCTTACTCCACGATCCTGGTTGCCTTCGACGATCTTTGAGTGTTTTTTCATGTGTCGTTTGAATTTATATTCTTTCTCCGTAAATTCATACTGATATCCTTCCAATAAATATTACTATTAAACGATGCCATCTCTTTATAAAGGTCCTATGAGTGTTGATCCGTTTCCAATAGTTTTTGATGTTAACTGATGTCATCTCTCTGTTTTTGCTCCATTTACAAGCAACTTATTGACTTTAAACCAATTTAAAACATTTACTATGGCTGGTGTTATATTTTGCTGAAGGCTATCCTCATCCTTTCCTGCAATGAAAATACTTGTATCATTTGCAAAAAGTGTGATTTTAGCATCTAACTTGGAGAACTTTCATAAAGGAAAATTAAATGCTAGAACATAAAGCATAACCATGTAAGTTATTCAAAAACAAGGTAACTCGGCGATTCCAACGCAACAAGGAAGAACCGCCCCTGCTTTCACACATTCTTTTGTGCATTCTAACGCTTTTGGTTTGTAACATAAAGTTAATAGTTTGCTCTAGTAAGCTTTGAAATTATATAGGTGCGTAACATTACAAATAAGTTTATGAGACCTGCTTGTTAATTCCAAACAACAAACCAAAACTGTAACACTAGCTTGTGGTGGAGCAATCAATCAGTGTTTGGGTTTGCTTCTTGTGCACCGACAGGGCGGTAGAGCATAAACATTGCACCCATCGCCTTTGCTTGCCACTGAACATGATACATAGTCATGTTTGCTGGGTTGTTAACCCATGTTTATGGTTTCCCTGGACGGAAAATTAATAGTGCATTTCATAGGGTAGAAACCGTAGTCTGTGTAATAATTAGAGAGTAGAACAAAGAACCTAAATACATTCGTTATTTCTGTTGTGGTTTGTAAGGTAGAACGGTAAGCCGTTCTCTGTCTTCATTAGTGTAGAAAATATCACTCACTGGCAGTAACCGTAGTAGAATGCGCCAGACATTCTTGCAGACTTGCGGTGTATTAGAGGCCTACAACAGCGGTCTGGTATTTAATGAAAGTGAAATTCGATTCCATCAGTCATTTCCTCGTTAAAGCCAGGCGGAGTTCTTCTGGTCCAGACTTGCGGAATTTAGCGAATGTAACAAACTCCCTCTGCCGTAATAATTGCAATCCTGGGTAACGGCAGCCACCATACAACCCAGTGTGCGCGTTGGGTTTCTAATGAAATCCTTTGAGCCAAGGAGGAAACGTTGTGCAAACACTAATGTGGCAACGTTGTATCCCGGTTACACGGATACAAAATGTTTCCTGATCCAGGGGTCATGGGTTCAAGTTTGGTATCTGCCTGGCGCTGTGTATGCTATTAGCTTATGGAGATCTATCACAATAATTTGGATGAAAAATTTTACCATGGTAGTAAGAATGTCTTCTTTTGCTTTATCCTAGAGTGAAATACCTCCTTTCGTGTTTTTCACTCACTCTGCTTCCCTGCATTTCTACTTTATCTTGTCTGGACTGCACTAGAAGAGCTCGTGCTCTGTTGAAACACGTGACATGTTGAATTCTTGCTAAAATTTCTATTCTCGCTTCTGTAAAATTCTCTTGGAACTCATTACTCTATTAAGTGTTTCAAATGGGAGGTGTTCTGGAGTCCAGCTAATCAGATGCCGTATCACACTCAGCGTTGCCAGCTTGTTACTCCACTCTTATATTTCCCTCTCTCTCGCACACTCATACAACATGCAGATCTCCTTGGCGCAGAGGTAAGGATAAGCAAATTATATTTTACAAACTTTTACAACGATGCAGTTGCCAAAATCAAAATTGGAGAAAGCATTTTCGCAAATTATGTAGATTTTAAAACAATTATAGTGTATGAATTACCTGATTTTCTAATCCAATGGAACGGCCAGTGGTTCATCCATATCGGTGTCAATGTCACTTCCGTTAAGAGACATTTCGTCATTGTCACTGTCTACATCGTCTGAGTCTTGCAAATTTATTATTATAGGTTCCAAAATCTCGTCACGTGCTATTTGTTTCTTAAAATCGTCTTCTTGGAGGTTTTCTACATGCCTTACGCAGTTTTCCCAGTCCTGTTGTGTTACCTTGTCGTGAACAAGTCGTTTAACGTCCGTTAGTTTAAAATTATTATTTCTGTTTGAAATCCCGCTTTGTATTTGAGCCCACACTAACTCAATTGTATTATATTGGCAGTGGTAAGGTGGGAGGCGTATTACCTCGTGACCCGTTTCAATTGCAAGTTGATCCAGCTGATACACTTTTTCCGTGTTTTTAAACGGAAGTACTATTAGCAATAACTAATTTTTAGTTTCTGTTTCCGATTTTTTTTTTTTTTTTTTTTTTTTTTTTTTTTGAAGAACGTACACCTTAAAAATAATACTTCAAGCCTGACTTCACAATACCTGCCTGTTTGACTCCCCACTAATTTCACCGCAAGAAGCCATTGCACTATTTATCTCTTACTCTACTGTTGTGTAAAGAACAACTGAATGATATTGATCTGAACTTTCCAGAGTAAATAAACACTTCTTATCCAGCATTCATTCAGAAATATAAACATACAGCATTCCACAGGCTAACAGGAAATGAAGTGTTTGCTCTTTTTCAAAATTAACACCTTGACTTATTCACAGTAATTCTTTTATCACGTCATGTCAGTAGTTTAAATTTCAGTTCTGAGGAATGAAAAGTATATGCGCATCCATACACACCAACCACTTTGAACTCTCAAGAGTAAATAGAGATTACGAACCATTCATAAACAAAGATATAATGTGACCAGACACGTTCTGCTCGGGCAGCAGGAAATTTTTGTTTCCTTTCGCTCGAATTTGATTATTCAAAGTAATTATTTTGTCACGTTATGACACACATTTACGTTTCAGTTCTGTGTAACTACAAATACACGTACACGCATGCATGCCAAATTCATACAGTGCTTACGTCGCGATTTATTGTTATAAAGCAGGTAATAGTGGTTCATTTATTTGTATTAGAAAAACTGTTTGAGTTAAAAATATGGGGTCTTCATGGTTCTGTTAGATCCATTATTACTCTCTACCTTCCACATGGATCAGTTTCGGCAAAATCTGAATTTTTGTCTTAGCGCGAATAGTATTTCATTGATTAGGTTGGCGCTCGTCACACACCACTTAGCGGGAATGCAATACGACAACACCGCAGAACTCCGATTGGTTGCTCACCTAGTAGCGCTCAAGGACAAACACCTTCCCATTTGAAACAGATAATATTGAAGTATACGTATTTCAGTATTCAAAGCAATAACGAGTGACATCTAGGAAATCGTTGATTAAAAAAGTATTATTCAATTAGATTATGTATTGTAATGCAAGATTTGGTGTACCTATTACGATTTAAGAATTGCAAAAAGCTCATTTTTGTATCAATCAATGGTATTTTTGGAAAAGAAAAGCCAACAAGCATTTTCTGTGTAAAGTAAGGTTGGTGACAATTGGGTTTTCTTAAACATCTTTGGGTCACATTCTTGAACGATGGTGTTCTTGAACACTAAGTTTGGATTTTACCATTTTTCATTATGCTGCTCACAAAAGTTCTTTCTTGAAATACTTTTGGAAAGAATTTCAGGCACCTTCTTATCGAATTTGTGGGTGGAATATGACATAGTTTCTGTACTAAGCACGTAGTACATAAAATGAAAATGCCTTTAATAATTAGTACTGACAACGTGAAAGAATAGCTTGGAAAGAAATATTAAGTTTGCCAGACTGAAATTCAGTGTTTTCCTAACATCTTCCTGCAGTTCCCCGCTGAAATACAATCCGCTTGTAATTTATGCGCTTTGCAGTTGACATACGTCACATTGCATGTAGACGACTGTACATCATTGCTCTTTTGGGCCTTGTGGTTACATAATAGCAAATCTGGAACTGGTAATAGCTTATTGGAAGCCATATCGCGGAATTTAATCAAGTCTGGTGGTTTGTCGGATATAACCGAGTTAGCGTATGTGAAGGATTCAGACAGCCTAAACATTTCCTGGCACATTCCTGGGACTGAAAACGGTAGTTGAATTGTTCCATGCCGGGAACTCAGGGTGCGGTTTTGGTGCCGGGATCATTAGGGGGAATCCAGGTCATTAAGGGAGTGAGGGATGGCCTATCCCCTACTTCTGTACGGTACACACACATGTGGCATTTTGTAGGGCGTGTTGCAGCACAAGCACCCTTAATTATAACTTCAATCACTGACGTCACACATATTTTTGGACTTACGACTTCATCCAACCATTAGTGGAGGCCACATATCCGATCTCAATAGTAAATTACGGTTTTCCACATTCGTAATTTCTGAATTTCAAACCTGCTGTTTAGCATTTTGAAACGACCTTAGAGGAACCAGACCTTCAATGGTCAAAAGTTTGTCGGAATTATAACTAGACACTAGAGTTTATCGTAGGAATTTGTGTTTGATTCGGATAATATTTTCAGAAATTATCATAGTGTTAGCCTTTGTTATTCATTGACCGTGAATTTGCAAACTAAAGATTAGGTTTTCGGAAATAGTTTTGCCTCATTATCTAACAAAAATAACTATGGTATTGATTTTAAAATTGAAATATTTCATTTACAAGATGGCACAGCTTCATTCTCGTTAACAACCATCACACATAGGTGTAGTTCAATTTGAAATTAGACTGACGTAAAGAACACGAACTCTACGTTAATTTTGGCAAGATATTCAGCAACAGCATTGGCAATATGCGACCGAGCATTATAGTGGTGCAGCATCCAGCCTGCTTCATGGAAATGTATTCTTTGGCGCCTGATATGGGCTTGCAATGTTTTCAGGACATCCCTGTAGCAGTGCCCAGTTACTGATGTGTGCAGATGCAACATGCTGGTAAACCATTCCATGAATATCAAAGAATGAGATGACAATAACTTTCCCAGCGGAAGCATCCACTTTTGCTTTTTGGGGGGTTGATGATGAAGGATATTTCCACATTTGAGCTTTGCTGTTTGCTCTCAGCATCAGAATGATGTAGCCAAGTTTCATCAGCAGTGATTACATTTGATAGAAGCTCCGGGTGTTCCTCTAACATCAACTTTAACTGTATGTTACCTCCATTGCAGCGGTAGGCGATACTGAACTTACCTGAATTTGCCTGGTTCTCATAGGCGCGAGGCAGGAGTGCCAACAATGAAACTACTACAGCGTGTTTGTTTCACATTAAGCTAACAGAACATAATAAGTTTGAATTTTATTGCGCAAAATTATGTCCTAAAAAATTATGATCATTCTTTATTTAACAGCCATCGTACATAGGAAGGCTATTTTTCCTGCGGTTTATGTCTATTAAAGCGGAGCATATAGAAAAATAAGCTTTTCCCAATAATTGTATAGGGTAGAGAAATTCTTGTGAATGTAACATAAGTTCTTTTGTAATTGTATTAGTTTTCCCTCTATCCCGGGCACCTTAAAATCGAAGGAATAATGTATAATACTGGGCAGAATCCTGCGGTGTTAGTTCTGTGACGAGAAAATTTATACACATAATTTGCATGGATTCTCCTTTTTCGTAGTATACGCGAATTTGCTGCAAAGCAAAAAATTTTAATGGCCCAGAGCAGAAAGCGCTTTAGGAGAACTGCGAGGGGTGGTAAATTTCTTTGCAATTACCAGAGCCGAGAATTCCCAGTAATTTGCACGATCGTCAATAACATAACCTGCCCTTTGGATTTGGTCTTTGTTACTTTTAGTTTAAAACCGTGCATAAATTTATACAATGGCTGCCTTTTTAATGCGTTTTATATTCCTTCCGTTTGTTACTGTTCATCGGTAATTTTTCCTTGCATTACTGGTAGTTTTCATACGTACATAATGCCTGGTGCTCTTTATACCACTGCTATGACGCGGCTTATCTCCGTACTTTTGTTTAATAAAGGCGATATTCATAGTCATTCTCTCCTTCTTGACATATCTGTTCTGCTATCACACCAATTGTTCCTTCTTCTATATCATGCTGGGGAACTGCACTCCCAAGGTGTCAAGCCTTTACCCTTCTTCCTCTACCTTCGGAAACTGATATCAACTGCATGTCCCATTACATGGCAATATTACATGCATTACAATACATAATTTCATTTTTAATTTACAGATTCAATTTTAATTTATAAGCTTAACAGACTTGTTTCCTAATTTAGTTTTGATAAATACACCTTTGAGGTTTTTTTAAACTATATCTTGGTAGTTCCTTTCTATAGTTTACTAGCCAATTCTTACATTGCATTGTTTTATCGTATCCTTGTAATCTTATCACCAATTCAATTAGTATATTTATAAATGTATTGAATTTAAAATTAAGTTTTATAAGCAAATTGAATGAATATATTTGTAGAATGGTTTCAC
Source organism: Mantis religiosa (assembly GCA_030765055.1). NCBI lineage: Eukaryota > Metazoa > Arthropoda > Insecta > Mantodea > Mantidae > Mantis > Mantis religiosa. The sequence goes on along the minus strand of CM060951.1, from coordinate 46,239,142 downwards.
GTATTGTGCGATAAGTTCCTGGTTGGTTGTGGGCTATTTTCCTCCTTGTTTGTGCACTTCTGCCACCAATAGAGATCTCTGATTTTGTGTGTCTTTACATTCAAAGATTAAATGGTTAACTGTTTGTTGGAGGTTACTGCAAGTACATTTTGGATCATCAATAATGTGGAACCTGTTTAGGTAGTCTTTAGTTTTAAATATACCTTGTGTGTGTGTGTGTGTGTGTGTGTGTGTGTGTGTGTGTGTGTGTGTGTGTGTGTGTGTGTGAGAGAGAGAGAGAGAGAGAGAGAGAGAGAGAGAGAGAGAGAGAGAGAGAGAGAGAGAGAGAGAGAGAGAGAGAGAGAGAGAGAGAGAGAGAGAGAGAGAGAGAGAGAGAGAGAGAGAGAGAGAGAGAGAGAGAGGGTACTGGAAGATAGGACAGGGTACGGAACTGCTCTATTCACCCCTTTGAAGCATTCTAAACCGGTTCTGTTTTATAGGTTCTGCTGCTTCTCTTTTCTCTGAAGCTCTACACTTTGTTTTGGCTTTTGTAACTTTTGTATCATCAATTCTGTGTAAATGACATAATTTATATCTATATTGCATTACATCTTAATTTATTTTACTTTTTATTTTCTTCCCTATTATTTCATTATTTATGTAATCCAATATGCTGAAACCTTTTGATCCGTTTAAACGCTTTATCTGGGTTCGTATTTTATTATTAACTTTTCTATTTCTAAATCCGGCCTCAGAGCCATACATTAACATGTTTGGGCATTGTTATAAATAGCTTTATTCTTGTATCCAATGTTTTAATTTGTAGCCCTTTTATGAATTGTCCCAAATAATTTTATGTTTATATCTTTTTCTGCACGGAAGTGTGTCTCACAACGTCAACACTTAAAATTATTTGGAACTGACTGGGATTCTTCACCAAAATTCTATTATCTTGCTTTCTACCTTTGGAGACAACATTATTTACGTACTCTATTTAAATAATTGAAATATATATTAAAATACCTTCCTCTTTGTATAATTACCAAATCAACAACGTTGATTTTACTTTAACTTTAGTAGAGAGTTATTTACAGAAATAGTAAAAAGTATAGGAACCATGGAGAACCCTTCATTTGTTTTTATTACTTCAGTCTTTGAATCACCCGTTTATTATTTTTGAATAATCCTATATTCTTGATAATTTCATTTACTTAGGATAATCACACTGACCACAATTTCTTATGTGTACATTATCAAATTTCTCTAGAAACTCCATAAAAGTGATATGGCTTTGCAAATTAAATTTACATATAAGCACGATTATTATATTGATAATTGAAACGACATCGGTAAGTTCCTCCCTAGCTCCCATCTCTGTGTTCCATAACGGCCTACACGCTGTTTTCTAGCCGTGATATCACGGAATGGAAAGGCAAGGGCAGTTCCTTTGATCATTATGAAGTCTAGGTGCAACGCTGACCAGCATGTCGAGAGCAAGGAAGTGCGAATAACCACTCATCCAGTTTCAGTGAATCCTCGGAAAGTGATTTTGGAATCAAACTATTTTATTTACATGTCAACAATTCAAGCTGTCTATTTAGGTCTATGCGTACTTGTCTGCAATGTATTTAATTAAATAAATCACCAAGAGTAGCAATCTATAACAAACAAGTAACCGAAAATTAGGGCGGAAGAAACAGAATTGTGTTCTCTTATATATTTACAGCTAGTGTTTTAGAACGGCAATGTCTTAATTTAAGAATTAAAATTTCACCACTTTTAGCGGCCTTCTTATGTTGTTTATGCATGAAATTCTTTGAAAAGTCCCTTCATAGCCATACTAACCAACTGAAAAATGTGCCACGAGTTAAATCGAATAATATGTTTAATCCGATTATACACACACACCCACAACAACTTCGAAAGATTTTTAAATAACAGAGAAGGACCACAAAATGGAAAAGGATGTAGCAAAGTGCAGTCATTTAAGGCAGTTAATTACTTTCTGATAAGAGTAGCTATATTTAGTAACGTTAAATACTATGTTAAATAAAATCCTTTTATCTCTTACATTGTGAATTTTATAAAATCGCAGTCAAATTAATCCAGTATGGAAGAAAATTAGTGAATATTATGTATATGTTTTGTGACATTTTAATTAGGGATTTAAAAAAGCTTTCACGCCTTGCATTTGTTATCAGCAAATGAAATTGCTTAGAAATTAAAATTCATTGTTTTAAAATGTATCATTGGATTTGATGCACAATTATTACTTGCGATAAGAACAGTTGTGAACTGTTATCTGTACTGGAAAAATGCGAAACACTTATGATTACTCTAACTGGATTTAATATTCTGTTGCTGTTAATCATGCTTTATCAAAGGAACCTGAGTCCGTTGAAAAAGTTCGTTTGCATTTTGTTATTAAGTTATGTGTACAGTTGAGTGCTAAAAAAGCCAGCCTCCATTTCGAAATGTGCGGTATTTAGAAAAGTAAATTTGATGGGGGGAAAGGCGGGGGCGAAGAAAGTAAAATATCTTTATATCCTTTGCTATTTGTGTATCTTGGGAATGCCCATTAAACAGCATTCCAAGAATTATGATGATGAGTAGCTTCTTATGAGTTTGAATTTACCAATGCAGATGCTGCGTCCTGTATGTCGATCCATGATTTGTCTTGGTTACTACTGTAACGTTCACGTGTGAAGCTTGCTTCCAAGTACATAATTACCTCATCACATTCAAATCCCTGGCCGCGGATTTTCGTACACAAATGGTATAAATCCGTTATACATGATTTAAATTTGAAAATCAGTCCAAAAGAATATCTTGTTTGGTGTATACATTTTAAACGTTGACGATGTGGATTTTAGATGAAGGCGGAATTTCCATAAGAGATACAAAATAAGCCTTCAGCTTAGTGCAGTTTAAAGCAATAAATAGTTTGTAATATATCAGCTCTGGCAAGGGTATTTTTAATTTGCTGCTTGAAGTTCTAGATTCAAGACGAGAATCTAATAACTTTGCACACGTGTTGTAATAGTGTGTGAGGAAATTGCAGATTACTCAGCGGTCCTTGCACCTAGGTTCTTCTCTTCTAATGAAGTCATTACTGGAATGATAAACCGTCGTAGCATTTTCAAATACGAGGTCTGTTCAATAAGGTTGATCATAATTTTTACGGTCATAATTGTTGGCACTAAAATTCAATCTTATATTCTGTTAGCTTAATGTGAAAAAAACACGCCGTAGTAGTTTCATTGTTGGTACTCTTGGTTCCCGCCTGTGAGAACCAGGCAAGTTCTGACATATCCAGTATCGCCTACGGCTGCAATGGAGGTAATATGCAGTTAAAGTTGATGTTCGAGGAAGATCCAGAGTTTCTTTCAAACGTAATCACTGCTGATGAAACTTGGCTACATCATTTTGATCCTGAGAGCAAACAGCAATGCTCAGTGTGGAGACCTCCTTCATCACCAACCCCCCACAAAGCTAAAGTGGTTGCATCTGCCGAGGAAAGTTATGGTCATCTCATTGTTTGATATTCATGGAATAGTTTATCAGCACACACGTCAGTAACTGGACAATACTATAGGGATATCTTGAAAACATTGCAAGTCCATATCAGGCGCAAAAGGCCACATTTCCATGAAGCAGGCTGGATGCTGCACCACGATAATGCGCGGCCGCATATTGCCAATGTTGTTGCTGAATATCTTGTTAACGTCAAAGTTAAGTGCATCGTTCAACCTCCCTATAGTCCGGATTTAGCCCCATGTGACTTTTTTCCATTACCTAACTTGAAGAAGCGCCTTCGTGGGAGGCATCAGAAGCAGTGGTGAAGGCTGCGGAGGCAATTTTGAAGGATCTCTCAAAAATGGTTTCCAGCATGTCTTTGAAGACTGGCAGAAACTCTGGGACAAGTGCAACGCATTCAGGGAGACTATTTTGAGAAGGACAATCAAAATTATGAGGATGAGTAAAGGTACGTTGTTAAAAAAAGTTGTGATGATTCTCTATTGAACAAGCCCTCGTAGATATAACAACAAATCTCATCTCACACATCTCCTACATTTAAAAACCAACGTGGTAAGTAATAAAAAATTATGAAATTTATTAGCATTTTCCGAGGTTAGGATATTCGCAGAGAACAAAAATTGCACGATAGCCAGGGAGATTCCGACGGACCAAAAGACGCATTCATCCACTACTTAGAAGGGTACATAGGTAATGGAATACTCCCGAACACTTAGTATGGTTCTTCAGATTTGGAGTCCTATTTTTAATCTGTAGAGACCTGCCTTAACTATACGCCCAAAAAGGACACTAAATTGAGGAAAATTTCTGGTCTATTACAGGATAGGACCTGGCTTTCTCGCTCGTTATTACAAACGCTTCCATTACTTTTTTGTGTCCGTAATTACAATTTAGTTTCTGCTATTTATCAGCCGCAAGAGTGCAGAAGAGCTTATTTGCTGCACATGATATAAATTAACTTTATGGAGGAGTTAATATACTATGCGGTTAGCAGTGTGCTATCCACAAGTCCGAATCCTTTTAAATTCACTGTTCTAAAAGGCAAATTCATACGTCTTCTTCGTTGAAGTTTAAATGGAGACCGCTAACTTCGTAAATACTAATGAGAAGGGAAGGACTTAGCTCCACACCTTCCAAAGCAGTTTTGAATACCACCAACGTTGGCAGCACTTAAGGAATGAAAAGCAAATGTATGTGCGTTACATCTGCGCATGTCCTGGAAGGAAGAAGGAGTTTGTGAGAAACTGTATTGGATTTATGAAATAGAGCTTGAAGGCGGTGCTCTGGTAAAGCAAGCTTAAGGAGGATTAAATTATTTCTGGGATGAATGTTCATCATATCTTGTTTTTAGTTGTTAATTTAAATTTTCTCTGATTTCAAGGATTTTGTAGCTTAGTATAGGTCACCATTATCTACTAAGTAGCTTTTGATGCTCCCAGCTTCAACACATTATCTAGTTCAAGTACTCCACTTTATTATGTTACATCCCTAGTTTTTCTTTGCTCCTGAGTCTGAAACCAACCAGTTTTAAAATTAACATTCGAATGTCTGAAGTTTAACATCGAACCAAGACTTGTCTAGTTGCTAGTGTGAGTCCGCCTGGGTAGCATAGATGGTAGCGTGTCTGCTTCCCGTTCAAGACGTCCCAAGTTCGAATCTTGGTCAGTGTGAGTTATTACCTGCATAAGTTTTTTTCGGGGGTTTCTCTTATCCTGAAAGACGAATATGGGGTAATTCTGAGCTCCCCGAACTCATTTGAGCACCATTTCACCCATTTCATTCACCGTCCAGTATGACTTAACGTTAGAGGACGTAAAAAAAGTGACTAGCGGGGATTATCGTTGCAAAGTCTACCTACCAGTTATTCAAGTGAAATGTTTTTTCGGTATTCCATCCGTTTCGTCGCTCACGTATCCACCTGTCTGAACAATGAATCCAGATGATTGAGGAGGTCGCTGGTGGATTGGATTGCTTTAGATCGGACAGAGAAGGCGGGGAAACAGTGCAGCACAGACCATCACAACATCAGCATAGGGCATGTAACACAGTATGCATTTTTTCTTGCGAAATCGATATCCCATGTCTTTAAGTGTTCTCCAGAATGTGTCCTTCTGCCTTGAAAAGAGATGTTTTGTTTAACAGCATTCATGAGTTTATGACTGGAGCTTCTCTTCTCTGTTCGTAAAACTCGTGAACGGTTTGTGCACAACAACTCTTTTCAGACTCATCGATTTGGGACCTTTTTGGATGCTTTGAATTTTGAATTTCTTTCATCATGTTATGCACGTTCGTTCACTTTTCCCCCTTTTTTTGGGGGGGGGGACAGGAATAAAGGTACAGGAAAAACCAACAACAGGGTATATTGGGTAACTGGGCAGGAAGAAGGATGGGTCATGGGTGGGATGTTGTTCTGAGGTGCTAATTATTGGGGCCTGTGGTGCTATTTTAGTTTGGACTGTTGAGGCGAAGTTGATGGCCGGTACCGCCGAAGCAACCCGGCTGTTCGTGGGTGGAAACTAGGGTTTGCGGAAAATCCGCTTGTGGTGATCAGGTAGCAGCCATGATCCAGGGGACCCTGACTGCGACCTGTGAACTGTGGTGACTATTGAATTTTAACTTTGGCAAAATGTGCAACCGCCAGGGCCGCAGTTGTCGGGACTGCAACCGATACCTTCAAGGGCTCGGTTTCGTGGAGGGTTGCGGCGAGGCAAGTCCTGTGGCGGTGGCGTCCAATGGGCGCGAGAGTCTCTCCGAGGCTGGGCGTGTGGAGGCGGTGCTCCGTTGTCTCGAGCGAGGCTTCTCCGGAGGTCATCAATGCTCTGCGTGATGTAGCCCTGGTGTGTGCGGAGGGCTTCCTCAAGCTTCCTGCTTGGCGCTCGGGTGTCGTTGATGTAGCCGACGATCTTCTCGAGCTTAGCCTTGCAGTAGTCTAAGGCCTCGGAGGTGGCGCTGGCGTCTTCCTGAGTAGCGCTTTGCGGGGCTTGGGCGGCTTCTCTGACATCATCCAACGTCTGACGCAGGGCTTCCTCCCATGTGGCTACCCGCGCTGTCAGCTTCTCGATGGACGCCTGCAGGTCTGTGAGTGTGTCGGTGAAGGTGTGCAGAAGTTCTCGGTGCTCGGCGCTTGTCTGCGTCCCCTGGTGCTGAGTGATTTGTGCGTATGTGCGGCGTATGTGCGGCGTTCCCCACTGCTGTTGCTGTCCTTTTATAGCATTATTTAAGGAAATAATGACGTTTGCGTTTCTCTTCTTTTCAAAATTGTAACATATAGTATAGACAATCAAAGGTTTATTTCAATAATGGAAAGATACGTTAAGTGGCCTCATGGCCGGTTACCTGCTCTCAAAAACTGCGGGCACACGTCCGCTCAGGACGACATTTGCTACCGGAGAGAGTTCGAGAAACTTGCTTGTGCAAGCTTCACTACCAAGAAGAGGAAGAGAGGGGTCACGTGATATAGCGTCACACACATAACTAGTCAAAAGATAATCCAACGTATTATTTAAACTAAGCAATCAATTTGGCCACGTGCTAATTATCAATTACCATAATTGGTTTGATCGTTTCACGTGGGGATAACTCATTATGTAGAATTCACATGCATTGCGAGGAGGTTGGGGTCGCTCAGGACGACAGCTGCTACCGGAGAGAGATCGAGAAACTTGCTTGTGCAAGCTTCACTATCGAGAAGATGGAGAGGTCACACATAACTAGTCAAAGAATAATCCAGCGTATTATTTAAATTAAGCAATCACTTGTGACTTTTGTATTGATTCGAACCCATTCGGTATAAGAGACTGGGACGGGATTACTATGTTTGAGATGGGATGCACGTCGACTTTTCGAAGACCCACGTCGAGAAGCCAGAAATAACAAATTCGTTGTGTTTTGATTTGTTTCTTGATGATCGTACTTGGTTAACTAAGAGTCATGAGATTCTTGGTTTCAGGCGTGGTTCAGAATAAAGTTTCGGAGAATTCAAATTTTGTAACTATTTAATTGTATTATTTATATTACATTTTACTTGAACTTCCTTTCCCAGTCACTTCCAACATATCTATAAATTAGGTTAATTAATGGTTCAAATCCCGGCTATGGCATTGAATTTTTCAGTCTGACTCTACGTTTCCACAATATCTATAAATTCTTACTTTGTTCTGTTTAAACAGATTCAAACTATTACTTAAATGTTCTTGATCTTGCACCACTATTCATCACACTCACCATTACAAAACATCTCTCTCTATTAAGATTAGTGATTTTTCGTAACTATCGTTACTCCTCTCTTAATTTTGTGATTGGCTGATTTGATTTCACGTCACAACATTACGTCATACAATTATTACTACGGCCAATCACAAAATTCCATATATTTTTACTTGTTTAAATTACGAAATAGATTTACATAATCATTTTCCTTTATAAATCTATAAACTTTTCATACCTCCTCCAAACATAACCCAAAACTACTGTTACAAGACTCAACTACTGCATTTGTTGAACGGAACAGGGAATAGTGAATGGCTTATCTGTTTGTTTTTGTGCAATTTTCCACTGTCAGCATGCATTCATTCTTCAGACAGGTTGTACATATTTTCTTTCATTTTATACTAATGCGTGTGGTCTGACTTGAATTCTAATGGGAAGCTATGCCGCTTAGAATTGTAAACATTAGGTAATGTTTACTGCTAAAATTAAACAAACTAAATTACACACGAAACCAGACTCTGTGCTTTTCCGTACATTTGTACATTAGTTTGCCCCAACTTTGATTTTTGTCAAAAAATTCAGACATTAATCACCGGGGGGGGGGGGCATCCTTATTCGGAGCAGAGGCTCTTGTGGCTCTTTACGCTTCAAGTGCGACCTTTGGGAGGGATGAAGGAGAGACTCAAAAGGGCGACCAGAACTAGTGTGTAGCGTGCAGGTAATTTACATTGCAGATTGAGCCGGGTCTGGATGTTCAGCGATGAAACAGCTTAAAATGATGAAGAAAATACTGGGCACAGGAAATGGTACTCGGGAAAATGTGGTAGTAAAGGAAACTTACAGGTATTCCACTATCGACCCAGGGAATCCACGATAACCATGATTTACAGTTGCTGGAATCAAGCTCAGGACTCCCCGAATATATGATTCCCATACGTTATTGAGGAGTTATCTCTCTCGGTATTACTTTTGGCTCAATATCTCGAACATGTTAAAATTTTGGAATTGAAACACACCTCATATTTATACATTCCAAACTTGAGTTCCGATATTTTACCTGCCATAGTAGTAAGTAAAGTGGTCACCCGAGTCTTACGGCATTTCTTTAGCATCCATAAATGTGTGCAAGGTTGGACTTTGAATTTGTAAAAATATATCTTCCGTTGATCATTATCTGTTAGTAACTCCAGTCATAGGTAACCTATTCCTTATTATGCAGCGGTTTATTCAAACCCTCAAGTGGCAGTTCAGTAAAATCTCTTTGATAGCGCATTTTCAAATGGGTATATTAGTAGAAAATCGAAAGCAGAGAAGTCCTTTAAATTGTTCTTCAGGTGTCTTTTGGCGTGTATCCTGTTTTCTTCGACTGCTTCCTTCATATACCGGGGTAGAACGTTGCTATCCTGATTCCGTCCAGTAGGAATGGAATCATAACTATTTTAGCCATTCGGAGACATCAGAATATTTTCACGTGGTAAGATGGTTCAGCTTTAATGCTTTGAACACTTTAGTTACGATGTCAGTGTAATTATAAAGTAAACCATATATTACATTGCAATTTCCCTTTGCTTATGTGCTCCAGAGCAGTGCTAATTTATTTCTTTCCTTTGAAAGGTAGCGGACGATCGAGTCCGAATCATTTAGAGAAGGGTCATTTTCTCCTACACATATCCAGCAGCTGGCGTTCGGATTGAACTGGTTGGATCTTGGAAACCTTCCCCGCTGATACCCACGATTTCAAAGAACACTTTTAAATGGGCAGTAGCCGGAATGTGTTCTGCGCCGAAGGACGCTGACGAGGCACAGAGATTCGATTTCTTTGGGATAAGTTGACTTCAGTGCTATCAGGAGTGGAAAGTGACTTCCCCCAAATAGGAGCTATATTTCAAGCTCTAAGAATACAGCGCTATATTTTGACATATTAAAAAAACAACTTGTAGTCATTTCTATCCTTACTCTTACTCGTGTACTAAAACAGTTATGCTTATTGACTTTAAACTACTTGTAAATTGTACCTAATTGCAAAGGCATTCCTGATCTTCAGAGTTAAAGCCATGCAGTGTTAATATTTAATATAAAGCATTTTTAAAATTCGGATCTGTTTAAGTCTGAAGTCTTTCTCTGCCCACTACCTTTTATAGCTACCACATAATGTTATTACGAAACTTTATTTTAATACCTCTGTCATGTTATTGAAAATAAACTTTGTGGAAACAGTCTCATTCCATATTCATTTGTTGGCACACGTAGAATTCAGAAACCACAATCAATCATTAATCTCTGTATGGTGTTGAAATTCCACACTCTTAACATGACGACACCAGAAAAAACTGAATAGCGGTAGCACTTTTTTCTCTCTCCATTTATGCGCCGCCTTTATCTCCAGTGGTCATATCGGCAGCAGTTCTCCTTTGGACCATATCGATGGTGTGAACTCCTATTCGTTGGGCTTTAATCATTAGATCACGCACACATTCGTACTCTTATTGATACTTCCAGATTCTGAGAAGACGAGGAATTATCTTGGTCGGAGAAAAATCCCCACCCAACCGCCGGGAATCGAACGGTAGCACTTTAAAATAAAGACAAGAACAAACTGGAATCAGTAATGAGTATTTCAGATGGTGTTGAGACTATAGAAATATTATATGAAATAAATTTAGTATTTTAAATGGTTTAAATTCTTTATGCAATCTTTTTTTTTTTCTGTACCATTTATACCAAAGTATCAAATACTTTTCCCGAATGAAGAGATCTTCACCGGCTACCCCCCGCCATAAAAATTCAAAATATAGAATTTATTCCTCATGCAAATAACTTAAAATATATGATATCTAACAGAAAAACTACAGCCAATTTTGATAAAATCAAACTTTCAGAACGTTATTTTACTTAAAGAATAATTTGGGTTGTTGGAAAACTTGCTGTGGCATTTTGAAACATTGCTAACTTAAATATCAGCTAGGCTAATTATCTGGCACTTCTCTTTTGAGTTATTCTGATCATATATTCACACATAAATACACACAGGTGGACCATTTTCCAAAAAAGAAATTGAATTTTAGACTCATATGACTTTCCTTGCCTACTTTCGTTTATTTAGACTTAGCTTGTATGAACTATTCCTAAGAATCCTTACGTTTCTTATTACTTCATGTTAATGTAGATCAACCTTCACAAAAGTAGTTTTCTTAGATACTTCCTTGAAGGTAAAAGGTAGGTAGAGTAAACCGAATGAATATTCAGAAGTTTAGCAAAAAGTCGCAATATTCTGGTTAAGAAATTACAGATTTTTTTTTATTCGCGTAAACTGAATAGTCACAGTACTTTAAAAAGTTGACAACTTATTAAAAATTGAAAACAGTAACGTATCCTCGAAAGCATTGGTTATATAAAAATGTAATATGAATGAAAATGTGGGTTGTAAGCTAAACTACACATTTTGTGCATAAGCATTGGTTTATAACTTATGGAATGCTATTTAAACAAACTAACGCAAAATTCGTTCCAATAATAGTGATTTTTGTTGTTGTACTTTACGTTCTTTAACTTTTTAAGTCAGATCGGACGATGAATGGAAGGGGTAAAATGATGCTAAAATAGGCCCAGGGTCCATAGAGCTTAGAGTTACCCGACATTCGTCTTTTACGATAAGGGAAACCTCGAAAAAATCTTATCCAGTTAACTCACCCTGACCGAAATTCGAACTTGGGACCTCTTGAACGTGTGGCAGACATGGTATTATCTACGCTACCAAAGGCGGGCAAAAGTGAATTACACAGGCTATGCTCAGAAATTTCTTGAAATGTTTTTTTGATCTAGCTGCCATAAACCTCTAATTTGATAAAATTCGTTAGAATAAAAAGTGAAAATGCTTTTTGAGGCCTCAAATCATGTATTTCTGGTGAAACCTCATACATGGAATTTTTTGGCTACAATACAGTACTTACTGCTATTTCCTCTACTTTTTCACAGTGTTAACTACGACGTTTACCTTTATATATGCTTCGAAGTGAAAGGAGAAAAAAATCCTGACACAAATGTAAATATTTGTATTTTTACTAGAGCTTTCCATGAAAAATTTTCGCCATGAAAGTTGTATAAAATCATAATATCGCTTGAAGGGAAAGACCACACCATCATAACCAAAGGTTAATTTATGAAACAAATCTGCAACTGTTAGATGTCTGTAGATGGATACCAGAAAGTCTTATGCCCGCCTCGGTAGCGTAGATGGTAGCATGTCTGCCTCACGTTCAAGAGGTCCCGAGTTCGAATCTCGGTCAGGGTGAGTTACCTGGATAAGGTTTTTTCGGGGTTTTCCCTTATCCTAAAAGACGAATGTCGGGTAACTCTAAGCTCCATGGATCCTGGACTCATTTGAGCATCATTTCACTCCATTCATTCACTGCCCGATATGACTAAACGTAAGAGGACGTAAATTAAAAAAAAAAAAAAGAACTCTTATTCCAAACAGAACCTCTTTTCTATCTTAAATGTAAGCTCTTTATAACGTATATCTAAAACTATGGTGCGCAGTTGCAACATGTTCATAGAAAGACCTACATAAGAGATTATTACAAATACACTTTACTCATAAAGACACTGCATTGAAGTTATATAGTTTTTTCCAAGGGATATTACACTTTCACTCTTATGCATTAACTCTTAATCATTATGTAAATCCTTTCATCTATTTTACCGAGACTTAAAGAACGTCACTCTGTTTAGTTAGCTGTGAATGTGGTTTATCGTATCATATTCCCTCGAGTGCATTCATTTATTCTTTTTTATTTAATATAGGATTATTGTCGATTTTTTGTCTCGTAACAGGAAGCTGATTGGCTTTACTTATTCTCTTTGGCGATTATTTCACATTGTTGTAGTTAGTTGAATGTGTATAAAATTAGGGTAAGGTAAAATATTTAAATGAAGTGAAGTAGTTTATTTGCAATACATGTAATGCATTGCAGCGTGTGGAGTAGTAATTTTTTATTTGTCCATTTTTACCCTGCAAATGTGAATATCATTATGTGGAGAGGCAATGAAGAATATCGTGCACATCCGGAAATGACATGAAGAGGGAGGAAGAACATGCGTATGATGTTGAAAAATTAGTGATCGGGGTGGAAGTGAAGAGTGTTGGCATCTGGCGGGGTTGCGGGGAGAGACGCGTGAATGACAGACGAAGGGGACAGCAGTCCTAAATATCGATTGTGGTGGCTTCAGCTATCCTTCCTCTCTTATGTACACAAAAGTCGAGTTATGCAGGCAGGGTAACGCATCAATAAGTGATATTGACTGTAATTACGGTTTGAGTGTGGTAGCCTATAACCTGTGTATAGATTTTCCCCTCTTTTGTCCCTAATAAAAAAGTAAACTACAAATATGTTAGTGAGAGACTCGTTTATGTGCCCATACATCCCAGTTATGCATTATACACTACTAAGTTTCCTCGCTATTGTACGGTAAATGTTTAGACTCCGAATTTTGTTCATTAATGTTTAACTTATACATTTTTGGGCCATACGTCACTCATGTTCTAATTGGTACATTGTGAACCCATCATGGATTCTAAGACGTTAAAAGGTCTGAAGCTCCATATTTCTTTGCAATAATTTGCTCATGCAACTATCTGTAGTGGCTATGATAGTCTCTTTGCTACATGCATACAGTCTTTCAAAATATGAATTTTTCAGAGTACCATACCTGAGTTTTAAAATTTGCTCTGTTGCAGTCACTTTTCAACTTCTTTATTTTGTCTAACAACAGTGATGCATAAACCTTCCCTCTTTTTAGCACTACATTTGCTGATGGTGTTATTCCCTTTAATACATTAAAACATTTACCAAAGCCCTTTGTCTTGCAAGCTTATTATGATACAAGGCAACGTTTTGCAGAGGCCTGTTTCGGTGCCGCAGGCTTCAGTGAGCACATCTATGGCAGTCTTGGTTCGTTCTATGTTAAAAAATGAATAGAAAAAGTAAACTATATATAAGCACTTTAATTTCATAATAAACAAATTAAACAACAACTACAACACATAACATCCAAACTGCAGTTGAATAGTGCTCGCCGGCCTACGGTAAAGGATATATCTTTCCTTGACATACTACGAGGGATTTTCAATAAAGAATTATCACACTTTTTTGAAAACGTACCTCTACTCATCCTCATAATTTTGATAGTCCTTCACAAAATAGACTCCCCTGAATGCGATGCACTTGTCCCAGCGTTTCTGCCAGTCTTCAAATACATGGTGGAAACCATTTTTTGAGAGATCCTTCAAAATCGCCTCCGCAGCCTTCACCACTGCTTCTGATGATAAATAATGCCTCCCACGAAGGCGTTTCTTCAAGTTAGGGAATAGAAAAAATTCACATGGAGCTAAATCCGGACTATAGGGAAGGTGAAGCATGCACTTCACGTTGATTTCTGCAAGATATTCAGCAACAACATTGGCAATATGCGGCAGCGCATTATCGTGGTGCAGCATCCAGCCTGCTTAACTTAAATGTGGCCTTTTGCGCCTGATATGGACTTACAATGTTTTCAGGACATCCCTGTAGTATTGTCCAGTTACAGATGTGTGTGCAGGTACAACAGGCTGATAAACCATTCCATGAATATCAAAGAATGAGATGACGATAACTTTCCCAGCGGAAGCAACAACTTTTGCTGTTTTGGGGGGTTGGTGATGAAGGAGATTTCCACACTGAGCTTTGCTGTTTGCTCTCAGGATCAAAATGATGTAGCCAAGTTTCATCAGCAGTGATTACGTTTGAAGGAAACTCCGGATCTTCCTCTAACATCAACTTTAACTGCATGTTACCTTCATTGCAGCGGTAGGCGATACTGAACATGTCTGAACTTGCCTGGTTCTCACAGGCGGGAACCAGGAGTACCAACAATGAAACAACTACGGCGTGTTTGTTTCACATTAAGCTAACAGAATATAATAAGATTGAAGTTTAGTGCGAAAAATTACGTAACAGCCCTCGTATTAAGAAGTAATTTCATAGGATATTATATGTATCCTTATTTAAAAAATAACTAATTTACATAAGTAAGAAGCAAGTAAATTGTAATCGGCATACCCATAGATGGAATAGAATATCAAGTATGCATATTCTATATGACTTCATCTCATAGGGTTTTATGTTTGTATTTAATTGAATGAATAAGTAGCATGTTATTCCATCATTAGGCATGGATCATTTGTTGAACTAGGGAACTCATCTGAATATTAATAGTGTTTAATATACTACTGACAAGAGATAAATTGTGAGAAAGCTAAAATATGATTATAGTCGGACATTTCCTCAAATTGTCCCTAGATTCAGAAAATAAATGACCGCAGTACATACACAATGAATAGATCTAATGATGGAGATGCTTACGAATTCATATCCTGTGCACCAGCATCATTCGGATGTAGGTATTGCATTCAATATTGTTATGGTCTACCGGTTCTAATCGCTTAACTGGAGGGTGAAATACCCACTCACAGTTCCGGATATGCAAGGTTTTGCCTCAATCGCATAATATATTGCATAGATTTTCCCTGTAGCTTAATTCACCCTTCATCTGTCCGTTGCGATTATCATTATAGCATAACAGCTTTAATGGAAGTTAATGTACATTGCTTTGGTCTCTTACGTAATATTAAATCAACACAGTTAGACTAAATTGAAACGAAAGACTAAGTAAATCTGTGTTATAGTTAGAAAATTTTCTCTGTTCACTATTGTGAGTTTTTACAATCCAAGAAACAACGATAGGATAGGATGCTGGAAAATAATTCCAAAATATTAACAAATGCAGGCAAATAACCAAGGATGCTGCAGTAAAGGTAGATCTACTTTGCTTTTTGTAGCACATTTTTGTCCATCTGTTAGAGGTTACCCGTTAAGTAAATTTATACAAAATATCTTCCAAGTAAACAAGACTTCGCATTCCATACTCAAGAAATTCACGACAGTTCGTCACAATAATGTGTTAAATACATAGGATTTTAATCAAGTTCTCCAGAACCATTTTTGTTACAATCGTGAATTTAGAAACATTTCCGGTAAATCAAAAATTGGTGCGGGGAGTTTTTTTTTAAAATATTTGTGGGAAACTTGAACTTAACTGAATTTGCTTTTTTCAACGATGCTGTTTACATACATATACTCTTTTTATTTAATGTGTGTATTTCCGTTAAAAGTTTGGTATCGAAATTTTGACTGGAATGCAGTACTTTCTCTGGTTTCTGTAGATAAGTAGTAAATATAGAAAGTAAAAGGTACCCTTATGAATATTAAAATAAAGGTAAGCAATTTATTCTATAATTTATAGCAGACCAAGGGAATGGCTCTTGTTAAGATTTTGAAGTTTAAATAGAATAATAACTTGCTGACATCGCTTTTAAAGTGAACTTTGAATTCGGGGTTAGGAATAAAATTGAAATAAGAAGACAAAGTATTACTGGAATCCAACGAAGTAATTCCTCTCATTAAGAAAAAATTATATCCAACTGACATTTTCGAAATTTTGTTAGAGCGCACAGTAATCCACCTGCAAACCTCACAATGCTTTATGCGTATCTTAAATCTCCTTTTAGAAATGGAAATACGCAACCCAGAAAAAAGTACAGATCTTTAAGTGATAAATATCGTTTGAAACAATCGAATGATGTAAAATCAGCGGTGCCCAACTTGTTTCATTTTGGAGTTAATGGCATCAACTTATTGCTTCGTATATGAAACTTTCAGGTAGATACATTCATGAATTGGGGACAGGATAGTGGTTTGTTTTCAAGTCCCATGCCTTACCGCTCGGCGAAAAGTTGGTGGAGGCAAATCCGCCCTGCTTTTCTTTCGCATACGGTATGGCTTCACTGCTTAAGACTATAATTTTGAAACCTTAATGCCCGATGTCACCAACAGATGTTAAAATCGACGTTAACAAGTGTAAAGTAACAATTGTCACACTACTGTTAAATTTCTTGTACTTCACTAACCTGTTTTCTGAAAATGTCAACAAACACGTACTAACGCCAAGAAACTTGTAAATATTACAGCTATAGATGGCTATGGATGCTTCGTATTATTTCCTGAACGTACTGCGATGCGCTTTTGGTTTCATTTTCGTCTGCACAGCTGAAAAAATGGCGGATGAACAAAATCGCACACAAAAGCCGTGAGACAAATTTCTCATCGATGGAGAAAGAATTGTTAAATGAATTGGTGACTAAGTGTAAGGATATCTTGGAAAATAAAAGTACGAATGCAATGAATGTCAAAGGGAAAGATGTCACGTGGGAAAATACTGAAAACGAATTTAAATCAAATGTATATTATTATAGAAGCATGGAACAACTTCGTCAGAATTACGTAAATTTAAAACGAGGTGCGAAGAAAGACTGGTTTCTTGAACGTTTCAAGACGGAAGGTGGACAATGTGTTTATCCACATAATTCAGTGAATTATAAAACCGCAAAATTATTAATCCTAGAAGCAAAGGCGAGATCGGCATATTCCTTTAGATGTATATTCTAACCTCTGTTGTACTTCTGCAGTAGCCTTCATAGCAACTTGTTTCGACAGTCTATACCTCTATATTTTTTCTTTTTGTTTTCTGATAGTTCCTCAAAATAAATTCTTCTCATAGGCCGTACTCCATTACGAATGTCATTTAGAGGTCTTAAATATAGCAAATCTACATCAACAGCTGCGTTCACGCCCGCCAACTTGACCATGTACAATTGTTAAGGACTTAACATAAGAAATTTGGTTTGTTAGTTTAACAAGAGATTTAACACGAGTGTGAAATCGGACGTAAGAGCTCTCGAAAACGAATAAATTACCGCATGTCGGGGTTAAACCAGGAGGGTGTTATTACGAGGTTTTTTAATATCCTATAGAAATTGGGATACTAATTAATGTATTTTGATTTTTATATACAGTTAATAAATGTAAAAAGCAAGTCAATTGTAATAATTTTTGAGCTGACAGTATGATATATTCAATGTACTAACTTGCTATATTAAGAAACTGGAGATTATAGTTTCCGCCACTGGAGATATACAATGTTAGTGCACTGCTCATATTTTGAAGTTTGATAGGTTAGGATTGGTTACACTTGGATTTAAAAGAGATGGTGCTTTGTAAATCCTGAGGAGCTCTATTATTACTTATCTATTGTACACGCCTGTATTTTTGTCAGTGTTCCTTCAACCTTTATAACGAAGGCTAGCTTTCTTTTTGAAACTTTACTGAGCTCACTCAATTGCATAACAGCTTGGTTAAATATTTTGGCAGTTCTCAGTCATGCATTAATTGACTTGCTGTTACATCTTTTTTTGCATTCACAGAAGTTTCTTTACTCATGCTGTAAGAATATCCCTTGAGAACCCAGTCGTGGTATCATTCCAATTAAGTCGGAATCTGTTCATTGTTAATTTTAGTACATGTGTCCTGCAATTGACTAATACTACTACTACTACTACTACTACTACTACTACTACTACTACTACTACTACTACTACTACTACTACTACTACTACTACTACTACTAATAATAATAATAATAATAATTATTATTATTATTATTATTATTATTATTATTATTATTATTATTATTATTATTATTATTATTATTATTATTATTATTATTATTATTATTATTATTATTATTATTATTATTATTATTATTATTATTATTATTATTATTATTATTATTATTATTATTATTATTATTATTATTATTATTATTATTATTATTATTATTATTATTATTATTATTATTATTATTATTATTATTATTATTATTATTATTATTATTATTATTATTATTATTATTATTATTATTATTATTATTATTATTATTATTATTATTTCTCTTGTATGAATATCGTAGATTTTAATCCTTTGAATGACTGCATTGCAAAAGCTATATTCTCTTCAAAATAATGAACAATTTATTTTCTGGATTCTTCTACAGGGACTAATTAGAGAATAGAGCTATTAAAATTAATCCCTGATATTAAAAGCTCGCTAAGCTTTGTATCATTTTAAAATCCTGTAAATATAAACAGTTTTATAAAGCCATATTGTGAAGCATTTTTGAAACGAGAAATATAGTTGAGATTGACAGATTAGCAGATGATGCGCTGGGTAGATAAGCATGTAGGGATGAAACAAATGAACCGCAAACTGTGTAGTAAATGAGCAAAGGTACAATAAATTTATCCGTGCACTGGTGATGAACAGGCATGGTAGGAAAACAATTTGTTAATTGGTAACTGGGAGGTTAAATATTCGCTATATCACAGCAGCATGTATAAAAGTCGCCAGTTACAATTTTGTTCCCTGTTTTGTTATCTCTGATGCATGCGGATATATACCCACTGTGTGTTTTAACTGACTTTTAACTGACTTCTAGAAGGAAGCACAAGGTAATTCGTTTACATTATTATTATTATTATTATTATTATTATTATTATTATTATTATTATTATTATTATTATTATTATTATTATTATTATTATTATTATTATTATTATTATTATTATTATTATTATTATTATTATTATTATTATTATTATTATTATTATTATTATTATTATTATTATTATTATTATTATTATTATTATTATTATTATTATTATTATTATTATTATTATTATTATTATTATTATTGTTGTTGTTGTTGTTGTTGTTATTTATACAAATATACATTTGATACCACAATGCCTCTTCAACCCACATTTGCCTCCTATTTTCTCTGAAATTGATATGTAAGGCACAAAGTTGTAGATATGTGAATGTTGATGGCAAGAGTGAACTGACAAAAGAAAGAGCAGGGAAATGAAGCAAAAGGGAGATGTCTGTGTCAGTAAATAGAAAAGAGCATTTCATCTCTTCCTCGCGTTTCCATTCCTTTCTTTCCTACTCCTTCCTGTTTCTTAGAATCTCTCGTTATGTTTTAGGAACTCTAAGCAGCAATGCCGTCTTGCTAAACGCAAGATATCTTCCCCTGTTTTTTTGTAAGTTCTCGACGCCACTGCGGTTTCCCCTCTTCTCTTCTCTCAGCTTGGATTAAGAAGAAGAACTAGCTCGCGTACCACAGCTCACTACAACACGGTAAGAGGGTTTCTACTGGCGGGGTCCTCGAGATAGCTCTTCCATTAAGACAAATGACAGTCTTTGAAATCCAGGAGGTTCGTTACTGTTGCCATGGAGTGGCGCGTCCGTAGACGCGACTGCGCACGCTTGTATACACAGACTCCCTTAAAAAATGTGTGAAGGAAGGAGAAATGCAGATGGAAAAGGCCAGAGGTGTAATTTGAAACAATCCACCTTCGTGGAAACTCCTCGTGCATAATGTAAGAGAAAGAAAGAAGGGGAAGGAGGCAGCATTGACAAATAGTTAAAAAGCAGGGTTAGGCTGTAGGTTCGCTTAGGTTGGAAGCCAGCGACGCTTCAGTACCTTTCTAACATCCCACCCCCTGCGATTGGTATCGGGGCAAGTGGGCTCCAAAATCCTTCTTTTCTCTGAAGCATTTCTATTTTTGGCCTTGTCAGCGATTGCAGAGAGAAGTGGGGTTAATTGCGTGTATTGTTCTTGGCGGTCCGGGCTGTATCGCGCGGGGGGAGGGTTACCAACGCATTAGTTCTTGCCCCAGGCGTGACGTCATTATATACGAGAACAAGTGCACTCGCCGTGAAAGAGCTTGAGCGTTTCCTTGTCCTGGGGACGAAAACCTTGCTGCAAATTCGCCGGATATTGTCCCCTTCTCTGCACAGCAACTTTTCGCACTGCTAATGCGTCCGTCCATCTCCGTGGCTGCTTCTTTAAGCCGTCATTAGTAGCCATCGCATTTTGCTACCCAGGTCGCGAACGGTCAAGACACTTAGAATGACGGACTCTAGGCAGTAAGTACTCCATAAATGACTACCCAAGTAATAGGACAAAATTGCGCATTTTATGCAAAGTTCAAATCTTAAACTCTATTACGTTTTAAGAACTGGTCATGGTTTTAATGATATCCGTTTACTTCCCTAATAGACGGTTTCCAAAGTTGCATTATATGTAGTTTTACAGTAAAGTGCATACTGATACAAAAATAAAAATAAATGAAAGAAAACCAGTGATTGGTAATAGCGGTGTAAGACAAGGTTGTCTTTTATCAACCGCATTTAATATGTATATTGAGGAAATAGTAATAATTTGGTTAAATAACCTTAATGAAGGCATTATTGTTTCATGAGTTAAACTGAAAGCTATGTTATATGTAGATAATGCTACGAAAGAATACGACCTGCAGAAAATGTTACACTGTTAAAAGAAAATTGCTGTTAAATATGGAATGAAAATATCAGCAAATAAATCCAAAATATGGCTCTTAGATGAAAAATAGTGTTAGACAGTGTAGTAATAGATCAGGTACCACAATTCCAGTATTTAGAGTTTAATGTCTCGTACCAGGAAGAAGCTGATATAAGAAAATAAATAAATTTAACTATATATCAGGCACATCAAAATAAGACCCGTAAAGACTCCAAATCAATGGCAGTATCAACTCTGATAAATACATCAGAAAAATGGATATTAACAAAAAACAGTACTAGAGTACAGACATCTGAGGTCAAAATTTGTAAGAGCAACAGCTGGGTACACTAAAAAGAACAAAAAATAAAGCCAGGATATTAGGAAAGAATTTAACGTACAGGAAATATATCATATTACTGCTAACAACAGAAATCAAAGAGGGACATGTTCAAAGAATGTATAACAACAGAGTACATTAAGTAGTTAAATTAAATTAACCACTGGCGCGACAGCCCTTAGAGAGCAAGGCCTGCCAACCCGACTGCCGGCCTCAGCCCACTTACGCATCCAACCGATACGGGGAGGAGATGTGGTCAGTATCTCGGCATCCCCCAGCCGGAATGTTGGTTTCCGTGGCCAGGGCCCATGGGTGGGATCGAACCCGGGTCGCTATCCGTGGATAGGGGACCAAGGCCTGCTGCCTTAGCCCGCTACGCCACGGACATAAAGTAGTCATAAACTATAAACCCAGGGAAGTCTTAAGAAAAGTTGGGCAGTCCAAATTGGAGCCGCAACTGGTTGTCCAAGCTTTGAAGAAGCATGATAAGTGTAGCAAATGTTACTAGCATCTTTTATCGTTTCTTTACATTTGAGTTTCTATCTCTTTTTCAATAAGCTGTCTGAGCTCTCCACAAATTCCACTTTGCCTCTTCAGGAACCTTTCTCAGGGAAAAGTTTAGAGAAATGTCTGAGGTCGTTGCTGCCCTTGGACAGCAACAAACCTAGATGTATAAATTAGCTATTATTCCCAGCCTTAGAGCAGCGCATACATTCAGAAATGTATGATTAAGTGCTAACTACAGAAAGAAGGCTATTACAATGAATCAATTAGCTTGTCGAATATTATACAACTTTAAAGTAATAACAATGAATGATATTGCAAATAGATCACATTGAGCAGCTCTATTCCCGCTTCCCTGTTCATCTGCTTATATAGCAGTCAGTTTGCACTCTTACTTATCTATCCTTCCTTTGGGAAGATGTCTACCCACCACAAGAAGGCAAGAGGGGGTTTGAAGAGGGAGAACTGTTTAAGTACTCTGCTAGTGGAACTGTTTACTACGAAAGGAACGTACGAGAGTGCACATGAGTAACCCATGCTGCCAGATCTAATGCTCGTTTCAGTAATTGCAGTGGTACGTATTATGCATGGGTGAGTTATGTGACAACACTGTGTATCTTAATTGAACCTAGCAATCCTATCATATCCGGAAGGCGAGCATGAACACAACAAAAGTGATTGCGTTACACATTCTTCTGTCTTGCCTTCCTGCGATGGGCAGACAGTAAGCGACAAATTAGATGGATAGAAGGGTGACACTTTGAGAGGACAGAACATTTAATTATCAACCCAGTTTCAGTGTTTGTGAATGAACCACTTTTTCTGCACGCATTGTATTAAATAACTAGTTGAGCTCGATGAATGTAACCATCCAGTAATTTCCTTTGGAGAGATGTTTGTTTCTGAAACAAAGATTTAATCGTACTACCTTTCCAAAAGGATAAGCCTATAGGAAGACAATAAATAATTAAAAGCATGCTACCTCACTAAAACCTGACGTATTTGATTTATAAGCATCTCTTTAATGAAGGCGCTACCATCAAACGTCACGTCCTCCCCATTAGAGGTGCACCTCACAGAACCTCTCCGCCTCACACTGGAATAAAGAGATAGAAGGTAACAAATAATAATAGTAAAAAAGAAAGCGGAACCCCTTAAGTTGCTACTGCACAAACAACGTAGGTTAAAAGAGAGGGAGATAAAAACACTGACCCGTAAATTCCGTCGTGTTTCTTTGTTGCTTGAAGGAGAGCGGGCTCAGCCGCCCTCTGGCGCGGTTACACACACACACACACACAGAAACAGCAATAACAGAAAGGAATGTGTTTCCTTTTTGCCTTCGTTTCCCTCTATCTTTTATTTTGCTGCCTCTATCTTTGTTACCTCTACTCTCAGCCAGGTATTTTCTTTCCTCCTTCAGGTGTTGCTGTTATTGAAAAACCCTTGCTCTGTTGACAGAAGCAGGCCCCAGGAAACGATGGGCTTCCTTCCGGGTCAGCAGATTTCATTGCTTTACGCCAGATTGAATTAATGAGAGAAAACTGCCGCCAAGACATCGTCATTTGACGGCGACAGCTCTCACAAAGACGGGGCCAACAAACGGAAGAGACGAGGATTGTCTGAACATGATTTTCTAAGCAGCTGGAGCAGATAAATACCTGGCGTTTCTTTCAGAATCACAATGTCTGTTTTGAGGATGAACGGTTCGCTCTGAGTTAACGTCCTTACGTCGGAGCTGCTTGGAATAGCTTAAAGTGGCTCTAAGCTTTTCATTCCGATTGCCTTTATTGTGATTGCCCAAAGCTTTATTCAGCAATTTAATTGTTTGGAGGCGCATTCTTGTACTGTAAACTGGAGGTCTTCTGATTGATTTTACCAAGAACGGAGAAATGTCAGCCGTTGAAAATGTGATGAAGCATGACTTGCTGGAACTTCACTGGCCGAGTAAAGTGTTTCAGTATAACCACATGGGACCAAACTTGGCACCCATTGTACCCTGCATCATCTGGGGCTACAGGAAAAACTTAAAGTTAAGACATGTATCCAGTGACTGTATCTCTCCAGTGATAGTTATTTCTAATACCACTCGCCTGGGCACACGAGCTTAACTTCCGAAACCTAATAGTCCTTATAGCAATTAATAAGGCTTGCTTTAAGTTTAGTACTCCATAAGTACACAATAAACATAATCGGAAACATTTAATGCCATCTTAGTTTCATCAGATGATTGAATTAGCCGCCAGGAACGGCATTGTATTGTAAACATGTATCTGTAAAGCCTGTCAAATATTTCATGACCAACTTGAATGCTTCACTGGCGCTGGTCCAGAAAACTTCTTGCGGGAAGCTTCTGAAAAGAGATTATTCGAAATTCTCGGAGGAATTTACGCCACGCTACCGTTAACGCCAGGCTACCATTCTGCTTTGACCGAATCATTACGTGAGATTCAGTTAGCGTCCTGCCCGAAGACCGAGCTCTAACGTCCATGAATCACATGGAGGACTCACATTCTTCGACAATAATCAAGCCAAGTATTATTCCTTACACGTAATAGTCATTTGTCGTAAACCTTTAGGAGAACTAATATGCGAAAAAAGAAAGCAACATCTGCATAATTCACGCAACATAACCTACCACTCATAACGCACATATAACCCCTATATATAGTTTTCATGTTTATTTATTACCGTAAATATTTACAGAGAAAACTATTTTTAGTATCACTTGTAAATGAGAAAATCTGTGATCGTGGTGGATTCATCAAATAAGCCTAAGTAAGACGTGCATATTCCAATATCAAATATAATTGCCAGTTAATAATTTTACTATAAACTATTGCTGAATACTGCAGTATAAATATGCTCAATTATTAACACTAACAATTTAAGTAAAACATATGGGCATGCTATATGTTTTTTTTTTCTTTTCAGAAAACAGTAGTTAATACTCTGTTTCAATTTGACCGAATTATATATCACAACTATGATTTGACCAATGTCCTTTCTTGATAATGTTTTACTTGTACTTTTTAATTTATTGAAAATCTATAATTAGATTGCACCTATAACTTTGCAGCAAGAATGGCAAAATGTCTGTAGGTCGCTGCACTTTCTCTATTAAATAGTGTTTATTTTTATTATTGTTTACAAATTTTTCACACTAAATCGTACTGCTTCCTTTACTACGTACTTAACGGTGCGTGGATGAAGTGTATTCAAACGCAAAATACGATGTCAAGAAATAACAGTAAAGGCTAAATAAGGCTAAATAAAATGCATAAAGATACTCAAAAAAAGACAAAAA
Source organism: Mantis religiosa (assembly GCA_030765055.1). NCBI lineage: Eukaryota > Metazoa > Arthropoda > Insecta > Mantodea > Mantidae > Mantis > Mantis religiosa. Next base: position 46,213,955 of record CM060951.1, on the reverse strand, counting down.
GTACAAATAAATAATCATTTACTGAAAAACCAATTAAATGACTTTTTAATTTTATTTTGGAGCTGTAGTAGCCCAAAATTAAGACATATTCGGACACTCGTCTTATTTCTTACAGTTCGAGAAAAGTATAGAAATACAAGCACTTTTATATAAATTATTTTTCTTAATCGATAAGAGAATAATATTACAACAGAAAGAAAAAAAACTTTAAGTTTTCTGCACATGAAAATTTGTTTCTAATTAAATTTGGCTTGGTCGGTTCTTGTAGTTTTACGGCTTTAAGGGACGCGTGCAAAGCGACGATATGGAGCAAGAAACGATTCTGGCCCTTGCTACAAAACCACCACAAGAGCTCCATCAGACGGCAGGCATCATGCCACGTCTCAGTAATCACAAATCCATTTCCATAGTCCGTTGGTTTTCGTTCAAATATCCCTCTACTCCATCCCTCACGGTGGTATCGACAGATGTTGTTCTCGAGCTACAAAGAATCGATATCAGTCAACTGTGCATAAGTCAGGCTTTCCTGGCGTTCAGGACCCTTCTACGCGCAGATTAAGCTTTTCGCTAGAAAACCAAAAAATCAAGCAACGCAGAAGCTTTCGGTCTTGTTCCTATTGCCACTTTTAGCTTAAGTTGAACTTACTTAGCCTTTTCTGTTGCTGGCAAGGACAAATGAAGCTTAGAGGTTGTAAAAATGTATTCATGTGTTTTAACTTTTTGTGCCCAGTATAGAACTTAAAATATTGAATTTATACAGAATGTCATAACTTCATGGGCATACAGTTTTTTATGAAAATAAAAAGGTTGCACATCAATGGCTGTCCGCCTACCGCATCAGTATAAACCGATGTAGTACGTGGGCTTTTCAATAAAGAATGATCATAATTTTTACGGTCATAATTTTTCGCACTAAAATTCAAATTTATTATATTCTGTTAGTCTAATGTGAAGCAAATACGCCGCAGTAGTTTCATTGCTGGTACTTCTGGTTACCGCCTGTGAATGAATGAATGTGTAGTGTTTAACGCCCGCTTTTACTACATACGGCACCGCAGGCGGTGACACTGATGATACATGAGATGAAGATGGACCACCGGTGGAATGAGATGGCGGGGGAAACCGGAGGTCCCGGGGAAAACCCGCCCTAGTGCCGTGTTGTCCACCACAAATCTCACTTTGTGGACACCTGGGATCGAACCTGGGCCGCCTTGGTGAGAGCCAAGCGGTCTAACCACTGAGCCACGGCGCGGACTCCCGCCTGTGAGAACCAGGAAATTTCAGACATGTCCAGTATCGCCTACCGTTGCAATGGAGGTTACATGCAGTTAAAGTTAATGCTAGAGGAAGATCCGTAGTTTCTTTCAAACGTAATTACTGCTGATGAAACTTGGCTACATCATTTTGATACTGAGAGCAAACAGCAAACCTCAGTGAGGAAATCTCCTCATTACCAACCCCCAAAAAGCAAAAGTGGTTGCTTCTGCTGGGAAAGTTATGGTCATCTCATTCTTTGATATTCATGGAATGTATTATCGGCACACACATCAGTAACTGGACAATAGTACAGGGATGTCCTGAAAACATTGCAAGTCTATATCAGGCGCAAAACACCAAATTTCCGCGAAGCAGGCTGGATGCTGTACCCGATAATGTGCGGCTGCATATTGCCAGTGTTGTTGCTGAATATCTTGCAAAAATTAACGTGAAGTGCATCCCTTAGCCTCCCTATGGTCCGGATTTAGCCGCACGTGACATGTTTGTATTCCCTAACTTGAAGAAACGCCTTCGTGGGAGAAATTATCCATCATCAGAAGCACTGGTGAAGGCTGCGGAGGTGATTTTGAAGGATATCTCAAAAATGGTTTCCAGCATGTCTTTGTAGACTGGCAGAAACACTGGGAGAAGTGCATCCCATTTAGGGGAGACCAATTTGAGAAGGACCATCAAAATTATGGGGATGAGTAAAGGTACGTTGTGGAGAGAGAAAAAAAAATAGATCGTTCTTTACTAAACCGCCCTCGTAAGTAGAATAGCTAAAATATGAAGACAATTCCTCCCCAAATGTTTTGCAACTATATAAAAATACAAGAAAATGTTCCAAAACTTTTCAACTGCACATTTCTAAACCACAGCATCTTGTACTTCAAGGTCAGAAGGAAGCTAAAGTCATTAGTTTCAAACAGAGTGTATGGATTTGATATGGTAAAATACCTTGTGAAATATAACAAATTAGACGGCGTTAGCATATGTGAAACTCTTAAATTTACTTATAAACAAGAGATACAAGTTTCCGCTATTTTCCCCTGTCTTAAAACTAATGCAAATATTAAAAATAGATAAAAGTATGTACGTTGGCTTAGGAATTGCAATAGCTAATATTCACTATGAAAAAAAAAACCGCAAGGCAGTGTTCATAACTTTACATTCCAGGCGGTTGGGTTGATAAGATGACCTTTTTATGTGCGTATATGTGTGGGTGCGTGTGTCCGCGACACAGTGTCTGCTTGATTATTATTTTTGTTCTGGAACATTAAACACTGTGCCACTTGTGTGGTAAAAATTCCATGCCTCAGCATATTTATGCCTATTTTCAACTTTCCTTTTCAGTTTATGACTGAAATAAACTTTCATAGTGGAGCCCTCTCAGAATATTTTCCTGCTTGCAAGGGTTTTCTGAAACTAGTTTGTCATATTAGGGACGATGAAGAGTAGTTATACACAAGAACAATGATTAAGGTTTAATAACTTTGTTTAATGGCTTTCAATTTACATTTTGAGAACTGTTTTCCCACCCTCTATTGTGTGTACGATTTCGTGTAGTAATTACCTCATCATTAGCAATTATAAGTATTGCGAATGCAGTGCATGTAAAATGCAAAATTAAGCTATTTATTTCATCCACTGTGTTGTGGAATTGTTAATTCGAAACAACCAACAAATGCACATAGATTTGAACTATGGATTAAAGGCGCTTATGCGAAAAACAGTGTGTTTAGGGAGGAAGTTGTCTGAGGTACGTTTGTCGCTGGAATCAAACAGAAAGAGACTTTGAGACAGAATAAGACTCGGATAGGCTTATAGCTATGGTGGTAAAGTCGTAGTAGTACTAAAGGCACAAACGAAGGTATTCCTTATGGCAGGACTGTAACAGAAAGGAAAGTGATTGTCTTCTGGGAGTTAGAAGATTACTCAAGGACCGTAACCATGAAGCCTTTGGTCGTTGAATGAGAAAATATCGGTGTGGTCTACTTCACCAAAACTCTTACTCTATATTTTTGCTTCCAAGCACGAAAATGCACAGTTTTAACAATATAAATTATCCGCTATTTCATCAGGGCATCATCCTGGACTAAGAACTAGTCTAGGCCTTGCATGCATCCCTGACACATCACCACTTCATAGCAGCACCTTTATCCCCTTACGCGGGCTTCATTAACGCTTCACGCCCCTCTCGCAATGATGATGATGATGGTTAGACCTCAGGTTTGTTGTATTCTTGACCACAAACCATTGACTCTATCTATTGAGGAATAAACATAAAACATTAAGTGGACATTTATAAGTTCTTTGCCTCACAGGCAAAGGTTGCAGTTCAATGAATGAACTGAAAATACAGATTTCAGTTTATTTTATAAAAGTTACTATATATAATGAACTTTAATAACTTATTTTACATATTGCTTTAATAAATGACGAGCCATATTCTAATGCCCGATTTCACCAACAGATGTTAAAATCGACGTTAACAAATGTAACGTAACAACTGTCACAGCGCTAACAAAGCTGTTAAATTTCTTGCATTTCACCAACCTGTTTTCTGAAAATGTTAACAAACCTGTGTTAACACCAAGAAACGTGTAAATATCTCCGCACTGCGATGTGCTTTTGTTTTCATTTTCGTATGCACAAGCTGAAAAATGGCGGATGAACAAAATCATAAATAAAGCCGTGAGACAAATTTATCATCGATGGAGAAAGAATTGTTAATTGAATTGGAGACGAAGTGTAAGGATATCGTGGGAAATAAGAGAACGGATGCGGTGAATGTAAAAGAGAAAGATGTCATTGGGAAAATATTGGAAACGAATTTAATTCAAATGCATCGTCACTACTAGAAGCACCAAACAACTTGTCAGTATTACGTAAATTTAAAATGAGTTGCGAAGAAGGACAAGTGACTTGAACGTTTCAAGACGGGAGGTGGACATTGTATTATCCACATAATTCAGTGAATTATAAAATCGTCGAGTTATAAATACTCGAAGCAAAGGCGAGATCGGCATATTCCTTTCGATGCACATTTATTTATTTGTTTATTTATTTATTTATTTATTTATTTATTTATTTATTTATTTATTTATTTATTTATTTATTTATTTATTTATTTATTTATTTATTTATTTATTGTTATCTGAAAAGGTTCCCAGAGCCATAGCTCATGCTAGGGAACAGTACAAACATATATAAAATGATGGCAAACAGCCCTTGACAATACTTATATTACATTTTTAGAGTAGGAATGAATTACCGTACAAGAATAACATATACGAAACATACAAAGATACAGACATTCACTATAACTCAAGAAATAATAGTAACAAAGAACTTAACAGAAAAATAGAAGCTACATATTCTATGGGACAGTAATCCATATTAATTTTTAAACAGTTCAGCTTTCAAACCAGCTATAAATGTGTAACACTTTATCAGCTTTCAATATATGCCTTCAGTAAATTTTCAGCAACTTTCCTTTTAAAACCTTTTATGTTCCTGCAGCCTTTCACTTCCAGTGGCAGTGCATTATATAAGTTGATAACGTGTGAGGTTAAGCTGTTCAGGCCATAAGTAGAAGTGTTCACTGTTGGTTTTGTTAAGTTTCCTTTATTTCTTGTATTATATATATATATATGTGTGTGTGTGTGTGTGTGTGTGTGTGTGTGTGTGTGTGTGTGTGTGTGTGTGTGTGTGTGTGTGTGTGTGTGTGTGTGTGTGTGTGTGTGTGTGTGTGTGTGTGTGTGTGTGTGTGTGTGTGTGTGTGTGTGTGTGTGTGTGTGTGTGTGTGTGTGTGTGTGTGTGTGTGTGTGTGTGTGTGTGTGTGTGTGTGTGTGTGTGTGTGTGTGTGTGTGTGTGTGTGTGTGTGTGTGTGTGTGTGTGTGTGTGTGTGTGTGTGTGTGTGTGTGTGTGTGTGTGTGTGTGTGTGTGTGTGTGTGTGTGTGTGTGTGTGTGTGTGTGTGTGTGTGTGTGTGTGTGTGTGTGTGTGTGTGTGTGTGTGTGTGTGTGTGTGTGTGTGTGTGTGTGTGTGTGTGTGTGTGTGTGTGTGTGTGTGTGTGTGTGTGTGTGTGTGTGTGTGTGTGTGTGTGTGTGTGTGTGTGTGTGTGTGTGTGTGTGTGTGTGTGTGTGTGTGTGTGTGTGTGTGTGTGTGTGTGTGTGTGTGTGTGTGTGTGTGTGTGTGTGTGTGTGTGTGTGTGTGTGTGTGTGTGTGTGTGTGTGTGTGTGTGTGTGTGTGTGTGTGTGTGTGTGTGTGTGTGTGTGTGTGTGTGTGTGTGTGTGTGTGTGTGTGTGTGTGTGTGTGTGTGTGTGTGTGTGTGTGTGTGTGTGTGTGTGTGTGTGTGTGTGTGTGTGTGTGTGTGTGTGTGTGTGTGTGTGTGTGTGTGTGTGTGTGTGTGTGTGTGTGTGTGTGTGTGTGTGTGTGTGTGTGTGTGTGTGTGTGTGTGTGTGTGTGTGTGTGTGTGTGTGTGTGTGTGTGTGTGTGTGTGTGTGTGTGTGTGTGTGTGTGTGTGTGTGTGTGTGTGTGTGTGTGTGTGTGTGTGTGTGTGTGTGTGTGTGTGTGTGTGTGTGTGTGTGTGTGTGTGTGTGTGTGTGTGTGTGTGTGTGTGTGTGTGTGTGTGTGTGTGTGTGTGTGTGTGTGTGTGTGTGTGTGTGTGTGTGTGTGTGTGTGTGTGTGTGTGTGTGTGTGTGTGTGTGTGTGTGTGTGTGTGTGTGTGTGTGTGTGTGTGTGTGTGTGTGTGTGTGTGTGTGTGTGTGTGTGTGTGTGTGTGTGTGTGTGTGTGTGTGTGTGTGTGTGTGTGTGTGTGTGTGTGTGTGTGTGTGTGTGTGTGTGTGTGTGTGTGTGTGTGTGTGTGTGTGTGTGTGTGTGTGTGTGTGTGTGTGTGTGTGTGTGTGTGTGTGTGTGTGTGTGTGTGTGTGTGTGTGTGTGTGTGTGTGTGTGTGTGTGTGTGTGTGTGTGTGTGTGTGTGTGTGAGGAGCTTTCAAATGTTAGATTGGATTTTAGAAGATTATTTTTTATTTTGTGGAGATATATTATCAAGGACAACTCTATGTTTAGTTGTAATGGTAAAATGTTAGTTACATGGTAGAGTGTTTTTGTGTTTGTTCTAAAGGGTAGATTGTAGATTATTTTCAAGGCACGATTTTGAAGTACTTCGAGGTCATGAATTAAATATTTAACAGAGTTACCCCATAAGATGTTTAAGTAATCCAAATGAGATTGAATTAAAGCATGGTAGATATTTCGTAAATGATTTACACTGAATCCTTTGAATTTCAGCCTGTGAATTACAGCTAACACAGGAAGAATCTTATTTTTTACATGCATGATATGGTCCTTCCATGTGAGCGTACTGTCTAGAATCAAACCTAGATATGTGATTTTTGTTACTCTTTCAAGCACTGCATTATCAACATGTATCTTGTTATTTACTACTGGTACGTATGATCTTTTATGAAATAACATATATTTTGTTTTACAGACATTTAATGTTAACTTATTGCCCTTAAACCAGCTATTCAATGCATTCAGGTCTTGCTGTATGTCATATATCAGCTGGTGCTCAGAGTTATCTATATGTAACAAACATATATCATCAGCAAACATAGTCAGTATTACATAAATTTAAACCGAGGTGCGAAGAAGGGCAAGCGACTTGAACGTTTCAAGACGGGAGGTGGACAGAGTATTATCCACATAATTCAGTGAATTTTAAAATCGCAAGGTTATTAATACTTGAAGCAAAGGCGAGATCGGCATACTCCCATCGATGCATGTTCTAACCTCTCTTTTACTTCCGCAGTAACCGTCATGGCAACATGTTTCGACAGTCTATACCTCCGTAAAAAATTTTCTTCTGATAGTTCCTCAAAATTATTTCTCCTCATAGGCCGTACTCTATTACGAATGCCATTTAGACGGTCTTAAATATAGCAAATCGACATCAACAGCTGAGTTCATGCTCAACATCTGAAATTTGGCTTGTTAGTTTAACAAGAGATTTAACACGAGTGTTGCGCTAACACTTGTTGGTGAAATGCAAATTTTGTTTTAACTATTGCTAAACTCGTGTTAAGTCTTTGTTGCTGGAATCAGCCATAAGAGTTACATTAAACACCAGCCATTCCTTTAAAAAAAATAATAAATAAACATAATCTATAATTTCCTATCACTGCTCAACATAATGGTAGAATGTCATTTCCAGAATATACATCAGACAGATACGTGAATCTGCTTACTTTCAGAGAGTCATACACCTCGAGAATGCTTCAGATCCATTGGTCAGCCAATATACGAGTAGAGGTTCTAATGCTCAGCGGTCTTCCCACCGCGTATCATCAATGATGGATTCAGGCCACTGCGGAATCGATTGCACTATTCAGACAGTTAATTGGGTAACCGTGTTACCTACAAACCGATAGTCTTCGATCACTTTTAGAACTGTTGACTATCTTCCTCTGCGGACATTTGATAATAGAGTGCATTTACAATATTAAGGTAAAAATTACGCCTCCTTGTATAGGTCTCCATTATGTTCCTCTTTACTTTATCATATTCATCTTGCCAGATGGACAGCATGCTTTAACACATTCTTGTACTGTGGTTACTTTTGATATCTTACTTTCTACCGGAAAGTCAACTATTCACATAGTTATAAATAAAACCTGACGCGTGTGTACCCAATTACTAATTAGGTCATATCCCTTATACACTCCTGGAAATTGAAATAAGAACACCGTGAATTCATTGTCCCAGGAAGGGGAAACTTTATTGACACATTCCTGGGATCAGATACATCACATGATCACACTGACAGAACCACAGGCACATAGACACAGGCAACAGAGCATGCATAATGTCAGCACTAGCACCGTGTATATCCACCTTTCGCAGCAATGCAGGCTGCTATTCTCCCATGGAGACGATCGTAGAGATGCTGGATGTAGTCCTATGGAACGTCTTGTCATGCCATTTCCAGCTGGCGCCTCAGTTGGACCGGCGTTCGTGCTGGACGTGCAGACCGCGTAAGACGACGTTTCATCCAGTCCCAAACATGCTAAATGCGGAACAGATCTGGAGATCTTGCTGGCCAGGGTAGTTGACTTACACCTTCTAGAGCACGTTGGGTGGCACGGGATACATGCAGACGTGCATTGTCCTGTTGGAACAGCTAGTTCCCTTGCCGGTCTAGGAATGGTAGAACGATGGGTTCGATGACGGTTTGGATGTACCGTGCACTATTCAGTGTCCCCTCGACGATCACCAGAGGTGTACGGCCAGTGTAGGAGATCGCTCCCCACACCATGATGCCGGGTGTTGGCCCTGTGTGCCTCGGTCGTATTCAGTCCTGATTGTGGCGCTCACCTGCACGGCGCCAAACACGCATACGACCATCATTGGCACCAAGGCAGAAGCGACTCTCATCGCTGAAGACGACACGTCTCCATTCGTCCCTCCATTCACGCCTGTCGTGACACCACTGGAGGCGGGCTGCACGATGTTGGGGCGTGAGCGGAAGACGGCCTAACGGAGCGCGGGACCGTAGCCCAGCTTCATGGAGACGGTTGCGAATGGTCCTCGCCGATACCCCAGGAGCAACAGAGTCCCTAATTTAATGGGAAGTGGCGGTGCGGTCCAGTACGGCACTGCGTAGGATCCGACGGTCTTGGCGTGCATCCGTGCGTCGCTGCGGTCCGGTCCCAGGTAGACGGGCACGTGCACCTTCCGCCGACCACTGGCAACAACATCGATGTACTGTGGAGACCTCACGCCCCACGTGTTGAGCAATTCGGCGGTACGTCCACCCGGCCTCCCGCATGCCCACTATACGCCCTCGCTCAAAGTCCGTCAAATGCACATACGGTTCCCGTCCACGCTGTCACGGCATGCTACCAGTGTTAAAGACTGCGATGGAGCTCCGTATGCCACGGCAAACTGGCTGACACTGACGGCGGTGGTGCCCAAACGCTGCGCAGCTAGCGCCATTCGACGGCCAACACCGCGGTTCCTGGTGTGTCCGCTGTGCCGTGCGTGTGATCATTGCTTGCACAACCCTCTAGCAGTGTCTGGAGCAAGTATGGTGGGTCTGACACACCGGCGTCAATGTGTTCTTATTTCCATTTCCAGGAGTGTATATTTCACTGCTCCTATAAAAGCGTAACTATTCAGCCCACGTTAAGTTAACTGTAATAAATGTTTACCAAAACATGTATTCAAAATAGTTGTAGGTATAATGAGGATTATGTTATATACGCGATGTTAAAGCAAGTGATTTTGCTTGAACATGTTTAATACGCTTTTGATCATACAAAATCAGACATAGCTTCTGTAATTTTCAACTGTACATCTGATTTTTCGAATCTAGTAGTCGCGTTTTAGCATCTTGGTTTAATGCAAAAGAGAATTAGGAAACTTAACAATACCTCCACAACTTAATGAGAAAGTACGTACTGTAAAAATAATCAAGTAATACCTACATAAGATATATAATTATGAAGAACCATCCGTAACGATAAACAAATAGAATTACAGTGTATACTCGTAGATGTACGAGGGTTGTCCAATAAAGAATGATCATAATTTTTTAGGGACATAATTTTCCGCACTAAAATTCAATGTTATTATATTCTGTTAGCTTAATGTGAAACAAACACGCCGTAGTAGTTTCATTGTTGGTAAACATGGTTCCCGCCTGTGAGAACCAGGCAAGTTCTGACATGTTCAGTATCGCCTACCGCTGCAATGGAGGTAAGTTGATGATAGAGGAGAATCCGGAGTTTCTATCAAACGTAATCACTGCTGATGAAATTTGGCGACATCATTTTGATCCTGAGAGCAAACAGCAAGGCAAAGTGTGGAAATCTCCTTCATCACCAACTCCCAAAAAGGTAAAAGTGTTTGCTTCTGCTGGGAAAGATATGGTCATCTTAATCTTTGATGTTCATGGAATGGCGTATCAGCATGTTGTACCTGCACACACATCTGTAACTGGACAATACTACAGGGATGTCCTGAAAACATTGCAAGTTTATGTCAGGAGCAAAAGGCCATATTTCCGTGAAACAGGCTGGATTGTGCACCACGGCCGAATATTGCTAATGTTGTTGCTGAATATCTTGCAAAAATCAACGTGATGGGTATCCTTCACCCTTCCTATAGGGATTTAGCCCCATGTGATTTTTTTTCCTATTCCCTAACTTGAAGAAACGCCTTCGTGGGAAGTATTATTCATCACAAGAAACAGTGGTGAAGGCTGCGGAGGCGATTTTGAAGGATCTCTAAAATGGTTTCCAGCATGTCTTTGAAGACTGGCAGAAACGCTGGGACAAGTGCATTGCATTCAGGGGAGACTATTTTGAGAAGGACCATCAAAATTATGAGGATAAGTAAAGACACTTGACAAAACAATTGGTGATCATTCTTTATTCAACAGCCCTCGCACCTTTTCTTAATTTTATTTTCCGCTAAAGATAAATACCAAACTCTCTGCAATTCCATTCATTTACCTCTATTAATTGAAAAATCAAAACACTTTATCATAGAATTAATAAGAGAAAAGTGCTTTTGATTAGTTCATGTTTTCACATTCTCATTTATATTGGATAAAGGTAATAGTAATGTACTGCCATCCAAGCTTTAGTGGATTCTTACAGATTAAATTAGTTTTTATTAAAACATATTTTTTAAAACCGAACCGCCATTTTATATTAATACGAGATTTACAGAAAATCACTAAGGAGGGAAATAACTTACTAAATGGTGAAATTAAAATCTAAAAAGAATTGGAAGGAATCATAATGTCTAGCCTGTCAGACTTTCATGACCTCCCTTTTGTTCACTTGATACATTGGCACATCTAAAGGATACTGCCGAAATATTTTAAAATTAAAATTAATTTCGAAATGAAACACCAAATTTTAAGGGTTTATTTTCCGTAATTTCAAGTTGTGAATTTATTGAGATTCACTTTACGGGGATAAGCAGCACTAAATTTTCGTTATATGTCCAGGGCTAATGGACAGCCCTGTTTAGAAGAGGGTGGCGTCACAAACGGTAAGAAGCAGTCAGGTAGTTGAGACAACTGCGGAATGCATAATTCGACAGGGACCGCTTGTGTTTGTGCCCTAGGAACTTGCGTCATTGCTGCCCGTGTAATTTGCTTCGAAACTTGTGTAATCTCGTGGAAAGAAACAGCATTTAGGATGTAAGTAGTCGGAAATCTTCTTTTGCCATCAGGTAAAGTGGGCTTTGCCATCAGGTAAAGTGGGCTGGATCATTAGGTACCTACCGTGCCACGCACAACTTGCTTTAGTACTTTCTGAAGGCGTATTATCTTGTAGCCTTCCTCATATTTTTATGCATGCATCGCTGCTTGCTTCCTTCATTGCCAGTATTTTGCATTCCATAGCAGTTTTATGTACAGAACTCGTCTGGAAGCGAATTACCCACGCCTAGATCCAATCACTGTTCATTTACAGTCTTGATGTACTTCCTTTTGAATGTTGGTTATCAGTAGCATCGGAATATTTTGAGTATTCGAAACATGTCTCATTTTTATGCTCTTTCACTTTGTTTAAGGATAGACAGACCAGTTTTATTAGTCCAGTACACTTCAGCAAAAAGCTTAACACTACTGAGTTTATATTTAATGGAAAGTTAGACTGCAATAAAGGTCGGTGTCTCGGTGTTTGCGTTTGGAACTTAGACTCCAGAAGAAGAATGTAAAGCAATTTATTTTAAATTCGCTTTAATATTTTGCATAATTCTTAAGCCTCTGATGTTTTGGAGATATGCAAGGGCAGGTTAAAAAAGGTATTTCTAGAATAACTTAAGTTTCTTTTTTATTGCTTTCATATCATACGCTCTTTAAGAGTATAGCAACTAATTATAGCTATTTCACAACACAAATGTATGCATTTACTTCAGACTATTGTGTGTTTATTTCAGAATTCATGCAACAATAGTCAAATCTAGCCCCTTCATCCACGCGTGTCATCACACCGATTACATTAGGTGGCTCCTCCCCATCTGTTAGTCTGTCTAGTGAACGCGAGTACAGTTTGCCCCTCAAAGGAAACTCACCCCCCCGCCCACTACTGACCGTCATAAATCTATCTCCACACTTCAGAAATGGAACACTGTCGTTGAGGACCAATAGCAATCCTGATTTTCTGGAAGTGACAGTCGAATGCCTACTCCACGTGGAGTCTCAGTTGCCAAAGTTCCAACTTCCAGTTGATCTGTTTCATTACGTGCAGAAATTCGTTGTGTGTCACGATGTGGAGACCGTGGGAGGGAAATGCAGTGGTAAATGTAAATGAAGTAGTAGATTACTTTGAGTCAAGTGAAAATAATCAAAGTGATGACAATAGTGTGAATAACTGGGCCGAGTTATAATACTTGAAAAGCCTAAAAAAAAAAAAAAAAAAAAAAAAAAAAAAAAAAGTTATAACGGGAACTGTTTCTAAGCAAATTCAAGCGCTTGTTTTGAACATGTGCTGACAAATAATCTTGGTAAGGGGTCGTGCAATGAACCTGATGATAAATTCTGGGTATTCACAGAAATACAGTAAGAAATATTGTGACGAAAGGAATACCAAAGACGCCAATCAAGTGTGAAAACAAAAGGAAACGTTTCGCTAAAGTAGATAATTTCACATGCAATTTAATTCGTCGAGAAATTTATAGCTTCTATGCAAAACGGAGAGCACCCACCTTAGCAAGAAATTTGTGATTTTCATTATGGACACTGCACTTTGCACGGTCTCCTAAAGGAGCTGGGTTTCAAATACCGCACTTAGAATAAGTTAAGGGTTATTATGGAATCCAGTAGAATTGTAGCTTGGCGATATTACAGTAATGGGCATAATATTATTTAGATGAAACCTCGTACGATACACATGACGTATCGAGAAATGTCGCAACCTTCCAGAAAGGTCTGGGAGAAGGAGGGCCGGGGTTGTAAAACGATTATAAGGGTTCGTCAAAGGCAGCGGCCGACGTGCACATGAGTTAACTAAACAGACTAAACCATAGGCACATTAGAACACAACTGTGGGACTTACAACCACAAAGTTCGCCTTTGAAAAGAACTAGTTAATTTGCTATCCCCTTAGTGATCATAACTGTACGAATGGGTTACATTAAGGTGATACAAGATGTTTTAGAAAATAAAGGAAGTGCGGCATATGGGACAAAATAATTTGTATAATAGGGTAGAGTGGGGTTATTCCGTTCATTTCAAGCTTGAACCAAAGGTACCCAACGGCAGCATCAATTGTACTTGCTGAAAGCTGAAGGGCGATTGTTGTCATTTGTTCGATGACTACACTAAGTATTATGAATGGTAGGCCTAAATCAAAGCTAGTTTCCTCTATTAACAGTAGAAGAAAGAAAGCGCACTTTGGTACGTTTCTTAGAGGTGTAGCATGACTTCACGTTTTAAAAGTGAAGCGATTATTTTCTGTTTGATGACTAGTACACTTATCGGTGCACAAGTAAAAGATGGTGCTCTCCTCAACACCTACATTGCATTTTAATTTGTGGCCTGTGTTATAGAAACGTTATAACTGGTTGCATTTCGTAAATGTAATGTGGCTTTCATCACTCGGACGTAACACTTTTATAAATAATGAAGAGTTCATAGCTTTGCTGTAATTTTTTCCCTTTTATCGTTCCAAAACTGTTAACACAAGTTAACACAGATAAACAGTCCCAAAAACGAACGTATGTGTGCCCTAATATAATTTTTTCCTTTACTAAGGCCAATTTAAAACCGGAGCTACTCCTTAAGTGCAGGTTACGAAATATTGGGGCGTTTCTTCCGTCATCACGATCTGGGAACGGATAGAACCGTTTTTGTTAGGTCACGGAGTTCCACGGGCGTTCTGAGCTGCTTTTATCATAATTCAGGCGGTTCTAAAACAACCCGAATTGCTGAAGATAGCGTCTGACACGATTATTATATCCCCTTCATCCTTTTGATCCGGTTTATGGAAAGTCATAACTTTTGCTTCTTGGATTTCCTTGGGTTTAGATATATGCTGGTTTTTTTTTTTTTTTTTTTTTTTTTTTTTTTTTTTTTTTTTTTTTTTTTGGGCCTCTGTCGTCCTTTTTCTCTTTTTGTGTTGCTATATATGCGATTAACTCCGTATTTCCTTGCAGCTGGAATCCCACAGCCAGAGATCAAAGCCAGATAAAGTCGCCTCATGGAAGCTTCCTCTTCTCTGAGAACTAAATAGCAGCATACCTTTGACGTCAGCGAAAAGTTATTTCTCCTCTCCCACATACACTCACAGAAATGTTGCGTTAGCACACGTGGCAACGCAAACAGCCGTACGTTCCTGCAAAATTTTCCCTCGCGCTAACTTCCAAGTGCCGCAGATTGTTCTGTGCTGCGTGAGGAATGGCAGTGGTGCTGTCTTCAACTGGCTGCATCTGGCTAGTGAGAGAGATGGGAAACATTTGCTTATGTATTTCAGAGTTAGACTAACGTCATCCTGTGTTCACCAAGCTGTTGGATTTACTCTCTTACTTTATCAGTTTTCTCTAAGGAAACACAAAATGGCAGAAAGTGCCAAAAACCAGCATTTTATTTTATTTCTCTGTTACCTTATTAATTAATATTGCCTATTTAATTTGGTATATAGTTTATTGTAGGCGCAGTACATATATTTAAAACTACAGTTTTATAGTACCTCATACATGATAATAAAAGTGATATATTGTACCCAAAATATCAGTCCAAGATTTCATCGGTAAAAGATATTTATTTTATTTTTAAGAATTTGCACATTCACGCCCTCGTGTAAGTGTGTTGTATTTTACAAACTATCAATATGAAGATCTAATCCAATCCATATTTAGTTGGAAACTTTATATATGAAATCTTCAAAAGTACATCTGTATTTCATTTAATTTGTAAATAGCTGCGAACTCTTTATTTGTTGTGGAATTTTGTATAGTCTTGTATAGGTTCTGTGAAGTTTGGGCTTGGCAATCCATTCGTGCGTTCTCTCCACAGCGCCAAGGACCTAGAATCGCCTGGGAAATGTTGCAGGCAGAGGTGCACTAAAAGTCTTACCCCTTCATATCTCTTTATTAATTTACTAAACAAAATTTGTCGCAAACTTTTTATGTCAGTTTTCGCGACCACATTGTAATGTAGAATTAACTGGATCGAAAAGTAAGCTTTTGTAGTTTCTGTGGCCGATAAATCATAAGAGGGTACAGAAAGAAATGTGAATACAAAATAGGCTTTCAAAAATATCATCATCATTTTTATTTCGGCTGTGAATTGTGCACCACATTACCAAAATATCTAAAACTCTTTTAGGGGAAAGTTTGTTCTACAAAGTGTGCTACAAGTTTCTAGTTAGTTCTCTCCGCTTAGCTTTGAATAGCATATTCTAATAGAATTTAACTTCTCCTTTGGCACCTACTTAAGCTATTAAGTAGTTAGTTTTAAAAACATTTATTGATAAATTTCAAACAAAATATGAATAATTAACGAAATTATCCATGCCTCTTTAGAGAAACTAGTTATCCTGCTTTAACCCAAAGGCAAAAGCAAGCTATCGCAGTTTCTTCACCGACTATACACAATTAAAATTCTTGAATAGATGACAAAACTCAAACAGCGAAATGGTCGTAACCAGAGACAAGCAAAATGTGCACAAAAATTTGCCAAAATATAAAAATAAAAAATATAAAATATCTAGTACTCTGAAATTAATATTTTAAATTCAAGGTATGTTAAATTATAATTTAGGAGTTTGGAGCATATTCCTTTCATTAGTTTAACATCATAGACCTTTTAGTACTTTTTATCCTGAATAATAAACTATAAAATGAAACATAAAGAATTATATTTACGATTGTGAAACTTAAACCTCGAACAAAATAAAAAAAAACGTTGTTTTGCCCTCGCTAAAAGCACCGGTTTGCGAAAATATAAGATCCTTAAGAATTGAGGGCGTTTAATTTTACAAGTAATGTTACAGAGGAAATAACAATTTTTTTCAACTTAGCTAGGTTGTTAAGTGCTTAGACTTCCTAATTTTTTTCAAGAAAGCTGCTCAAATGGAATATTGGGAACGCCCAGTCTATTCCTGGAATAGTTATGCTTTAAATCTTACAAAATGTGAAGAAAAGTCAATATTTTTATAAAACATACCTAAACCTTTTGTAAAATGCACTGTATACGGCGCAATTCAAAACTGTTGGCATAATGGTAGTTACCTTGGTTTTAAATATGAAATTTCATATTCAGCTTGCCTCTGGTTAATAGATATTGCTGTTTAAACGAATATCAAGTCATTCCAGCATTATTTTTTCTGGATGTTGCGGCAAACCCGCATATCAGTGTTAAATTGATTGGGTTCTAATTGAAGCTATGAGTTCTCTTATCCTCAGGTGAATGGTTGTAAGAAATGGATTTTGGTGGTTGTTGACTACTCAGTCGTATTAATAACACTTTGTTTATTACAGAATTATTTGGTTTAATTCCTACTAAGTTTGCTTATCGACTTGGATCGGTGATCACCTGTTAGTAAAATTCCTAACATAAATTCAATTTTACTTGAAACCCTGGATTACTTGTTTAAAGTTACTTCCGCGCGGTTTCTATTTCTTTTTTATACGGCGACTACTTTGCTCTAATAAACTTCTAATGCTGCTTCCACTTACGCTGGTTGCACTATTCTTAACTTGCCTACATTTCAGACTTATAAATCTTCGCGTCTCTTCTTAAAGCGCATGAATACGTTCTTCCTGTCGTAGTATCACCTTTTAAGTAAGTTTTTCTTACCTCACGATTCAGTTCGAACCTTATTCTGATCCCCTTTCTAACTTTATCACATGACCAAACTAGCTCACCCTTCTCAAATGTTACATTATTATTGGTTTCTCATTTATTTTGAATTTTCGCATTGGTTTTCAAAACTCATCTAACTCATTGACGTTCAGCCCACCCTGAGTTGGGGAACGCCTACCCTGAGTTGTTTGTAACGGTATACATCGTTACCAAATCAGCGAAGTAAATCCCTTTAGCGTTCATGCTCAACTTTGTCCGAACACATTCCTCGCTGGAAATGTTCTATAATTCTCAGACATTGAACTTTTACTAGCACAATGAAGGTAACGATCCTCCCTTTCTGTCTCTCCGACGTGTACAGATTTTTACAAGAATATTTATCTTTCTTGCCTGGATGCTAGCATATATGTTATATTAAATTATATTCTTCCCTTATTCTTTAAGTCAACCGCTGTTTTAATCATTGCTCTATCCATTCTAATTTCATGTTATTATAACAAGGTTTTTATATTAGTTTAGCAAAACATTTAAATTAATTTATTTTCTTTTTTAATTGTGTGATTTCGATTAATTCGCCGCCTCCTAATCGCTGCCAATGCGGTTACAATGTGGTAGAAATGGAAGCGCTTTTTGCAGCATTAATGTTTAACAATTTTAGTTTATATAATTCAATAATTGTTCTTGAATCATAGAGAATTATATAAAATTAAATTCTGCTCGAAATCATGTCAGTGCTCCCTTTGGTGTGTTCTTACAGAACCATCTGAGAAAATATTTGAGATACATCCTGTACCGGCATTCAGTTGTTTCCTTTTGGCCACAAATGAATCTAGCACCTAAGTGTGAAAGAAAGGCCATTTCAAGTCGTGTTTTTTTTTTTTCCTTTCCTCGTGTGTGTGTGTTAAGTCGAATAGACACTCTGCATGGTATGAGAATCTCCACGGTTATTTCGGATAGGTTTGCCTCATGCTTATTCATGATAGAGGCCTCCTCTTTCAGTAGGAAGAAACTTCAGAGCCCGAGAGAGACTCATGACTATGCATGATCACTGGACTAAAGTCTTCCCGGCACCAACCCCTTGCATCGCATCTTGGCGACATCTTCAATTGCGTTTTCTTTGTCATCGCCGCCGCCTTTATCATGTAGAGCGGCGGTTGACAAACTGGGGGTTGCAAGCTTTATTGCATTTTCCTGCTAAACCTTCATTATAATCAGTTATCTCAAAACTGGTCTTCGTTCCTATCAATTCTTTTCTGGCTGCAAGTCAGTGAGAAAACAGGGATGTCCAAATACAGGTTTAGGCTATATTTAATGTAACTCAACGGTGAAATTGGTCCAAAAGTGGTCAGAAAGTCGATTTAGGAACCAATTATGCTAAATTTTAATATGGTGGATGGTGCAGTTTTATAGGAAACAGCGATATGTCACAATTTCAGCAACAGAAGCACACCTAATTTTCATCTGCAAGTGCTGAGATTTTATGATACTGCCACTTCTTATTCAATGGCGGGTGATTATGATTACTACGGGGGATTCGGCACTGAAACCTGTCGTTTATTGTATCTAAGCCCTAGTTGTGACATCTCCGGGAGGAAGGATGAGGCGAGAGGAGATTGAGGGCGGCAGACCCAAGGATTACGACAGTGGGGAGACTCCCGCCGTCATTTCTGCCCTGAAAGAGGCCACCAGATGAGGGATGATTGGAAATGATGCTGGAGATGAAACGGCGAGATAGGAAATGCGGGGGATGCAATTAAGCTACCCAGAATATGCCTGGCCATCCGGAAAAATCCCTGATAAACCCGTGGATCAGGTATGTTAGCCACGAAAATCGAACCTGGACCTCCCGAATGCGGGTCACAGACGAAACCGCCTGAGCCATCCCAGTCGGTATGGCTGGTGATACATCAGCTACTAGCTTTTACGGTTTATCAGACAGGTTTCTGAAGCAGTTGCTGGGGTCACCTAAGCATTGATACATTCTTGTCCACTTTGGTTTTGTTGTAGTATCCACTATTCTGTAAGCCTACCTCGGTAGCGTGGTGGTAGTATGTCTGCCTCGCGTTCAAGAGGTCCCGAGTTCGAAACTTGGTTAGGACAAGTTACCTGGATAAGATATTTTCCGGGGTTTTCCCCTATCCTGATAGACGAATGTCGGGTAACTCTAAGCCTCATGGATCCAGAACTCATTTGAGCATCATTTCACCAAGTTCACCCATCGTCAGATATGGCTTAACGTTGGAGGATGTAAATTAAAAGAAAAATAAAAAACTTCTGTAAGGGGAACCACCTCTATTAATCCTCCAACCAGTAGCCTAAGTGCCTTCTTAAAGTATATCTTTCTCTTTCTCTCTCTGACCCTCTCCCAGGATAGTTCTACAGGATAGTTCTAGTTTGAGACAAATTGCCAAGCCTCTTGCTTCGAGAGTAAGTCTGAAACTCAGTTGGGAAGCAAAAGACTATTTTTGAATTTTTATGAGTAGGCAGTATTGCAGATCACTCACTTAAGTACTGTTGTTCTTGAACTCGAAACGTTTTCAACACTCTTTTAGGGCCATCTTCAGCGGCCATTACTGCTCCTACTCAGGGTAGGTAATGGTCGCTGAAGATGACCCTAAAAGAGGGTTGAAAACGTTTCGAGTTCAAGAACAACAGAACTGAAGTTCGTAATCGTCAATATTACCTAATGTCTCTCTTTTAACATTTGTGGTATGTAGAATAACCAAAGACTACTTCGTGTATTCATGAACCTTCGGCTCTGGGGGGGGGGGGGGGGGGTAACAATTTCCCAAAAACTCGTAGAGACTTTTCGTTCCGGTGCTTAAAGATAATGTAGGAATTAATCTTAAAATAAAATAAATAATGTTTAATCTAAGGAAAGTAAAATATAATATTAAAAGCAATGTTTAAAATCATAAATAAAAATTATTTATTAAAAATTCAATGACGAATATCTGAATAACTTGCAATAATTTTAAGAATACAGACTGACACAATCAAATGTTTGGACCGTGACAATGGTGCATCATCAGCGGTGGCTCGTGTATACAAGCTGCTGCAGAGCCAGTGGTGGCGTCTGAGCTATGGGGTTGAGGGTGGACAATTTTCATTTATTTTCTAGCTTTCTAATTGAAACCATGGAGCACTGTTTCACTGATTTTTGCATAAAGTAATCTAGCTTTCTCATTTATATATATGGTTCAAATTGTTTTGTAATGTTATGAATAAAATAGGTTTATCAGTAAACTTCGAGGGCTGTTCAATAAAGAATGATCATACCCCTGGTTCCTGCCTGTGAGAACCAGGTAAGTTCAGACATGTTCAGTATCGCCTACCGCTGTAATGGAGGTAACATGCAGTTAAAGTTGATGTTAGAGAAAGATCCGGAGTTTCTTTCAAACGTAATCACTACTGATGAAATTTGGCTACATCATTTTGATCCTGAGAGCAAACAGCAAAGCTCAGTGAGGAAATCTCCTTCATCACCAACCCCCTAAAAGCAAAAGTGGTTGCTTCTGCTGGGAAAGTTATGGTCATCTCATTCTTTGATATTTCTGGAATGGTTTATGTTGTACCTGCACACACATCAGTAACTGGAAAATACTACAGGGATGTCTTGAAAACATTGCATGTTCATATCAGGCGCTAAAGAGCACATTTCCGTGAAGCAGGCTGGATGCTGCACCATGATAATGCGCGGCCGCATATTGCCAATGTTGTTGCTGAATATCTTGCAAAATTCAACGTGAAGTGCATCCCTAACCCTCCCTATAGTCCAGATTTAGCACCATGTGTCTTTTTCTATTCCCTAACTTGAAGAAACGCCTTCGTGGGAGGCATTATCCATCATCGGAAGCAGTGGTGAAGTATGGGGAGGCGATTTTAAAGGATCTCTCAAAAATGGTTTCCAGCATGTGTTTGAAGACTGACAGAAAATCTGGGACAAGTGCGTCGCATTTAGGGAGAGACTATTTTGAGAAAAACCATCAAAATTATGAGGTTGAGTAAAGGTACGTTTTTAAAAAAATTGTGATTATTCTTAATTGAACAGCACTCGTATAACATATTAATCTATTGTATAGTATACTATCGGTAAACATTTTCAAAGGCGGCACTAAATAGTGTTTAAACTGAGAAGGTAGAAGTGAATTCACTTATGGTGCTGACACTAATGTATTAATATACGGAAACATTAAATTAAATAGATACATGCGTAGTAAACTTAATACACTATTTTAAGCACTTATAAGCTCGCCGACGAATGTCGGGTAACTCTAAGCTCTATGGACCCCGGGCTCATTTGAGCATCATTTCACTTATTCCGTTCAACCTCCGATATGATTTAACGTTGGAGGACGTAAATTACAAAAATAAAAATCATTTATAACCTCGCCAATACTTTTATTCATAATTCAAAGTAAGAAAAAAGGTCATAGCTTTAAACTGGTTAAAAATATTAACTGATCTTAACACGTGTGCAGGAATAATGCTTTCAGAAAGCATTGATGAATGCCAGGTGAATGTAATGCATATGAGTTGTTGATTAATAACCGATGAGAAATATATATCCTAAGAGAATTCTTAGTCGTGCTATCAGCAGAAGGCAAGTCTCAAGAGTGGCAAAGTAACGGGGGAGGGAGTGTATGCAGCTGCTCTCTGTCGTACTGCTAAGTTTTCTAATTAAGACCTCTCTCTCACTCCGTCTTCATCATTCGATTCCTCTTCGCTGCAGAGACGAGCTTCATTTATCACAATTTTCGGGCATTCTAACCGTCACGAACAATATTATTCTGCCATTTCACAGTCTTTAACATGCTTATCCACGATTTCTCATAGCATGCCCCCCCCCCCCCTTCTCTCAAGACTTGCCAATTAACAGCAAGGAAACTTCTCGACTGATTTGCAACACAAAAAAGAAAAAAAAAATGTATCCTCTTGACAATGAGAAGAGCGTCGTTGTTGTTGTTGCAAAACTCGCTTTAACAACTCCATTAATATGTTAATATAGAAGGAATTGTGTTAATTCTAGAAGCGTCGAGGGATGGCCATCCATTGTGTGGAGCGGTTTCAGCATTTAACTGGCCTCTCCTTTCTTTCGCCAGCTTTTGTTCATTGAATTAGCTGCAACGACAGCGGCCAGATTCTGCTGATGAGAAAAAGGGCAGTTCCACTCTGACATTGAAATTCGCTACCGGAGTACAATTCAGCACGAATAAATCTGCTTTTTCCCTCCCTCCAAATCGAATTTAGGGTTAAAAAAAATCTCTGTTGGCCTCGATTGGATTTGGTCGATGCAAAGTGCAGACTACCACCAAAGAGCATTAACTGTTCAACTGTCGCTGCGTAAGCGAATCATTTACGTGATGCTGTTACCATGCCGAGCTTCATTAGTATATTGCGATTCAAGTGCACGTCTTTGTCATTTATGTAAAGCACTTAATGCGTTGTATTGTATGACACAATGACGGAGTTCGCAGGGAAGGGGACCAATGGACCAATGGGATCTTTTTTGGCTATGCTTTTGACGGAAGAGAGGGGTGAGATGAAAGTTTAGTCAGAGCTAAGGAGAGATGACAGCAGAGGGCAGGGATTTGAACTACCCAGTCTACTCCCTCCTGGCATACACCTCGCCTAAGCTCAGGACTCGAAAACCTTCCCCGAGCCGCAGAACAAGAATATACGTAGCACGATACTCTTGCATTGTACTCGAAACTCCCGTCGATACTGGCAACCAGAAATAGCCAATCAGGATAAAATGGTGGCGAAATGAAGGGACAGGTAATCCTGAGAATTAAATTATCTCCCCAGAATTCTTTAGTTAGCCGGGGAACCCCATCGACAGGAAACTCATTTGTGAAGAAGTTCGGCTATGGGAATCAAACCTACGATCTCCCAAACGCGGTCCGCCTCAGACGGTGTTCAGTACTGTATGTGCTTTTACGTGACTTTAGTGAATAAAACAAAAACTTGGATGGAAATAAAATCAATCAGTTCAAAAACTGTTCCAAATCGAGCGCGCAGGCGCCTTATAAGTGATGAAGACTAGTCAAGCCTGAAAGTGCTGACCAAGGCAGTCAACAAATGAAGGTAACGTGACTGCTTGCACCGAAGTAACTGTATTCCAATGCTCCGTAATTATTTCCTGAATAAATGATAACAAATTAGTGAAACCGACCAGATTTTAATGCATCTTTTCAAAATGATTATATTGTATATTTGCAAAAATAAATAATTAGACATAACAGTTGTCAATATAAAAATAAAAAAATTCAAAACATCCGCTTATGCAACTTCAAAATACATTTTAATTATAACCATAGGCAGTCTTTTTCAAACTAAAAATAGGTATAAATATTAAAAGCAGAAGCATTATTAACAGTGAAGTATTCTTCATATTTAACTTCGATTTATGAGTCACTATGTTTACACTCAAACTTCACTTACTTGTATATTTGAAACGTTTTCAAGATCATTCGATTTCATCCTCAGCTGTTTGGTGACTAAATGAACTTTCCTCTTCTTCCACTACTAAAATGTTTAGAAAATTTGAACGAATCTTCAAAAGACTAAACTTAAAACTAGCACCCCAAATCAAATTCAGTCTGAGGAACCTGCTAAATAAACCACTAAAAAATTCAATCCCCAACAATTTGAAATCAGGAATTTATCAGATTAATTGTGAAACCTGTGAAAAAATCTACATAGGAAAAACTAAGAGAAACTTGTTAACCAGGCAAAAAGAACACCAGAGGAACATTAAGTTGAAACAAACAGAAAAATCTGCAGTTTCACACCATTTTTGGACAGAAAACCACAACATTGGCCACAACATTAAACTGTTAAAATCTTTAAGTACACCCATAGAATTGGACATTTGGGAAAAAATATTCATAAACAAAAACCGTGATAAAGTTATAAATTTTGAAATCCCGGAATTAAATGAAGTATTAAAACTTAGTGCCCCAAACACCAGATGGCAGACTGATCGGAGCTCCGTAGTAGTGGAAGAAGAGGAATGTTCATTTAGTCACCAAACAGTTGAGGATGAGATCGAATGATCTTGAAAACGTTTCAAATATACAACAACAAGTAAGTGAAGTTTGAGTGTAAACATAGTGACTCATAAATCAAACTTAAATACTAAAAATAGGTACTTATATTTTCAGAATATATTCTTGCAAAAACACATTTCCCATATGGAATCCCAATTGAAATATTCCAATCCTGTTTATACCTTTACAGATACCGGCAGTGTATGTTGTTACCGGGGTTGGAGCATTGTTCAATTTTCAAGTTACTAATACGCAACTTGTAGACCTCACGGATGTGGGTGCGGATTTTGCGGATAGGAGTCGTGCCCACTGAGCAGTGTGATGTATTAGAGATGTTCGATAGATAACGGTATCTAGGTCAGGAAAGCAAACGTTTTGCCTGGAGGGAGTATATCATGTCTCTATCGACAGAATTGCCGTCTACCTTTGCCTTGTGGGCGAGAGGTCGGAATCGGATTGATAGGCCAGAAACCCAAGGACCGTAATGCTGCAGATTTAACCTTTAACCGTCGCTTATATATGGTAGAAAGAAGGAAGTATTCCATATCGAAGGTAAACACACACAGATGTAGAAACTTATCTGCACAAACTCCGTAAAGCACGCAGTGAACGGCAAAATTAAGAAAAAATAGATTTTATATTCAGGACTTTTTTTTTTTTTTTTTTTTTTTTGTAGTTTATAGAGAATTTTTAGTGAAATTCTTGGACTCAAACATCGTTTTATATAGAAAAGTATGAAATTCTGTCTGTTTTATTAAACGTGTTTGTAACATTTTAATCAAAACCACATTGATCGGGATATCGGTGTTATAGAATATATTTAAAAATTCTGTAGTAACAAATGAGTGTCTACTTTTGTTCGATTCGCGATATTTGTAAAACTCATTGACATAAACGTCCGTTTTTTCTATAGCATAGGTCCTTACGTTTTCGTATATTTACAGCTGTTTGCACTGAAGTGCATCATCTCTAAATTTGCTATTCGTCAAGAAAGTAAAGTATTTGGTTCCACAGTAATTTCATTTCTATAAGCAGCCGTTGAAAGACATAATAATAATAATAATAATAATAATAATAATAATAATAATAATAATAATAATAATAATAATGATGATGATGATGATGATGATGATGATGATGATGATGATGATGATGATGATGATGATGATGATGATGATGATGATGATGATGGTGATGGTGATGGTGATGGTGATGGTGATGGTGATGGTGATGGTGATGGTGATGGTGATGGTGATGGTGATGATGATGGTAGATGATGATGATGATGGTAGATGATGATGGTAGATGATGATGATGGAGGATGATGATGGTAGATGATGGTAGATGACGATGTAGATGATGATGATAATAATAAAACACCACTGCTATATAACATTAGAACATTTAGTTTCACTACTTGGTTACATAAATTAATATTATTGACCTCATAAATATCAGAAATATGTTTCTTTGGGTTTTTCCTTTCCGGAGGGATCTGTTACTAATTAAAACAAAAAATTCTGCTCATTTTCTGCCCTGGCATCTAGACGCTATACCAGAGCACAAGTGTCCACAAATTTTGTTTATTTTCTAACCTTCTTTATCTATTTCATTTAGATAACATAACCTGTGCAGATCTATCCTAACCTGTCCTGTATCTACTCTACCCTATAGCTACTGGAAACCAGTAGCTTTACAAATTTTCTATCATAATACATATTACACTATTATTTCTCCTACTAGTCTAAGTCTAATATTCTATCCGACTATCAATTGTTAGTATGATCCGATGTCCAAATCCACTCGACTGGAATTATAGTGTAGCCACTTTCTCTGACGAAGGATTGGTCCTGGGTCCATGTCTTAAGTCCACATTAGTCGACCTTCTCTATATCTTACTCCGTTACTAATTATAACGACAATAGAAAAATCCTTGACATTATTTGAAGCTGAACCAAGAATCAAATGTTTTCAAACATATTATGCGTAAAAAATGTGTCGCCGTAAACGTGTAATGGCGTCATTTGAAGAAGGAGTGAAGACCTTGGTGAACTAAATGAGCTATTAGCTGAAGGTAACGGCAGTGTGTACTTTGGTGTTTCGTAGCAGAGTAGCGAACTTTGCATCCTTTATAAGGCTTGGAGCACATCATCCATGACCGAAATATGTCGTTTCCCAGTGAATACAAAAGCTAAATGTGCTTGCTCCGTGTTCACTCTTATGATATTTGTGAATGCGTTATAATTGTTTTTGTAAGGACGGTGCGGCTAGAGAACATTTTGAGGAAATAGGTAGTTGAACAGTGGTCTGTAAAAAATAACTTAATAACTGTAAAAAAGTAACTTTTTGGGGACATTCCAGTCCTAGAGCCTCGAGTAGTTCCTCTCATGGAAACAGAAACTACTCCGATTTTATTTCTCGCCTGCATTAAATTGTGAAAATGTGTCCATGGTTGGCCCTCAGTCTGTGTCTAGGAAACTTTATAAAGAGATAACTGTCTCTATCTCTCTGGCATTCAGAGTATCGTTACTTCTGTTCGCACACATTAGCCCGGAGAAAGGAGTTTCTACGTTGCCCATCCTTTCCGGAGAAGCTATGACCATTGGATGTATCCAAGTGCGGAGAGTGCAGTTAGATGTCAGCGCGGTCTCCAGTCGTTTCATTTCCATTCCGCCCTTCTTACACTTCCTCTTCTTTGATTGTCGATTCTTGTTATTGCACACGCGGGGTGTATGATATTACAAGACGTTCATTATCATCATCTCGGCATTATTCTGAAGATCATAATAAGACAGTAACTTGGCAACATATGATTCTAGCATTCAGATGATCTCGGGTTCAACTGCCAACATTGTTCTGGCTGTTTTAGTAGCTTTTTGTGCTTGATGGGCAAATGCTGGAGTTTACGTCCAGCACATTTTCCTTCCTTTTTCGCATTTCTCTCTCTGTTTGCTTCCCACCTTCTAGATTTGCTTCTAGGATTGATGGCGTCAGATGGCGCCGATATTTACTACAAGGGAAAACGATAGTGTGGTTGAATGGATGGTCCATTCCTGTCTGGTAGTTTCAGTTGTGGATCGGGTCTTGAAACCAGAAATATTAGGAGCCTCCACTCATCTCTATGGACTACCGTAGCCTCCTCAGCTCCTTCATCATTCCTTCCTCCTAGGAACGATAGCTAGAATAGATAGCTCAGAGATTGCAGAGCATGTCGTTGTATATCCTACATATTATTATTGTTATACCAATATCTTATAAGTTAGCTGTTCAAAACTAATTTTTATTTTATTGAAAGTTAGAGTCAGACTGAAAAGTTCAATGCCATAATCGTAATTTCAAATACGAATCTTCCAGTTTCGGTCCGGCTGCTCTTAACCATTGAGCTACCATGTCCAAAGTCCTAGCATGGCCTTTCCATACACGGCCAGATTATTTTACCTAATAGTGGTTCGAACTATAAAGTCCGGGTCTTGAAAGTACTTACAGCACAGTAAGTCACAATTAAGGCAGTCATCTCATGTACTTATGAGAACTCGTAGTGGTTTGCCGGGAAAAACAAGATTCAGCTGAAAATTTAATTTCATGCTGTCACGTTGGTCATGGTAGCTCAATGTTTAAGAGCAGCCGGATGGAGACCGGAAGATCCGTGTTTCAAATCCCGGCTATGACATTGAATTTTACGGTTTGATTATACCTTTCCATACTTCGTGCTACGGATAGGGTGAAAAAACAATTAATTTCCAATTGTTCTATTATTTGCAATGTTTGGAATGACCTGTGAGTTAGGACGTTCGGACACATACTACATATTTTCGAATAGTTCCTTTTATTTATTTATTTATTTATTTATTTATTTATTTATTTATTTATTTATTTATTTATTTATTTATTTATTTATTTATTTATGTATGTATTTATTTATTTATTTATTTATTTATTTATTTATTTATTTATTTATTTATTTATTTATTTATTTATTTATTTATTTATTTATTTATTTATTTATTTATTTATTTATTTATTTATTTATTTATTTATTTATTTATTTATTTATTTATTTATTTATTTATTTATTTGTTTGTTTGTTTGTTTGTTTGTTTGTTTGTTTGTTTGTTTGTTTGTTTGTTTGTTTGTTTGTTTATTTATTTATTTAATTTATACTTCTTTGAAATTTACGTCCTCCAGCGCTGTCATATTGGACGATGAATGTAATGGCTGAAATGATGCTCAAATGAGTCGGGGGTCCATGCAGCTCAGAGTTACCCGACATTCCTTAATGAGGATAAGGAAAATCCCGGAAAAACCTTATCCAGGTTACTCACCCTAACCGAGGTTCGAACTCGGGACCTCTTGAACGTGATGCAGACGCGCTACCATGTACGCTCCCGAGGCGGGCAAGTTCCTTTTAGCACACTTGTGGAAGAAACATTCTGAACATTAGTAGGTAAGTATACAACGATTTGCTGCAGTAGCTTTAACGTCCCTTATCGGTAGTACACTTGAATAGAAATTCCCACTCAGTTCCCCTGGAACATGCTGGGCACACTCCCGGCATACCCCAAAGATTCCTAGTGAGGCAGTAATAGAAAAAGAAATTCGAAATAAGAAAGTTTCATAGAAGCTTCAGAAATCAGTGTAACGAAAGCAAACACTAAGCAGCGCAGACAAACTCGAATGTCTCTAGTTTCCTCGAGACGAGAAATAACGTGCTTAATTAATCTGAATCTCTGGCAGCTTGCGACAATATTAACTTCCACATCGATTCGCTTTCTGACAAAGATGACTAAGTCTGTCTCAAATCTACGGCGTGTACCATTTTAATGCTAGATTATACTTGCTCTTTATTAAGCAATGTTTTTTCACTTCTAGAATTCTGCGAAAAAAGTAAAATTAAATGGAAATATAAGCTACAAATTGAAAAGGTAACCAAACATTTATATAACATTAGAACACTTCTCGATAAAACCCGCATAAATTTAGAGAATAGTCTATTACAGAGTATGTGAATGAATTGGCAGACTTTAACTTCGGTCCTCTGCCCATGGAATCACGACAGCTGATTATTGCGACAGCATAAACAATTCTGCGATTCTTTCTTGTTTTGCTTATGGACTATGTTTTTGGAAGCTCCATCACGTTCATTTTTAACTCCTATCGATAGATTCCCGTGAGTGACTGCGTACAAACGCCACGTAATAATTTCAACGGTACATGTGATACAGAGGAGGCAGTGCAACCAGCCCCTCTTGCCTGAGTTAGGCCAGAATAGTTTCTTAGGGCACTCCTGCTAGTAATTCCAAACATTTAAATTTATCTCTATAACTCCTCGTCTTTATATGAATTTCTTTCTCTTTCGTCAAATTTTAGAGTACAGTAGGATGTTTATTCACTTCTTATGTAAGAATACAAAAGGTGTATTCATTGATTTTTAATACTATCAACTTATTCTTGCTTTACAATTTAGCATTTAAACGAATAATCTTGATAGAGCATAAGTTAAATGGGCTGGCTCCATAGCTCAGTCAGTGAGGTACCTGCCTGGCATGCTAAGGTTTCTGGGTTCGATTCCCGGCGGCGGGTGGGGATTTTTCTCCGACCCCAGAGTCTGGAAGTATGAATGAGAGTGTGAATGTTTGTGTGATCTAATAATGAAAACCCAACGAATACGAGTTAACATCTTCGATATATTCCAAAAGAAGAACAGCCCGCCTCGGTAGCGTAGATGGTAGCATGTCTGCCTCACGTTCAAGACGTCCCGAGTTCGAATCTTGGTCAGGGTGAGTTACCTAGATAAGGTTTTTCCGGGGGTTTCTCTTATCCTAAAAGACGAATATCAGGTAACTCTAAGCTCCATGGACCCTGGGCTCATTTGAGCATCATTTCACCTATTCCATTCATTGTTCGATATGACTTAAAGACTACACACACACACACACACACAAACACACACACACACACACACACACACACACACACACACACACACACAAAGGAACGGCCGCTGATATGACCATTGGAGTTAAAGGCGGGGTATAAAGGGGGAAAAAGTAAAAACACAAGTTAAAGTAAAATCATTATGAGTGCTGTTTTGTGGATCGCCAGGTTGTGACGATATTTGACGAAGTTTTAAGAATTTGAAATTTTGGTTCGTTAAATTTGGTTTAAAGTTAATTTAAAGGATGAATTTCCAGCCGTAACATGATGGTTCTTCTCCAAATTTTTCAATATATTAATTTTAATTATTTTTCAGTTGATTCAAAACTTTACAATGCAAATGAACTGATAGTTTTTCCAGTGTATTCACTCTATACGCGTCCTTTTTCTGTACATTTTACGTCTTTCCTCTACGAAGGTGAAACTTAAAAGTCCACGCCTGTTTGTATGAAGATTTCTCTCTTAATATAACCATTTTATTAAAATCTTATCGTCTTTACACACGTGTCTGTTCTTTTCGAGGATCAGAACCAATCTCTGGCGTCTTGCGAGTAAGATTATTGTTGTTTCTTCACCATAAATAATGATTTTTCTCTTTCGAGGCTGAATCCAAAACAACTGCTTCAAAGTACAAGGAAATGAAACCAAATATATATGGAATTAAATGTCGACTTGCATTTATTTTCTGCAGAGTAGTACCGAGAACTATTTTCTACTCAACCAAAGTCAAAGCTTCCTCGCAGGTATGTTCTGCCATAATTCCAATGAAAATGTATTCCAGTTCGTCGGCTATATATCCGTTAATTTATTTAAGGTCGGAAAGTACATCGATGCTACCAGTAACAGCAATAAGGCACAATGAAACGAAGAATTTAGAAATGAGTGACATAAATGAGAAAATCACTAATGTCACAAGTAGTTTGTTAGACAAGTGAAGGTCACGTTTTCAGAGCAAAACGTTTAATTATGTTCAAAGAGAAAGGAGTATGCGACACTGGGAGGACGTTTTGTTTCTAAAGACAGAAGTTCGAATCTATAGATAGTGATGGTAGTGATCTTGATGCCACTTCAGAGTGTATTATTTTACTCCAAGGTGTTTAAGTGTCACACGTTTCTGAACAGAATATCAGTACCATTCTGTACGCGGTAAGTCTCATTTCTCTGAATGTCCTAAGACTAAATTAGAGTCCTCCTAGCCTGAAGCACTGTCCCAGAGGAATATAATTGAATATCACTCTGGATATTAGGTAGGTTCTTAATGACATTCGTAATTATCACGTTTCGTTTTTACACCCGCAGAGGACGTGTGAGTGACGCTCAAAAGTTTCATTTCCTGTCGGGTAATCCACAGCCACACATTTCTTCAGCTGATGTATTTTATCTTTACACCTGCGTAATTACTGCTTCTGCAGTATCTGAGGACTTCTGGTAGAGCGAATTAGAACTAAGTAATAGCAGTGTGAGCTTTATGATGTCCTAAGGAAGGATGGAACCTTAAATAGCAGTTTAAACTCACGAGCTATCTCGTTAAAAAGTGAAATCCACTACTACAGTAGTGTCCCCTTAGTAATTAAGACATTTTAGTAAATGTGTATTACCTAAGACAGTACCGAACATTTGCAGTTGAATTTCATCTTCAGATATAAATGATTCCATTTATAATGTCCTCTAAATGTGAAACCTTTTAAGCTTCGATTTAAAACTTTTGAGAGACTCTTCCAGAATATAATATAAACTCACATTTTTCACGACTAACTGTTTAGCGGTAACTTGGGCACTAACATTTTACAACTCAGTTTTGGCTAGTCAGTACCCATGCTCAATTGACCTTAGTTGCGCCATATGTACATTAACAAATGACAAAAAAACAGATGCTTGGATTTCAGGAAAGAAGTTACAACTAGAATGCAGGGAAAACTATCTATAAACACTGTTAAGGAAAAATATATTATAATATATATTTAAAATCAAATGTGGGAAAAATACGCCGAAGTATCCAACAAAGAGGCCATGAGAGATCTATGGGCGAAGACAGAATTTAATGTATTTAAGTGACTTAAGAGAGAAAATCAACATTTGGATAGACATGTTCTTACTGTTGATACGAATAGAGGAAGGAATAGAGTAGTTAATGATAGAGAAATGGGTTAAATGTCCAATTGAGCTAAAAGTTGAGAAGATTAACTGAACGTCGAAAGAATGTAAGAGGAAGCAGAGAAATGGTTAGGTAAAATAAGGTTAAAATGATTAGAACAAATTGGAGAAAATACAAATAAGAGTAGTGAGGTCTGAAAGCGGACATTGGATCAATGTATTTTTAGTTTTTATATATACAATTTACGTGCCCCAATTTAAGTCATATCGGTCGATGAATGGAATGGGTAAAATGATGCTCAAATGTGCAAAGGGTCCTTAGAGCCTGGGGATACTTGACATTCGTCTTTCAGGATAAGGGAGAACCCCGAAAAAAGTCTTATCCAGGTAATAATAATATAACAATAATAGTAATAATAATAGTAATAGTAATAATAACGATAATAATAATCATAATAATAATAGTAATAATCATAATCATAATAATCATAATAATCATAATAATAATCATAATGATAATCATAATGATAATCATAATGATAATCATAATGATAATGATAATCATAATGATAATCATAATGATAATGATAATCATAATGATAATGATAATCATAATGATGATAATAATAATAATGATAATAATAATAATGATAATAATAATAATAATAATAATGATAATAATAATAATAATAATAATAATAATAATAATAATAATAATAATAATAATAATAATAATAATAATAATAATAATAATAATAATAATAATAATAATAATAATAATAATAATAATAATAATAATAATAATAATAATAATAATAATAATAATAATAATAATAATAATAATAATAATAATAATAATAATAATAATAATAATAATAATAATAATAATAATAATAATAATAATAATAAGAATAATAAGAATAATAATAAGAATAATAATAAGAATAATAATAAGAATAATAATAAGAATAATAATAAGAATAATAATAAGAATAATAATAAGAATAATAATAAGAATAATAATAAGAATAATAATAAGAATAATAATAAGAATAATAATAAGAATAATAATAAGAATAATAATAAGAATAATAATAAGAATAATAATAAGAATAATAATAAGAATAATAATAAGAATAATAATAAGAATAATAATAAGAATAATAATAAGAATAATAATAAGAATAATAATAAGAATAATAATAAGAAGAATAATAATAAGAAGAATAATAATAAGAAGAATAATAATAAGAATAATAAGCATAATAAGAATAATAAGAATAATAAGAATAATAAGAATAATAAGAATAATAAGAATAATAAGAATAATAAGAATAATAATAATATAATTAATAATATTTTTTGCAATTTGCGTCCTCCAACGTTAATCATATCGGAGGATGAATGAAATTGGTGAAGTGATGAAGTGATGCTCAAATGAATCCGGTGTCCACGGAGTTTAGAGTTACCCGACATTCGTCATTTAGGATAAAGGAAACCCTGGGAAAAACCTTATCCAGGCAACTTACCCTAACCGAGATTCGAACTCGTGGCCTCTTGAACGTGAGGCAGACACGCTGCCATCTACGCTACCGAGGCGGGCAATGATGATAAAATTGAATTAAAGAGACTTTCTACATTAGATTTAACTGTGTATAAAATTTAAATATAACAAATCTTTCATTCTGCGCGACTGTTGGATAACACCAGGTTCGTGTGGCTGCTAAAACCTAAAAATTATTGGTTACAGAAGGTTAAATTGATACAAATATTGTAAACAATTGGAATATGGTCCCTGTAGATTCTAAAGTTAGACTATAGTGTGCCATTACTGATAAAATAACGCTTTCCAGGTCCAAGTGATTAAAAATATAACCTGTTTAACCCACGAGGTTGCGATGTTCGCCGAGAGAAGTGCTTAGTGTTTACCGAACCTTACCTCGTCTCGTCGATCCTTGGAATGAGCAGGAGTAAGCTTGAGAAAAATAGCACAAAATCTTGATCTTACCTCCATATCTCGGTCGTTTATTGATACATATATTTCGCAGATATTAAGTAATTATCTATATTCTCAGCTTTATGAAGAATAGTGTATATAAATATGTAGAAAAAAGTAAAGGTTACTGTGATAGTGTAAAATAATCTGATTGAACTTTTGCATAGACGCCACATAGATTTTCAGTTGTTATGTTACAACTTGCGTAGCAAAATGGTGGTCCTTATTTATACATTTAATATGATTTTTAAGTATTTTTACTCTTCCCATAAAAATACCAATTGACGGTACACGTTGCAGAAATAGGAATGTCGAAAATTATGAGGAGAGATGCTATTCGGTGACGCTGAATTGAATGCATAATCTTAAGCGTTTAATAGAATTCGTTTGGGAAAACTTTGCATTATATATTTAAAGTTTTTTTTTTCCCCCAGAAACAGTCAGTTGGTGGCAAATAGTTTTCCTTACTTGAGCTCTTCCACGAATATAATTTTAAACAGTATTAATTTTTCAAAGTAGAGGAAATACTATGAAAGACCTTTGCGGTCTAAGCGTAAAAAATGGGAGGGTATGTGTGCATAAAAATGCGAGTGCGTGTGTGTGTTTGTGTGTTTTAAGTAATGCATTATGCCATTTAGTCCCACGGAAGGATACCAGGAAAAGATTGTCATTGTTCGGTGCGTTTATCTCATGAATAAATACAAATAAACAAATGAAAAATAAGAAGTAAATCGTGTGTCTTTTTGAAAGGCATAACTATTTTAGCGTGCCCTTTGCTCTTGTTCCACTTGTATTAGGCAAGACACCAGTCCTTAGCGATAAAAAACGAAATAACTCTGCTCCTAGCGGCTACATTCCACTCATCAATATTGGTAGGCACTGTTTTGTTATCCTCTCAGATGTTTCAGCCGTGGCCAAGCCGGATATAAAAGAGCTGTTGGACATTTCTCGTCTACTAGCGATTTTGTTCTTGTTGGAGCAATAAATTTTCCCCTCGGGAGCTTCTTCCTTCACCATGGAAAGGATTACTAGGGGAGTGAAGCGGCGTTGTCCTCTCTGGGACGGCCAGAGGGACACGTGTAGTGTTTTTTTATTATTTATCCCAAATTTATGGCCAAGACGTACCGTCTGTGATGAAGAATGGATAAGAAAGAAGTTATTATGAAGTATACCGGCGCTCCACGTATTGCAGTACCGCATGTTCATGTAATTCGCTCTTCGTTATAACAGGTGAAGAAATTCCCGTGCTCTCTTATGACGGGTTTCTTTCATTTAGTTGAAAGCTATTTTCTGGAGGTTTTTGCTCAAGTTCTATCAAATTTTGAAATTTATAATCACTTTTTTCTACTTTGACTTCCTTAAATAAGAGAACAGCAAAACCTGCTTTCTGCGTAAACTTTTAAATCGTTACTTTAAAGCATTAGCTGGGGTAGTTTTGTAAAGATATAAGAAAGACAATTTCCTTATAATTTAATAAATGGGAATTAATAAGCAACTCTTGATTACACATTTATGTCAACATTAATCGTATGAAGTTCAAATCTTTTGGACTGCAAGATTCTGCTTGGATCCACATATGAAGAAATTTTATATTCTTTTTAGATTGCTCGGTTTTTGGCACGATTGTTCTATCTTAATAGCATTGTTACAAGCAGGTCCAGCTCGTCTTTACGTGTCCATTGCTGCAGCATACTCTTTTCTGTTTTGTAAATTTCATCGTAGAAATTTTAAAAGAGAATGTAAATAACAATATAAGAAATCGAGTACAGCCAATAATGAGCTCTAGATGCATGGGAAAAATACCTGCGCATTCGTGACGTCAGCGTGCTTAAACCAGAAAGCTCGGCAGTCAGTTATTGCGCATGCGTATAACCTTCCCCTCATGCCTCCCTGATGTCCAAAGGTCCCTATACTTTCTCACAAATACGTGCTGCGTCTGGGAGTTGCGCGGTAATTATTCGCTTCACGGTGAAGCAGGACCACTGACACCCATAGTTATAGCTGTAGAACTTGAATACGCATTGAAAATCATTTAACAATCTATCATTGCTTTGTATTTAAGTTCTAGAAACTAATTCCACCCTTCTTACGCAAACAGATCCAATACCTAATGGTTATTAAACCTCAGGGCAGTTTATTTGTGATGCACCTGTCATGTTCGCACCATACTCCATTCCTGCGACCATAACGGGAATCCTCCATAACAAGAGCATGTATTTCGCTTGCTCGCACTGTGTCCAAGTATTCCTTTGTGTAACGTTAATTAGTGGCTGATATCAGTTTCTTTATTTTGTGTGTGATTATGAAACGTGTTATAAATTAACTTTATTCAGTGTATGAGTAATTTAGTATTACGAAAACTTTAACCAATACTGGACACGGTTAATGTACTTCTGAAAACTGCCTATTCAAGGCAAGCATTAGAAGCAAGGTTATCATAAAATGTTACGGCGGTCAATACCCGATCTAAAAACTGAGCAAAGATAGAAAGGAAGCAGAAATTGTATTTATATCATGAAGAAACATCGGCGCATGGACTTCATTTTTCGAAACTTTTTCCCGCAGCACGCTGTTATTTTTCGGCACGAGCCGCCACTGGTTATAAGTATATGTGCTTCATTTCGATACCTAACATTTTAGAAAACAGTACGTCTAATGCAAAACGAATATTGTTTTTAAGTTTTAAGGCGTATTTAAACATTACATTAGGGGGTGTCATAGCCATAAATAATTGATTAATTTGAAATTACGTAAATTCGCAATAGCTCCCAAAGACAATTTTGAAGTCATGGTATGGACTTTCATACATTTACGAAGGGGAGCAGATTATTAAAGCATATCTAGTTACTAAAGTATAGTATAGTCAGATGCCTAGACCCCGGTTGTGCATTCTTGAACTTTTCATGAACCCAAAAAAGGGGTGCAACAAGACCCCTGAAGTTAATTTCTTACGCATACAAAATTTTGCAACAGAAAATATATTTTTGTGGTAAGGACGAGAGTACGGAATATTTATGCCCCCAATTCTACGGCCGCACCGTGAGTCAGTGATTAGACCGCTTGGCTCTCACCACGGCGGCCCGGGTTCGATCCCAGGTGACCGCAAAGTGAGATTTGTGATGGACAACACGGCGCTGGGGCGGGTTTTCTCCGGGATATGCGGTTTGCCCCGCCATCTCATTCCACCGGTGCTCCATCTTCATCTCATATATCACCAGTGTCATCGCCTGCGGTGCCTTATGTAGTAAAAGCGGGCGTTAAGCACTACACACACACACACACACACACACACACACACACACACACACACGCACAGTCAAGCTCCAGTTCTGTTAGGATGTTAAGTGAACCAGTTACGTCATCGCTTTTGTTTAACAGTTGAACTCGGCATTTGAAATAAAGATAATCCTTAGCTACTCCGCTCGGTATATTTAAACAAAGCTTTTGTTTGTTTATTGCAAGGCAACACTGAAAATTCACCGAAAATGTTGAAAATAATGGAATTTTCTTTTTTGGAATTTTTGGTAGCTTAGCGTTTGTAATAATAGATGACATGCTATTTTTATCATTTGCAACGTTTTAGGCCATCACGTAACAATGTAAAAAGACTTTAACAATCGTTAAAAATAACAGTCATGACTTTAAAATCTATTTTCTGATAATCTTTTTTTTTTCTAACACTTTTCAGTATACAAAATGCCTCACGCGTCAAAGTTTTCCATTTAAGTTGGTGAAACTTCCAGGATAGGTCCATAATATATAATAAGAAACTTCACATTTCCATTTTTTGTTAATGCTCATGTTTTAAAAATTATATGGTGTTAGGTAATAAAATAAGTTAATATTTTCAAAATTTTGAGAGCTAAAAAGTGGAAAATATTTTAGAAGAAATGCTACAAGAATATTTAAAAAAAAAAATAAGAATACAACTTAATTCAACTTAAGGGATTCAACATAAAAGCTCAAATTTTTGGACGTGTAGACAATTTTTAATTTTTACAGTATTGTCACAAAAAGATAATTAATAATTAATGAACTATTTGGTGTAGCAACATAAAAATTTGCATGCACGTTTAAAATGATACTCTATGTGGCTAAATTTTCATAATGATAGGTTTATTATTATTGTATTTGGAATTTTCAGTGTAGTTGAGAGATCTGTTTGTAATTCTGAGGAATTTGAACGCCTCTTCATTGAAATTATTCCAGAGATGGTACCACTGTTTCTGCAAGTTAGGTTCGGTAGCTTGGTGGTAGGCTGACTGCCTCACGTTCAAGAGGTCCTAAGTTCGAATCTCGGTCAGGGTGAGTTACATGGTTAAGGATTTTCCAGGGGTTTTCCTTATCCTGAAAGACGAATGTCGGGTAACTCTAAGCTCCATGTACCCTGAGCCCATTTGAGCACCATTTTACCCATCCCATTCATCGCCCGATATGACAACGTTGGAGGACGTACATTATATAAAAAAGTAAATTAGGACAGCAGAAAGTGCTTTACTCCAGCTATGAGTCAGAAAATAATTAAAAATTTATAAAAGTAGACTGTACGTATCTGGTGCAGATTATGCTACCTCAGAGTTATCTAGGATTAATCATTAATAATCAAATTATCATTTATAACACCAAATTATTTTAATATTTGTAAAAAAACAGAAACAAATGACACAGAAGACAGTTTGAGATAAATTAAGACAGAATAAAAAAAGTCCTACACGTAAAGCCGATAATTATTTCTTCAGCCTGCAATTCAGCAGTTACTACTACATATTCTATTACCTTATAGCTAAGTAATATTGTGTAAATCACTATACTATGTAAAATTCACAATATGAAACTCAACTGCTGCTTTTAAATGCCATTGTTGTAAAAGATTGGTTAGTTAAATTTAACTTTCTGCAGTTGATTTTCAAACTGCATTACTCTAGTTACCTCGCCACATTTTCTGATAATCTTTTTTTTATCATCAGGCAGCAAACACTTACACCTCTATAAAACAATTAAATTTATTCCGGGATAATAAATACAAGGGACTCTGGAACGGAACACCCCTCCTCATAAAACAGGCAGGATGTTTGTTAACCCCCCTTCTGCCGCACCATGTCACCCGGTAATTGTGCGACAATAAATTTTGTATTTATGTTTACGATAAACCACAACGTTAGCATTGTACATGATTGGTTCTGTAGTTCGCTATAACGTTTATTGCCATCAGCCCTGTTGGCTTTATTTGGCTCCACTGGATTACCGGCAGACAATGAACCGAGGGATGATGAACTGCTTTCGGTAACGAAACAACTATTTCCATTGTAGTTCTGGAGTTGCACAGATAGCGCCAAGAATACTGGCACGTGGAGCATAATCCCCTCGGAAACTCCTCTTGTGAGACGCTTTCCAAATGTATGCACATTGGGTTGACTTTGTTTTACTATACAAATTGTTACATCGTACTTAAGAACGTCTCGGTAAAATAGTAAACTTCCTACTATTCGATAAGTAGCGTCTACACATTCCCATAATAAAATAACGATTTTAGCGTTTGAAGGTAGCAAGCTTATTCGAAGCAATATATTATGTGTTTATCGAGCACAGCCCCACGAGGTATTTATATATTTCGGATGTCATTGAGTGGTGTATTAGAAGAAAAAGACGAAAAGTTTAATGTTATGTGCCACATGTTAAGAAGAGTGCTAAGCATGACATGCAGATAAACTTTTACAAAACGATTTCAATGTTTATACTTCTACATTCCTTCTAAACTTGGATTTCAAATAGGAAATAGAAAATAAAAACTGGAACGTTAGAAATAAAGTTTCTAAGATACGTTGCTGGGTATTCTTTGATGGATCGCAAACATAACAAGGAAATTAGGATTGAATTGAAAATGTTTGTGTTTCAACTCGTAAATACGAAGGCTGTTTTTCGCATTAAAATTCAATCTTATTATATTCTGTTAGCTTAATGTCATTCAAACACGACGTAATAGTTTCATTGTTGGTACTCCTGGTTCCCGCCTCTGAGAATCAGGCAAGTTCAGACATGTTCAGTATCGCCTACCGCTGCAATGGAGGTAACATGCAGTTAAACTTAATGTTAGAGGAAGATCCGGAGTTTCATTCAAACGTAATTACTGCTGATGAAACTTAGCTACAACATTTTGATCCTGAGAGCAAACAGCAAAGCTCAGTGTGGAAATCTCCTTCATCGCCAACCCCCCAAATGCAAAAGTGGTTGCTTCTACTGGGAAAGTTAAAGTCATCTCATTCTTTGATATTCATGGAATGGTTTATCAGCATGTTGTATCTGCACACACATCAGTAACTGGAAAATACTCCAGCGATGTCCTGAAAGCAATGCAAGTCCATATCAGGCGCAAAAGATTACATTTCCATGAAACAAGCTGGATGCTGCACCACGATAATGCTTAGCCGCATAGTGCCAATATAGTTGCTGAATATCTTGCAAAAATCAACGTGAAAAACATCCCTCCCCCTTCCTATAGTCCGGATTTAGCCCGATGTTACTTTTTTCTATTCCCTAACTTGAAGAAACGCCTTCGTGGGAGGCATTATCCATCCTCAGAAGCAGTGGTGAAGGCTGCAGAGGCTATTTTGAAATATATCTCAAAAAATGGTTTCCAGCATGTCTTTGAAAGCTGGTAGAAACGCTGGGACAAGTGCGTCGCATTCAGGTTAGACTATTTTGAGAAGGACCATAAAAATGATGAGGATGAGTAACGGTACGTTGTCAAAAAAGAATTGTGATCATTCTTTATTGAACAGCCCTCGTAGAATTAACCAAAACAAGTGAAACTGGAGACTTCAGTTGGATACCAGTTCCAGAGATAAATGAGGGAAGATTACCAGAAATATTAACATTAGATAAACGTTGTATAGGGAGTCCAACGCGTACTTAAACGAATTTAAATTACCTCCAAACCTTAGTAGTGATAATGTGATAGTGATGAATTTGGTTATCAAATGTTCTTGAATGTTACTGTCACTTCACAGTCCTTGCCGTAACGTGAAGCAGGATTTTCTTCTTGCACATTTGGAGCATTAGCAATATTCGCTTTACAGTATAGCTTTTGTCACAACCTCACTCGGAGAACCCCTTGACTAATCAGTACGTTGTTCTGTAAAGTGGCTCTTTACTTTTACAGTATCAAACCTTGATCAACCATTGCTGTTACTCGTCTTTTGTTTTTTTTTTTTTTATTTAGTTGTGCTGTACGGTAGTGTATTCTGGCATTTCATGTAACTGAAACGTTAGCGAGAAATGCAATCATATATAGCA
Source organism: Mantis religiosa (assembly GCA_030765055.1). Lineage (NCBI taxonomy): Eukaryota > Metazoa > Arthropoda > Insecta > Mantodea > Mantidae > Mantis > Mantis religiosa. The sequence continues at coordinate 46,172,502 of CM060951.1, read as the reverse complement.
TTCCTGATGCTATTACCTAGTGGCATTTAAGCTAAATATAGTGTATAAATAAATTTGTCTCATATTTCAGAGCAATATTTGTGTTTGTTTATTGTTTCTTAATTTGCGCCCACTCACGTCGAGGACTAGGATACTCAAACAAGTGTGTATATAAAATCAATGTTGTCATGTTTCCATGAGTAAAGTTGTTAATGACTTATTTTTCTTTCTTTACAGGTAAGTAGACGACCTTCTGATGCTATACCTTGAAGAAATGTTAAGGTAGGAAACTTTAGCAGAGGTAAATATTTAAACCTTCTGTTTATTGAACTGAAACCCTCAGTCACAAATCTGTCCATACAATTTGGTTTGAGAGAAAACGCTTTAAAGTGAATACAATAAGGAAAACGATTGTTCAGTTTCAGTCTTTGCACATATTCTGATAATTTAAAGTTTCTTAACAGTTTCAGAAACAATCTTGTATTTTATTGACTACATTTCTTGACAGAATTGAATGGAATTGTACACCAAACTCGTGAAAAAGAAAGCTTTAACGTTTACAGAAAGGCCTAGAAATTTAAACCATCAAGGCTCGTTCCGGTCTCTTTCCGGAGGATACCCATGTCTGGGGTAACAAGGATAAGGTCCTCAATGATCTAACTAAACGGTGGAAGAGGCAACCCACCATTTGGGGTTAATACAAATGGAGGCTATGATGATTAGCCTTAAGATGGCAATCCCATCATTCGTCTTACTCTGCGGAACGCCAGTAACGTACCCAGAGGACATTTGTTTACTTAAAGTATCATGGACATAGAAAAAATATATCCAATTTATAAGAAAGGTTATCATCATGAATGTAAAATTTAATAATACTCTGCATATTTCCTGCTCCATAAAATGTAGAAATGATATTTTTTTTCATGTTCTAATAACTGGACTATTAGAAAACTAATTAGTCTGTAGAACACTGAGAGTGAAGATCAAGCAACCTTGACACCGAAATTGAAAATTTTCATTTTCAACGAGCTGCTCTATTTTTAAAGATGTGAGCATTAGTGATGAAGGAAGTAGTTTAAATTGACTTTATAATGTCTAATACTAATGCTTAATTTAAATATTAAGAACTGACAAATTCGTTTAATATTCACGTAATTATATAAAAACAACATTTAAGGCAGAAGAACTGAACAAGCGCTATCATTATGTCCCCGGATATGAATGAGCGCTCCAGCAAGCTGCACCAATATATTTATTGGAATACACGTTTCACATTTTTTTTATTAGCGCCCGCAGCTAAAGTTCAAATCCATGGAAACAATGGATTGTGCGATATCCCAGGGCAATTCCATTGTGCTTCCCATCTGCCACTCACATGACACACTTTTCTTTATTTTCCTCTACGGTTTAACGCACACGTATTCACTGCACTGACGAGAGTACGTCATCCCTACAGCAACAATGCTGTGCAGAGCTAGGCCTTCCTCAAGAACGTGAGCCAAGCTCCTCGCACATGAACAAAACCGGTTAGGGATGAACGAAATTCTAAAGCCTACATTCCCGCAAGGCATAGATATGTTTCGCTCAACCAAGGGGAATCCGAAGGTACGGAAAGGGAGGGTTTGTGTACTTAAGTCTGGTACACAGATTCCATGCATGAATCACTGCTATCTCATGTAAATCATTACGCTTAAAGTCATGTTTTCATGACTAAGTCACTACCATCTAGCTGCCATGTTGGTCCTGAATCATATGTATGGATAATCTTCGCTCTGTGTTGAAAGTACGACCTTCAGTTACAGAAAACCGAAGAAAAAAGCCTCTCCCCACTCCATCTTAACAAATTAATTTTATTATGCGTGAAATATATTTTAAATCTTAGTCTAACATATGAATGAATATCAGCAAGTATCATTGAGACAGTGGACATACAGTACGGCTGCTGGATCTCCGGCTCTGACATTTTGTGGAGGTGGAGGGGAAGGTTAATAGTACCAACATACAGTAACGAACAATTAAAAATATTTCCTCAAAATTATCTTTAGAATGAAAATATAGCTTTGAAACACTGAAATCCAACTTGCAATTTCATTATCATGCAACATATTCATGACAACACCGAATATTTCTTTCACACCTTTTGGGCGCGTTAGCTGCTTCTGTTGGTAGCACCTTGAGACTCAGCCAATCAGCATTCTTGTTGCTAAGCGTGGCTTCCGTATCCAACACTGTGTTTCCAGTTTAATTTTGTTTGGAGTACGCGGCTTTAGTTGCTTACGCTAGTGAACTTTCTTTTCTATTTTATGCATGCGTGAATTCCGATTTTTTAGTGTCCGTAAGTCATATTATAATTGCTATTATGATAATATGGCTACTGGTTCGAGAAATATGTAAATTTGTGAAATATTTAAAATACACGTGTTCCTCTGCTTTAAGTTATCGCTAAAGAACTGGCAACAGCCTGCTTCCCCCTCTCGAGAAATGTCAGAGCCGGAGAACTGGTGGCCGAGCTGTAGTCTTCTTAAGTTCATGCAGTTTCCAAAATAACTGAACTTCATTCGTGTACAAAATGAAGAAATTCTAAACCGAACCGGAAACATGCTTACAAAAGCTGAGAAATTAGAAAATATACCGTTATGTATGATGATGGGAAAGGATGAAAAAGGAAAGTTGGCCTAATAGAGTTTTGAATTATAATCCAGGAGGAAGAGGAAGACCTGCAATGTAATGGAGAGAAGGAATTAGAACGGCTGAGCTTGAGAGGGGTATGGTATAGGACTAGAAAAACGGCGATCGAAATATGTGATGTGGCAAAGGCTGTAGGGACAACCCCCCATCCTTAACAAGTTAAATTCAAAGCAGTATCATTTTAACTAAGAGCCAACGCTAGGGTAAGTCTTTAAAAGCTGTCATTAAGAGAGTAGCTTCCAGGGCACAAAGATGCCAAGATATATGGAAAGATGTGGAATTGTGAAATACAATTCGAAATAACAAACGGCAGAGTCAGTTCATGTATTATTTAATAACATCTGCTTTTTGAAAATTCGCTTTCTTAAAAGCTGAAGGTCTTTTATACTCCACTATCGTTAAGTCATATCGGACGATGAATGAAATGGGTGAAATGATGACCAAATGAGCCCAGGATTAATAGAACTTAAGAGTTACCCGACTTTCGTTTTTCAGGATAAGAGAAAACCCCAAAAAGAGCCTTATATAGGTAACTCACCCTTACCGAGATTCGAACTTGGGGTGCCTTGATCGCGAGGCAGACACGCTACTGTCTAAACTACCGAGGTGGCGTGAAGTGTTTCATTCGTTCATCGAGATGTTTATTTCTTCTCCGTACACTGTAAGCAAAGAAAGCTATGGTAATCCGAAAAATGAAATTTTTAGTGGCATTTACCGGTGGTTATCACTGTATAGAACAGCGTGGACGGTTAATCTAAAATTAGTCGAAGTAAGAAGATTGGGAAAATACATTCTGGAAGAGAACGCTCCCGGTCTAAATTTAAGAGTACCTCTCCGGCATTGCTAGTAATTAGGACTTGAGAAGCTTTGAAATATCGTAAATTTTGGACAGTTCTAAACCTCGGACATACTGTTCACGGGTCCAAACCACAGTGTCATCGTGTTGGTTACTTGATGTAACCAGCCAATTCCTCCACAGCATACCGTTTCATCATTTAGAACGTGTCGATGTACAAAGCAAGATGTTAAGGAACACTGGTGTACTTTACCGTAGATGTTAGAAATAAAAACGGTGATGGTCCTATGTTATTTATAAGGAAGCGACATGGTACACATCTTCTCAAGACCTTGCAAGCAGACGCTATGCAGGCATATGGGGCCCAGGGCAATACATAAATCCGAAAGAAGCAGCGGCAGCAGCCCCTTTCTCCTCACCCTACACTTTCCTGCAATATTTATAACTACCCGGTCATTATTTTCCTCTATTTCTCCTTTTTCGTGCTCCCATTCTGTTGTCGGATTCCCAAGAATCTCTCCGGTGCTATTACGTGCTATCGCTGTCCCTAAAACTATTGATCCAGCGTACCATTGGCCGGGCCGCGGCAGCTACGTATAATCCGGGTGCGTTGCTTTTCTTCACCTCATGTTCGTTTGGATCCGTTCTAAAGACACACAAGTACTGCTCGCTTCAAGAAAAGCCTTGACGTAGCAAATCGATCAAAATATCTCCCACAAGAATGGAATTATAGGCAAGGAATAGATAACCCAAAATACAGCTCGGGTACCATAACTTATACATGTATTTGATAGGTGGAGAAAATCATTTTAGTTTGCCTTTTATGCTTTTCCTATTATTTATCTATTACATTCTACCTGTCCCTCTCATGAATGTTTTCCTAATAGGTTATTTGGAAGACATGATTTTACGATACTTGCTTCAGATGAAAGCCGCTCGTCTATATTTGGGTGATTTGATACTGATATTCACCGGAAACACACATTTTTACATTCCCTAAGTCTATAAGGGAATTAAAAAGAAAATTTCCGTGCGTGTTCTGTGAAATATAAAGCTTGCAAACTCAAATAACATCATTGGAATTTTGAAAATTCCGATGGAAATTTTCTCAATATCTTATTGCTCAAAAATGACCCTAACAGTCGTGGTTAAAATATAATGCAGCTAAAGTACTATCGTGACAAGTGAACGTCCTGATTTTTATTCTTGATCCTGAATGGCCTGCAAAACTGCAAATCGTAAAAGATGTGCTACACCAAAAGCTGTACATAGTCTAAAAGTCTAATTTTCACGGTTTCTTTTTTCGCTGGAGGGTAAAAATATCGAAACTATTACGTTAAGGTTTCAAATTTAATTTTATTTTTCCAAAAGGAAATACTAAATTGATTTTCTATTAGTTTTCATTCATGGCATTTGAAACTAATAGCTTTACGCTCTTTAAAAATCTAACTGAATTGTGCGATACATAGGTCTATAAGTTTAAACTGAAGATATAACTGGATTAGAGTTAGCTAGCATAATCATCTTTTGTAGAAATAGTTTGTAGAAGTAATGAACTTCATATGAAATTTATATGAGTGACGAAATTCTTACATCGTACATATAGCGAACAAGCGTACGCAAATACTTGTAAACAATAATGTTAGAGTGAAAATATCCAAACTTGCCAAATATTGGAGCTAACAAATTATAAGATTTTTGATTTTCCCTGTTAAGAACGAAAATTATTTCTTACATCATATTAACACCACCAGTGGTATTTTGTCTGAAATGTTGTTAATTACTTTCAACACTGAAATGTGAACTTTGCAGCTCTGTTCCTAAGTTGATCTCATTTTTGTCTAGCAATTGTACACGGAGTGAAATATCATGGTTTATATTAACCAGAATATATAACTTAAGTAATAAAATCAAATTCAAATATACATTTTCATGGCTCTCTTCTTGAAGGGAAGTGAAGTGTAGCTTAAATTCCTAGAATGAAATGGAGTTCTAAGATAAACCGATCAAAATGTAAATAAAAATGGTTTCATTCCGTTCTTTTATCGCGTGAATCATTTGCGGTACGATACATAATCCTCTCGGAAAAAGTTACGAAAATACAAAGGAAGTAAGTTTTACAAAACAATGGCCTATCCCACTGTTAATATTTGTTGAAGTAAATCATGGGTGAACAACATAATACAAGATTCCCACATAATATTTTTAAGAGGAAATAGGATCAGAGAGCAAATAAGATATAACAACAAAACTGAACTTCGTACCCACTTCAAATTCTAAATACAGACATATATGGGTAGAGACTGAGACAAAACAGGCATATCTCCACATCAGTGAGATGGACAAGAAGATAAGCAACACGAATATTTCAATATTTTTGTCACAATTTGTGATAAAACCTAGATGTAATAAGAGGAGCAGGTGGCGCTCATTAAGATCCAAAAGCTAGTACTGGAGCATGGATTGTCCATTTACTGAAGTATCGTTTCACCAAAATCTTTCCAAACCGCAAACTTAAGTTTGGCTAGCAACTGAACAAGAATACTGACTGAATCCTGCCTTTCTGGCAAAAGAAGTGTGGAATCAGATCCTTCTGTCGGTTAAGTCTGGCTCTGCTTCTATCAGAGCTGACTGTGCTGATTGAAAACTCTGGTATTTTAAGACTGGGACCAGCAAAGCTTTCAGGCCTGTCTCGAAAATATAAGAAGTGGCACACAGCAAACCTTTTTATAGTTGTTTAATACCAGCCTTTCCTTGTTTCATACTGTTCCTAGACACCTGGTACAATTTGTTGCAATAATCATTGGTTGTCTTAACATTCCTGCCCTTAGTTATGATATAATCGATACTCTACTGCAGCTAAAATTAGCTACGCCTGTGAATTCCTTGAGACTATCACGCTATACAGCGGCGGTGAAGAAGTTGCATACTCGAAAGGCGTGTTTATTGTCTTCAACGGTCCATTCTCTAGTGTTTACATGTATCGAGTTTTTGTTTTCATAAACCCAATCTCTTCTTTTTGAATGTTCAGTTCAAACCTTCTTAAGGCGTGGAAATAATAATTGTTTCAACAGACACTTACAGCAAGAATGCAGTAATTGGATAGCTTTTACAATATCGCAGTATACACAGTAGTGCTAGTTCACTTTCTGTGCTCTATTATCTTGCTTAACCACGTAGGAAATGGTCAAGTCGCTCTGTGACATGGAAATTACTGATCTCATTTCTCGTGTTTCGTTGTCTCTCTTTTCGGTAAAAGTAAAGCCACAGCCATTTGCCTTAAATTTCTGTTGACGAACCATTATTCTTCTGGGTTGCTTTTTTCCGCTTGCCTTTATAATTTTGAACGATACATTTGTTTAGTATAGTTTCTTATTTTTACTGGATTGGAAGAAATTCGCTTTTGCTAATATATTTTTTTCTATCACTGAATTCCCAGCTTTAAGATATACGTTTGCTGTTCTTTCTCTTACGCATTTAAAGTTATTTGTAATTAAATAATGCCCTTAGAGTTAAAATATTGCATGGGAGTGTCTTTAACCCAGTTAACTTTAAATTATTGCAAAGATTGTATTTTTGTCCTCCATTCCTCCTTATCAGCAATGACGTTCACTTGCTTTTTAATGGTATAACATTTGAATTGGTGCTACTTTTGCTATTAATTTAAATATTCACTCATTTCCATTCATATTTGCGTACTCTAAAGCGAAGAGGGAGTGATCCTGACTAAAGTAAAATTCCCAACATCGGGTAGAGAATTGACTTCTGGGTGACTTCCGGTTTTGGAGGTTAGCATAATACCACAGAGATAATAACAATAGATTTCTGTGATATTTCTGCATGCATTTAGGCTGTAAAAACCTTAAAATATTGCTCTACAATTATTAAAATATACACTAAGGTCTGTTAACTCTAACATTGTTACCTAATCCCCTTATTATTTTGTATTATTCTGTATACACATTTCGTTCATTAAGATCTTCATTGTAGAATGAGCATTTCTCCAAGTACTCGTCATATTCAGCTGAAAGCATGTCGTTAACATAAGTTCCTACGTGGAGAAGGATCCTTTCGTATATACAGATCTTATGGGCAATATTTGAAAGTACTAATTTTGTCAACATTTCTTCACTGCATTTCCACTTTTTAGATATTTGTCCATAGACCACAAAATGTTTGACAAATTCCTTCTCTGAATCAATGCGTAATTTACTAGTTAATGACCTTGTTGTCGACGGGCCCTTAAACACCACACACTCACTCACTTTACTAGTTAATCTTCCCGCATAGTTTTAAAAGAACGCTCTAAAACTAGCGCTCTTTCAAAGGAGCGTTCTCAAATTGAGAAGTGATATATGTATATATCAGCAAGGTTATTATTATTTTTGTTAATATATGTTAGACATTCATTTTAAAATTAAGAATTGAAGAATACTATTTTATGTGTTCCCAGCGTGAAAGAATAATGCAATATGCAATGATCTCAGATATATAAAATTTTACATACAAGCACAGAGAAAAATAAACATATTGCCTTCCACAGTAAAATAATGCTAAATATCCATTGGCATATAAATCAGATGTCTTAGTTTGATGCAATATAATTCCATCACCTGACTAGTGCGTCTCATTGACTACAATCATGGAAGACCTTGTTGTACGATTCAAAATATTTCCTTATATAACATGATCATCTATCTTAATATTTTGAAAATAATTCTCGCGTTTAGTACACACTTTTTAATATGTGTACATTCTTATTCACATGGAGTTGGGAAGATCTTTCGGTTTAAAGCTGCTCCTCGGGATGATCAAAGCAGTTGCACCTGTCATGATAGTGTTTATCGTGTTTATCATTGCATTGCACATTACTTGTTTGACACCATCATTCGAAGGCGTGTATTGCCGGTCAGAGGAAAAGGGTAGCAAATTCAAGGTAGAATAATACTCGCACATCTCAATAAGCGTGGTATAGGACTTATTTGTCATATATGTAGTCATTCAAAGGTGAAGATTAGCCAATCGGGGGAAAAGAGAAGGAAATTGATTTGGGAAAAAAACACATATCAATAGAGCCACATTTTTAACTACGCATTCCAGGACTTTTGGTGATGTACAGTGTACAAAGCAGACGGTTACCACCTTATAACATGATAAGTAATTAGGAAGATCACCTTAGGAGAATATCTTGCATTTACGTCATTAGAGAGATTCCTCTTGTAGTGTAAGTTACTCGTGGAATAATATCTTTACGCAGTAGCTGAAGCGGAATGTTAGTTTGTTAGCGAAGTGTTGTCAGATAAGGGAAAACCTTTGTGCGTTAAACAGAGGGTAAACATAACGTGAAGCTCTGACATGCCCAGAGGTCCTCTATCTCTAAGATGCAAGACAAGAAGACGCGGGCAACTGCTATCGTGTAAACATGTACCAGTATCCAGACATCGCATTTTTAGTGTTGCTTTCGGGATATGAAATAGATCAATACCCAGCTGGAGTTACTTGGCACGAACTGCCACGAAATGTTTCTAGCTATATTTATCTACCTCTGCACTCTTCTTCTCTTCTTTATGACTGAAGGGATGATGGACTGTGGAGCATTGCATGAAGGGAGATTTTGATGACGAGTTCCAAAGCGACCTTTAGGGCGTAAACACAAAGCTCAGGCGGCTAGTAACTAATAACATTTGCAGATTAAAATCTGTGATGTGCTGCATTTGCATGAGTTTCTCTACTTTTCTGTACATATGTACTTATAAGCATTTATTCTGTGTAATTGTAATCCAAATAACGTTTCCAAAGAAGTCCTAATGATATTTCAAAGGTATGGTGTGTATAGGGTAGGCCTTAACGATAGTTAAATATTGTAAATGCAGGTCATTTAATCTAGTTTTACGCAGCTCATTCAAATTTGATTTGAGTCGCTTTCTATTTAAGCGACTTTTAGACGATCAGTTCAAGACAACAAGACCTGAAGCTTTCCTGGCGACATATGCTAACTTTCTTCCTGGGGAACAAGCCAGATTAGATATCAACTTTTCGGGAGTGTGCATCGCTGCCATCATCAGGATATTTGTAAAATGTTATAACCACAAATGAAGCACTGGATATAACACTAATATAAACAAAGACAAAACACTGTCAAAATTCGCATTACTGAACAAAAGACTGTTTTCAGTAAATTAAATGCCAGGTCAGGAGATGGCGTAAGTATAGGAAATTGTGTCAAAGAAACGTAGCTACTTAATTTGGTTATAAAGCTGTATTGATCTTTGCTTCTTAATTCGACGGATTTCCAATTTTAAGACTGGTTTCCAAGAGTTGCTGAGCTGAAAATAGGCATAACGATTAAGCGTGCTTCTCTCAGAGGAAATGACCAAAGCCTTCTTAACTCTCCGCTCCCAGTAAGTGTTGCATATTGCCAAGAATGTCGTCTCCCGAAAATTGGCTCTACGGTCGTTATCAAGACAATGCTCTGCCAGCTCAGACTTCTCAGGTTGCATTAAACGAATGCTCCGTTCATGTTCGTTTATTTTGGTAGCGATGGTCCTTCCGTTCAAGAAAATGTTTCATAACTAATAAGGATAATAAATACATGTGACACATATTTCACGCTTTTGTAAGGAAAGAGTAAAAATTGTGTTACATTCCCTAAGTGTTCCCGTACTAACCATTCTTACAAAAGCTTATTATTGTAACTCCTTGATTCAGATAAACATCACTTAGCCCAATTCCGGAACTTCATCACACCACCACTTGGTAACAATGAAAGTAAACATATATAATTTAGATCTATTTATATATTCACAATTAACAAAAATAAAGAAGTATATTTTCTACCTAAGGAATTCATTGTCGAATAATTTTATCTACAAAAATTTATATTGTGACTTTGTGGGGTCGTAGAATTAAAAATCCAATTTGCAGAAATTCTAAAAGTTCTTTGTTTCCGTGGAAATGCACTGTTCAATTCTCACGTAATAACATTACGTTACATACACACCACAATCTATTAAGATTGATGACAATAACAAACAACGATCTGATCATCTCTCGTTACAGCAACACTCTAGTTACACAACTGTCTGCTGGCGTGTCACAATCTCTTATCTATCTCATTCATAATACGAGAGACTTCTCGAGCAAATAAGAAAAACAAATATTCTCTGTCAATCGAGATATCACTAGAACGTTCCAAACGTGAAATCCTATCTGGGCCGGCAAGTCACTTATCTCAGGCGCTATGCTTATCTGCTTTTGCCGGCTCTTTATTACCTCTGTTATCTATTTATGCCCGTTGCCGCGACAATATTTTATTCGCCATTTTTCTATAGTACATGTTTTAGTGCTATTTTATAGCAGCTAGATGTTCCTGCTTAAACTTCAACACACAGAAACGTTTTGTTAATTTGAGCATAAATAAAACCAACGTAAAAATAAAACGAAAATGCGAATGATATATAGGGATAGAAAGAGAAACAGAGTCCAATCTACGCAGTAAATCAGGCTAGGAACATGTGAAAACAGATTTGCATGTCTAAGGGGAATGTTTGTCCGAGTGGGTGACCGTCCATGCAGATTCAAATTATTGGCTTTTGATAACTTTTCGCTTTACTCAATCCAACAGAAGGACACTGGCAGCTGGGTAAGTTATTGCTTCAGTGTACCGAATGAAAGAAAAATAGTGGAAGCAAGAGCTCGCTGTAGGTGACTAGCTTTAACAAATCACCCGCTTCTTTCCATGTGATTAGATTCCATACCAAATTACGATTTCCTAAGGGGAATTAAACGAGTGATAGGGATATTTTATGCAGTGTTGTGAAGAAACGTAATTCTTTCTTTTGTTCCCTTAGGGATACTATCTTGTTTAAAGGTAATTAAAATGTATTTTCTAATTTATTTGGTATTGATTTCCCAAGAATTTCTTATGCACAAAAAACATATGTGATTTGTTTAAATATTTAAACTCAAGTAAATAACGAGTAAATAACTTGGGGCTAAAGCGCAAAGCACGTCGATGCAACCTTCACGTTTGTTCACTACAAATGCCATGCGTGGAGTGCAGTACTAAAGGGTGGGATGTGGTCAGTGCCCTAGTTCTACCCGCTGTCTTCGAAGCCAGGCGACGTTTCTTTCGATTCAGGTGGCTCCACAGTTTGCTCTTCAGGGACATAACGAAGCGGAATGCACACTGGAACAGGTCTCCAAGCGGGAAATAATCTTCGGAATCGAACTCGGTCTCCCGAGAACCAGTAAATAGTTAACTGTTTTTCTACCAGTATATCAGTTCAACCATTTTGCTTTATGAACTAATAGAGGGACTTTATTTTTCTTGCAACTGAATACGTCATTAATATTTGCTTTTTATTCTATATTCCAAATGCTTGAAATTTTCCTCGGTCAAAATAATGAAAAAATATCATTTATTTTAATTCCCTTCGAATTAAGACGAGTAAATACTCTCATAAAAAATTCGGCATCGATATTTAAAAGGAAATACTTGTTTTGACTTACAGAATAAGGAAAAACAAAAGAAGAAAACATGAAAGAAGGAAAACAAAAGTTTTCTAGAAAATGTTTGGTGTGTTTATTTGCCTACAAACCGCATAAGAAAGCAAATAATTTGTTGAATACCAAATTTGGTGTTTAAGTTCAGACTGTTCCAGGGTTTTCAAAAACTACGCTCGCTCCAAACTCTTTTAATGAATAAATTGCCTTTGCATTAGCAATTTTCATTAAAATGTCAAATACTAACGATATTTGCATTACAAACGTGTATTCTGTTTTTTTTGGGGGGGGGGTAACTGTGAAGTCCTCTTCATTGTAAAAGAATTTCTTCGTACAGAAATACATAATATCGACAGTTTATCTTAAAAATGTTTATGGGAATTTTTAGTGGTTCAAGTTTTAAATACCAGTGCTTTATCAGATCGTCCTAATTTACACATTCCCATGATTATGCATGGAGCAAGAAATTTAACAATTTCTGCTTGGTAGTTTACGTTTTTGAAATCTGGCTGTCGCTTAGCCCATACCTCTTATACCTAAAACGAAATGTGTAGGTATATGGGTTATGAAGGATTCTTTCTATTAAGAACTAAATAAAGCATGCTGTTTTGTAACAAACTTTTATAGCATAAAGTGTTTAGAGAATTTATTGTGAAAACGCTGTATTCACTTTTGGAGAAGAGAAACTATTACTTTCCAAACGCCTCATATTATACCTATCCACATAGGAGATTGATTAAAATTGCTCATATTTAGAGAATATTGTACCGATATTTAACTCAAACACCGCGTTTCCTCAAGCGTAACTATATCATTGAAAAGAAGAATTGGCTAATACGAAAAAGTATTTGTTCAAGAGTCTTGCCGAGCTACGCCTCGTTAACTGGAAGCTATAGAAAAATCATTGAGGATGTCACCGTCCGTGTAATTCTATTGGAATAGAAACTGAGGAGGAAAATGACGAGAGAGACAGAGAAAGGACGGGGAATCCTCTTGGGAAATATCTATTAGCTCGTCCAATACAACACTCCCCCGCTATTGAGTTACATCAGTGTAAATCGCCTGAAGAAAACTGAGTAGAACGGCCATAGATGAGAGGGAAATGACTTGAAGATAAACTGTAAGAGCAAGGGTGTCCAGCAAATGAGGTAAGTGTGAGAAACATATCAAAATGATTGTGTATTGCATTTAGTGCATTAAATATGCAGTTTTTCTTTGACTAATACACACATGATAACTTCCTATACAGAATCATCTAAGGATGTGACACGAAGATGTTTAAGAAAATTTCCACAAAATCACTTTTCATGATTTTTTGTTGTTTTTGTTTTCTGATAATAGTCTCTGGAGTAGCCTATGTTGTGCATAAGTGGCAAACCGTAAGAGAGAGAGAGAGAGAGAGAGAGAGAGAGAGAGAGAGAGAGAGAGAGAGAGAGAGAGAGAGAGAGAGAGAGAGAGAGAGAGAGAGAGAGAGAGAGAGAGAGAGAGAGAGAGAGAGACTAATTCTTACTACAAAAATAATTTAAATCTCTTAAAAGCACAAGCTGATAAACACCATTTTGTATACAAAGGCATTTGTTATATAATCCTTATTGGTTTAATTTTTAGATACTTTTTGTTATGTGCTGCGCAAACCCGCATACCAGTGTTAAATTGATTGGGTTCTAATTGGAGCTATGAGTTCTCTTATCCTCAGGTGAATGGTTGCAGGAAATGGATTTTGGTGGTTATTGGCTACTCAGTCGTATTAATAACACTTTGTTTGCTGCAGAATTATTTGGTTTAATACCTACTAAGTTTGCTTATCGACTTGGATCGGTGACCACCTGTTAGAAAAAATTCCTAACATAAATTCAATTTTACTTGAAACGACGAATTACTTGTTTAAAGTTACTTCCACGCGGTTTCTATTTCTTCTTTATACGGCGACTACTTTGCTCTAATAAACTTCTAATGCTGCTTCCACTTACGCTGTTTGCGCTATTCTTAACTTCCCTACATTTCAGACTTATAAATCTTCGCTTCTCCTTCTTAATGCGCATGAACACGTCCTTCCTGTCCTAGTATCACCTTTTAAGTTAAGTTTTTCTTACTTCACGATTCAGTTCGAACTTTATTCTGATTCCCTCTCTAACTTTATCACATGACCAAACTAGCTCACGCTTCTCAAATGTTACAGTATTATTGGTTTCTCATTTATTTCGAATTTTTGCATTGGTTTGCAAAACTCATCTAACTCTTGACGTTCAGCCCACCCTCAGTTGGGGAACGCCTACCATGAGTTGTTTGTAACGGTATACATCCTTATCAAATCAGCGAAGTAAATCCCTTTAGCGTTCATGCTCAACTGCATTTTGAAAGCCCTTTGTCCCAACACATTCCTGGCTGGAAGTACACTATAGTTCTCAGACATTGAACTTTTCCTAGCACAAAGAAGGTAACGGTCCTTCCTTCCTGTATCTCCGACGTGTAAATATTTTACAAGAATATTTATCTTTTTTGCCTGGAAGTCTAGTATATGTGTTATATTAAATTATTTTCTTCCCTTCTTATTCTTTAAGTCAGCCGCTACTTTAATCATTACACTATCCATTCTAATTTCATATTATTATAACAAGATTTTTATATTAGTTAGGCAAAGCATCTTTATTAATTTATCTTCTTTTTTAATTTTCTGATTTCGATTAATTTGCCGCCTCTTAATGGCTGCCTGATACTGCGGTTACAGTGCGTTCATAAAAGTCCATGGATTATTAAAACGTTGCACATCAATTGAGTCTTAAAAACATCTGACAGTCGCGTAAATCTCCTGTATTTTCTTACAGCCGCTATACCAATAACGAAATATGTAATAAAGTCATTTCTGCTAGAGGTAGTAGATAGAATACTAAGAGTTTATAAGAATGGTTTATTGAAATATAGGCAGGAAATTTACTGAACATTCAAGACATCATAATTCTTCCTCTCCTGGTTAAGCAAAGAACTGGTGTTTCTGTGGTATCACATAGCAACCACCCCTTACATGATTTGACTATTGCGAAAGCCCACCAAGGTCTCCAATTCCCACTTCACCTACAAGGAAATACGTAATAAAACATTCTGCAAATATTTATTTCAATTTGAATATGCAGATGACTAAGCTTTTTAAAGAATGAGTAGACATTGTAATGTAAATGTCACCGATAGGCTTTTTCTTTATATTTTATTTTTTCCGATTCCTTCTGTAATTCTTATCTGACCTATTGTTCTGCTGACAAATTGCCAGCTGTGCGGAATATATCATTTATTTTTTTGTGTAACTGCGGTTCCTGCGATAAACATACATGAGTATATACGTCTCCAGTCATATATTTTCCTTTGGGAGCATACAGCCCGTTTAAAACTCTTATCTGTTTTTATTTAAGGAGTGTTCGTGAAACCTTATATCTCCTATTTTATATAGGACATTCAGTGAGTTATAGAGCATATTTCCTGCTGCGTTGTATCATTTATGCAATTGGGTTGCTACTTAAATTGATAAACCTCAACATTCAATTTGTTTCTGTTATGAGCTTCTTGCTCGGTTTCCAACTCGGAGATGAAATGAACTTCAGTGGAGAAAATGCTGCTATTGACGTTATGGTGTGTCTGTCTTTAAATTTACATCACATGTGCTATTGTGATGCACTAAATACTAGATGTTATGTGGTGGTAGTCTCCTACTAGACAAACTCATACACATAATGACTACTACTACTACTACTACTACTACTACTACTACTACTACTACTACTACTACTACTACTACTACTACTACTACTACTACCACCACCACCACCACTACTACTACTACTACCACCACCACTACTACTACTACTACTACTACTACTGCTACTGCTGCTACTACTACTATTACTACTATTAGTACTATAGTGGTTGTTGTAATTTACGTCCTCCAACGTTAAGTCATATCGGACGGTGAATGGAATGGGTGAAATGATGCTCAAATGAGCCCGGAGTCCATAGAGCTTAGAGTTACCCGACATTCGTCTTTCAGGATAAGGGAAAACCCCGAAAAAACCTTATCCAGATAACTCACCCTGACCGAGATTCGAACTCGGGACCTCTTGAGCACGAGGCAGACATTCTACCACCACGCCGCCGAGGCGGGCACCACTACAGGGGTGTTTTAGGGCTTATTTCGACCGTGGGTTTATTTCACCCTGGCTTATTTCGCCCTATGGCTGTTTCAGGGGTGTACCCTCTTCAGCCTTGACTTTATTTGGGGTTGTTTGCTTTATTTAGTTATATATGCATGTGTTAACAATTTGTCATGTGTCGTTATTGGCTAATTGTAATGTTATTATTTGTCACATATTTATTTTATTTATTTTTAATATATGTATATATATTATTTATATTTTTTTAACAAAAATTTTATATTAGTAATTTTTAAAATATATATTGTTTATATATATATTTTTGTTTTGTTTTAGTAGTAGTTTTTTATTATTTTTTTATTCTTTTACTTTTTTTAAACAGTCTTTGTGGTATGTGTACAGTTATGGTATGTGTTGATTCACAATTGTCCGTTTTTAAGCTAGAAGTATTCGGAGATTTTCTGGGACCTCGTTGTCCTCGGCTTCCTTGATCCTGGCGTGGTGTTGTATAAGGGTGACGATTGCTGGGGCTGTGGTCTCCGTCTTCTTATAGTTTTCTGCTGCTTCCATCAGCTACCTCCTGTACGGTCTCTCGGACGCGTTCGCGATGTACCTGTACATTCGGTTTTGTATGTGTTGTTCAAGTGGAGTTGCCTTACAGATGTCATACAGCTCTTCGTTTTTATGACAGGGTACGAGTTTGTTGGACATTCTTAAGCACTTTCTTTCCATCTTTTGAAGTCTGGTTTTGATATATGTTGTCGTTATCGGGAAGGTGACGATGGCGGCGTAGGTGAAGTATGGCCTTGCTATTGTCTTATAGAGTTGGTTGAGGATCGGTGCTGAAAGTCCTAATTTGCCTATTTTTGATAAGTAATAATGACCAAACCAGTAAAAAAGTGATACGGACAATGCATAGACTATTACGGCACCTCCAAAAGAATGAGAATAAAATCATTAATTTTATCTACATTATGTCGAAAAGGATTGGTCAGTTTTTTTAGTAATATGTATGTAGATATAAGACATTCATTAGCTTCTACATGTTTCTGTCCAATGAATTTAATTTAATGGAATCATATGGAAATATGCTTCCAAGGAACTTAATACAACGAATAAATCACGTTGAAAATTTTCGGAATCCATTCTACTCAATGATGCTTTTTAATTATTTATTTTTATTTTTACTGTATTCTTAATGATTGCTACACGTGTGCTTCAAAGAAGAAAGAGATTTTGATGATAACTTGAAAACACTTCTAAGAACCCGCTATTTTCACAGAAGTGCATAAAAATGCTTTGAAAAAGACATTTACGGACTGAGGTCGTTAAGACAGACGCTCTTTAACGAGGGAATTGCAGTTCAAATCCTTCCAGGTCAACCTTCCTGATTAAATTTCCTTTATTATTTTTTTTTACCAAATTTTCCTCTGTCGTCATAACTGGAATTTCATGTTTCATCAGTGTCTACCTTCTAGGACAGTAAAAACGAACGTTAAACACTACTAAACTGATAGGTGCGGCACATCGTGGTGCAGATGGATGGTAAAATTACGTTTGACAAGAAAGAGCAGACCTGATATCCTAGAGAAGTGCACTGCTAAGGAGGAGTTATATTGCGTCACAAGAGCGGTGTTAACTTGCTATAGAGTGTTCAGTTTTCACGTCAGCTCTTTGTATTTTCAAAGAAGTGTTAAATGTTTAATGACAGCAATTAAAATCGAAACACACAAGTTTAACTCTGAAAAGAACAGAAAAAAAAGAAATGTTTTGCTTAACATTCAAATATTGGGTACTGAATCTAAAAGCGAAACGGACAAAATTTTATTAAGTATTAGATGTAAAGTGTTCAGTGATTAGAAGTATTCAGGGGGAACAAATAAATTAAATGGGTTACTTCATTTTGAACTTCAAGAACAGACAATAATACAAAGGAAATTATTCTATTTCGTTTGATCATCGAGCTTAATTACTAAACACATTTTAACTAAACATTTAACTAAACATTTAATGAAACAAAATAACTGCATGCAAATTTCTTCCTGTTTTTTTTTCCTAGCAATTCTTTTAAATTGATGGGTCATAACGTACGAAGAGTTAATGAAATGATTCTCGAGTGAGCCAGTAATGCAGAGAGCTTAAGATTACTGTCGTTTGGGCTGTCAGATTAAGGTAATACCTCTAACAAAATATCTTGGTAGCTTTTCGTAAATGAGATTCAAACTCAGCACTTTTGAATGCCACCCCTACTTCTTAGAGGCTGGCCTTATATAATAAAAGTTTCTTAGTTTAATGAGGGAAATCATAGTTTTAAATGGAATCGTTGTGCCATTTAAAATTCTGAAGTTGCCTCCTCCGTGTCCAGTGTTCCCTGAAAATATTTTTCATGTAGTTACAAAGGTACTTTTATCTAATAATTATTTGGTTTGGATTCATTTCAATTTATTTAAAATATATTGTCTGTAACCCTTTTATGGAGGATACCGTAATAAATTAATTTGTAATATACACTGTAATGTTTTAAAAATGATACTTAAGTAATTGCAGTAAAGAACACAGGATTCTTTCCTCGTATTCTCCAATTTGTATGATTTATACTAATATATTTTAAAGGATGTGAAGCGTTTTTTATTTGCTCCAAAAGTACTTTTGTAGATCTAACATTTCTTCAATAACACTATTTTTATGCATAATTCTTGTGGTTCAACTACATATTTTTAAACCACTTTAGCTGGAATATTAGGCTTGAGAGGTTATTTTCTGTCAAGTATGCGCCGTGATATTCCAGCTGCACTGTTGCTGTACAGTTAAGCTTTCTCTGCCTGACATAAAGAAGACAAGAAGGGACAGCAACGGCAGAAAAACAAACAGATGTCTGTCGACACGTGTTGCCTTGCAGGTAGAAAGAAGTGGGATCTCAGGTGCAAACGAATGCGGCATGTTGCTCTGGCGCCGCAGGAAATGACATATTTAGAGAGTAGCCTATCTTCCTAGCTGAAACTTCATCAGGAAATTGCAATAAAAAGTTATATCTATAAGCAGAAGTAGGAAAGAGATTTTAAAAGTGCAAAAAGATTGCTGAAAATAACACATTTTCGTGCTCACCTCACTTCTTCTTTACCTTAGTCTGGATCTTTACGTTTTGACTACAACTCCACGTATTATCGCTTAATTTTCTTGCTTGTTTCCTATTTGCTGTGTTACCTTTTCCCTATTTTCTTTTTATCATTTGCGTTTCTACTTACCATTTGGCAGACCGAGCGGTATGGTTCTGGTGGTTTGGTCTGTGAACCGCATTCGGGTGGCACAGGTTCGATTCCCGTGGCTGACCTACGTGACCCATTGGTTTTTTCGGGGGTTTTCCCGGGTCGCTAGGCGAATGCTGGGTAGGTTAATTACATCCCCCGAAGTTCCTGTCCGTCCATTTCATCTCCATTATCATTTCACATTATCTCTCATCTGGTGGTTTCTTTCGGGGCAGAAGTGTCGGTGGATGACTCGGCGGTGCATGGCAGGATGATATGCTCTGAGGAAAACTATTGCTTCCTCCGGTACGGTTGCTGGTCTCCGCTCCTCTGCTGGGTACATTGTGCGACCGCCAGCTAGGGAGCTTTGGGGCTCGGATCACCTGCCTGGGACCTTTGGGGCTCGTTGCCGTCCCGCAGGAGTGGAGCGTGTCTGGGTTGCCTAATAAGTCCCGGGTACTAGCCTGCAGAGCTAGTAGGTGTGCTAGATCACTAGGCGGCCCCACCGAGGTTTTCGGTAGTGTTTCCTGCTTGGTTGACGCGCGTAAGTGCCTTATCCACTTCCATCCCGTCTTGACTTGTGCTCAACGGGGGGGGGGGGCTTTTTAAACTCCAGGTATTGCCCTATGGAAAGAGCCCAGGAGTTTCCATCGCTCCCGGGTAGAAGGAGACCCGGGTCCCCGCTCATACGGGCTCGGATCCCCTGCCTGGGACCTTTGAGGCTCGTTGCCGTCCCGCAGGAGGGGAGCGTGTCCGTTGGGTTGCCTAATAAGTCCCGGGTACTAGTGTCCAGAGCTACTAGAAGGTGTGCTAGATCACCAGGCGGCCCCACCGAGGTTTTCGGTAGTGTTCCCTGCGGAGTTGACGCGCGTAAGTGCCGTATACCCTTCCATCCCGTCTTGACTTGTGCTCTGCGGGGGGGGGGGGGCTTTTTAGACTCCAGGTATTGCCCTATGGAAAGAGCCCAGGTCCTCGGTCATACGGGTCCAGGAATAATGGAAGTAGAATTTCTGCGCTTAACTGTCCTGGCCTGTTGGGGGAAGTCTCTATCCAAGTAAACTGTAGGGACCCTGCCCTCTGTACTATCATGGCTCCTTGTGTCGGCCGCCCTCTGTCTGCTTCGTCTCATCCTTCCTTCGAATTGGGGGCATAGGAACAATGGGGCCAGCATGGTGGCCTACGTACCAAATCCCTTCCGCAATGAAATCATAATCATAATTCTACCATTTTTCAGTGGTTAACTATCATTTCATAGTCTTCCAAGAAAATAGGATTCATTCAGCGTTTCTGGTAAAATTTTGAAGATATGCAGCGCAATTGCGCTGGTCATTTATGAGTTACGCTTCACTTGACTGTTTGCCACTTACAGTGATCTTACATATTTAGGCGTAAAATCATTTTCCTGATATATGCTTCGCGCTAGGGATGGGTCCTCGAGATTTGCGATACCTCGATAGGATACTTCATGGTATCGAAAATCGAACGATACCTCAGAACATTTGCTAGGTACTTCTCGATACTTGCATGGTGATTCTGAAATTTTTATTTTATTTTAAAATCACAAATTATTTCTGCAAGTAGAATATTGCAAAGTCCGAGAAATAGCAGAAAAGCAATTCCTTTACAGTAACATTATGCAAGAAAAGGATCGTGTATCAGATTCGTTGCCAGTTTAACAGATGCTAAGAAGAAATCACTGCGTATCTCAACGAAGATTTGTCACTTCCTCCTTCTGGTGCACTGGATTACTGGTAAACAAATTCAAAATTCCCAAAACCAAAATAAAAATAACATTAAAAATGTGTATATTCCACCTGCAACAGTTTTCTCTGAAAGAATATTTAGCATATCATATGTGACAAAAAAAAAGAGACTTGGTCCCGAAAGAGAATGCAAGTAGCCGTCTGTAGGACGCACTATCTCCAACTGAAACGAGTCAGTTGGAGAATTTCATGTCATGTTGGCACGTTGGCCATAGTAGCTCAATGGTTTAGAGCGGCTGGACGGAGACCAGAAGATCCGTGGTTCAAATCCCGGTTATGGCATTGGATTTTTCAGTCTGGCTCTACCCTTTCAAAGATATCAAGGATCAGCATAATCAACAACTGTTTAACTACTTAAGGGATCAAAAGCTAAGAGAAATACATGCACTAATTCCCAGTTAGGACTGATACACAGGTAATGAAAAAACCGATAGACATAGTAAATATTTATTTCAGTCACTGAGTTGTGTTAACCACACTGTGACTAACAATGCCTATATTTGGAAGTCGAATGCCCGGGACTTTGTATAAATTGCCTATAAATTTGTATGATATAATTATCATAATAAATATTCATTATTGTGAAGTAACTGCTCTGCGACTGCTTTGAGTGAATAAATTGTTTAAAGTAATTTGAAAGATATACACAAGAAATCAGTACTTCTAACACTTCAAACAGTAGGTACAATGCACGACCTGTAACTTAGAGTCCGTGCAAATACGTGTTCTATTGCTCACTTCATAACCTGCATTAAGCACTGACCGGAAACACATGGGCCAGCGTAGCATTAAAGAAAAATTACAGCTTACAGAATGTCGCTATTTACCTCACGGTCTTCCTCGGGCTTCCTCTGCTCGCTTGCACGGTTCAAATGTGACTCGAACCATTCGTATTTTGTTTAACCGTTTATTAACAGGCATCGTATGGTATAGGTAGTGATTCTCTAAGAATAAAAGAATTTCAGAAGACAAATATGATAGGCAGTATATGCTATGAGGATTTTAAGGACCTTAGGACTTAAGCACACTGAGCCACTGCGTATACACCTGTAAATATCCTGGAGGGATCTAATCTAATCGTACTATTAAGTGCCAGCATTGTAAGGAAATCAGCAATTCTTTCCCTAATATCTTTGTGTTTTTTGTCTTAATAATTAGGAAAAAATGGAAAATGTCGCTTATTGGACATTTTTAACCTCCGAGAGAGAGAGAAATAGAACTATGGAGATTTAAATGACTACCTGACTTGGATCTCAAAGACCTTTAGGAGTATAACAACATTTTTACCCACGGGATTTGGATAATAAATCAGTTAATACGTATCACTATACAGCAACAAAGAAATGAAGGGAAAAGAAACACAATTTAACATTTGTTGATCACTGTTCATCGTTGTTTGCGTTTTTAACAGAACTTTCGCATATTAATATCCTTGATAACAATTATTTCAAATTTTAACCTTTTAGCTGGCGTAACAAGGGCCTAACTTTCATTTGGCCACAGAGCTCAGAGAAGATTTACGATCACAGCTCCTGCCCCCCCCCCTCATAAAAGGGTACTTCTGAAATAAAATTACTTACTTATTATTATGTGATTATTATGTACTTTTGTTTAGGGGTTCCTGAAAATTAAATATACTGTGTACCAGTACTGGCTGTTAAAACATTTCGTCGACGGTACTTCTAAGGGCATTCTAATCACTTGAGTTTCAAAATATAAGTAAAGAATTAAATACAAGAAGTCAGTGTATGAACAAAGCAATTCTAGCTAGTGCCCAGTTTTGACCCTTTGCTTCCTCATACAATTTCATTGTCCTTTACTGCACAGAGCAAAGGCGCCATTGTGTCAATTGGATGAACTTGTCAAGCTGACAGTGGATTTGTACACGTCACTCCATCGAGTGATTGACTTCCACAAGCTTTATTTCTCTCTCTCTCTCAAGTGCAGTTCATTCTTCTTGGTTGAGAACCAAAAGGAGACCTTCTGCAGTATGTTGGTCTTTATGAGGTTACAGATAAGAAAAGAAAAGTAAATTACTTATTTCAATTTGTGCAATTTAGGAAATAACCTTAAGCTACTCTACAGAACCTCAGGAGAACCATTAAACAAAACAAAACAATAAACCTCGCCACTTATAGTGTACAGAATGTCTCAAAATCCTCCACTTCATAGTCTGTGTCATATACTTGGATATGGTTACTTTTACTTCTTTTTGGTGACTTAGCCTCCTGAGACGTATGTTCTGCCACCTCTTCTGCCTTGCGTCATACCTTCCTCGCATCGAGCTCTTTTATAGCATTTCCCGTATTATACCCAATAATCATCCCCATTTCACTCAGTACATTTGTTCTACCGGCATTACCTTTATAGAATGTGATAACTGCATCAATTGAACAAAGATTTAGACTTATTAGACCAACAAAAACGTTCTTAGGTTCTCGAGACCAAACTATACTATTAAAGATTCATTCATATTTTGAGTTTTCCCTGATAAACAGTTGTTCGATAATTCCGGATTAGCCAGCTCTACAGAAATAGATTTCAATGCTGAACTGCCTTTGGTATGGGATATTTTTAATGAAAATCATGCAGTTTACAACCAGGTTCTCCTTTTTATATTTGCACCAATCCACAGAGCAGTGGTTTGATATCAGTGGAAATTCTGTGAAAGTACGGAGTCAACACTGCTCTAGTCTTGCCCTCAAAGTTATTTGAATTTTCCTAGATAGCCTTCCCATAATATTGTTGCAAACCAGGATTGTAAGGGGGATGAAGGACTTACAAACCTAATCAACAACTGGGATGTAGCTACTGAAAGGATAAGGGAGCAGATGGTAGAGCTAAACAGGTCAAAGGTTAGAGACATGAGTAGGGTTAAATTAAAGTGATGGATTCTCCATGATATTGACAAATATATTTTAAAGATTCGGGAAGTCAAATCAAACAAAGCTCTCCTTTATCTTGAGATAAAGGTTGCAATCAAGACAGGCATTGAATCAGTTAATACATGACAAATAAATATTACCTCTTATGTAGAGTGGCGTAGAGTTCTGAACAAGAGGTTGCTGGTTCACTTTGATGAGTTGACCTTTGTAGAAGTATTCACAAATTCTTTGATGAGACAAAAGTAGCAGCATCCAATGACCTAACCAACTAATTGACTGATTAACTGATGACTGACTATGATCTGACTAAACCTTCCTTACTGGCTGTAATTGTTTAAATAGCACTGGCTTTCAAAATGTCTGCCATCATACGACTCAGCGGTTCTTCACAGAGGGTTTACATCCTATAGTGCAATCTTGTGCAACCCAAGAATGACGCTTCTTAATTTTTCTGTCGATTTAACAGAAAACATATGAGCTGGCAGGTCAATATCACTGCTTACTCTGATCACTGAGTCATACAACTTGTCCCAACTTGTTAATTCCTGCTAAAGGCTTGGGCTTACCAGGAAAATAAATGTGAACCTCCAATAGTTAAAATATTTCCCAAATCTTGTTCAGACCTTATACGCAACAATATTCAGTTTGCTCATTGATGTTTGAGTCTGTCAGACGTCCTCTGATTGTTTTCCCATCAGTTAATTTTGTTTCCCCAGGTGTATAAATTTTCTTAATGTTGTACCCATTCTTTTTTGTAAATGACAGAAACATTAGTATGATTGGCAGTAGATATCCATAAAGTTCAGCAACAAATCAATGATTTGAAGGAGCTGGAATCAACATTCCGATCAAAATAAAGGAATGATTTCTTCTCTAACACTAATATTTACAAATTTATTGATATTTTATCAAATGAATGTACCAAAATTTTGTGAAAAAAACCATTACCCAGTAATACATTCAACAATATTTTAAAATTATTTACAAGTGGGGTACCTCTTCCGTAGGGGAGAGGATCCGTCCCCTTCAGTTGCCGTGGTGCGGGCGCTGCAGACCCTTAGCATTTGTGGTACCTCTGACGTTACTAGAGGAACCACGGGCCGAACTGCCGAGCCTCTCCCGTCGGAGAATTGTTCGGATTGGGTTGGACTCGGGGGCAGTGTGTTCCAGACACCCACGGGGAATTGGGTATCTCCGGCCAGGCTACGGCCCCCGGAGGGGGTAGAGGGTTGCCTAATAAGTCCCGGGTACTAGCCTGCAGAGCTAGTAGAAGGTGTGCTAGATCACCAGGCGGCCCCACCGAGGTTTTCGGTAGTCTTCCCTGCGGGGTAGACGCGCGTAAGTGACGTATCCACTTCCATCCCTTCTTGACGTTGTGCTCAGAGTGGGGGCTTTTTAAGAAATCAGGTATTGCCCTTTGGAATCAGCCCCGCAGTATCAGCCCGGGTCCTTGGTCCTACGTGTCCAGGACTAATGGGAGTAGAACCTCTGCACTTAACTTAAGTGGGGTACCTCCATATGCAATTAAAGCCTAAAAATGTAAAAAAAAAAAATTAAAAAAAAAGTCACGAAATTACGATTTTGACTACCCGGAATAACTTTTAGGTTCAGTTCTTTCTCGCGATGGCAATGAACGAGTGTAACAACATTACCTATATAACAAACGGCTTTTGAACATTTGACTATCGACTATGTCCTGTGTACCTACGATGAAATGTGTAAGGAAGTCATTTTTACAAAATTTTATCTCGATTATAATGAACTAGATAGAAAACAAAGGAATCGTAAGAGTTCTCTGTAAAAGCCGTGTAGAAATAAAGAAAAAGGGCATGAGAGTAAGAGGAATTGAATTGTTGACATTCTTGCGTCGAGTGCTTCTTGGTGTAGTGCTCTCACTTTCAGTATCGTGTATTACAATAGATTCCCCAAATTTTAAGTTCTATTTTCTGAAGCACATGTTATGCTGCTAAAAGTTATAAAATACAGTTTGGAATGTAGTTGTTTTGAATACTGCTAAAACGCAAACATTTGTTTATTCATCCCAAAACTTAACTCAAAGAGCCAGTTAATTGCACCCCGAAAGCTGCAAGCGGTAGTACAGATTATTTCCTTCATTTTGGACGTATACATACGTATTTACTTTCATTAAGCCCCGGCATTCCGCCTCTCGAAATGTAAACATTTTCAAAATTGCTGTTTAGTTCTATACATCATCTCCGTCACGTCAGTTAATAACTTCCCAACAAAGCGTTTTTTGATTCATTGGCCCGGTTTTCGCTATTCCCTCCTTGATGCATTCCCCACTCCCCTCACATCATTTTTTTTTAACTTGTTTATTTGAAGCTAGACAACGTTCACCACAGCGAGAGCCGTTATTAATGACAAGCAAATATAAATAAAAGTTCCAAAACAAAAGCGTACAGCAGGAGCAGTGCAAGAACAGTGCTTGTTAATTATTTTTGCGGTGTAATTCCGACAGTGTAGTCCAAATGAAAGCAGCACCAGCAAACGAACCATCACCACACGTGCGATAATAAGCGGCATGTAGCTAAGGTGGAGAACCAATAACAATAATGCTAATGGCAGGCATCGTTAAATAAAGAACTACCTGTACAGGTTGTAGAGCAGTTCGCAAATGGGTATCGACACCCCCTGGTTGTTGGGAATATGATACAGTTAATATTTGTCGTAGCATGACTCATTAGTCACCCGGGGTCGGATTAGCGATATAAAGGTGCATGCTAAACACGGGCAGTTAACGCGAATAACAAGGCATCTAGTTTGCCTGAATTAGCTAACAGCGCACCAGGGGCATCAAACATTTTCCAACCGGTTCCACCAATATCAGGAAAGGTGAACATTAATGTTAGCTAATCTACATTTACCTCGCTGGTTACCATATTTTAGAGTTCTTTCGATTCTGCTATATGAACTTATTCTAAAAATCAGATTTCCTGGATATTGGAAATTAATTGTTCTCTCACACTAGCCGTTTTTAGGCTAAAGTAAAAATTCAGACTGAAAAATACAATGTCATAGCCGGGATTTGAACCACGGATCTTCTGGTTGCCATCCAGCTGCTCTAACCCTTGAGTTACTATGGTCAACGAGCCGACCTGACATTAAATTCTCCAACTGACTCATGTTTTTCCCGGTAAACCACTTAGGAGTTCTCATAAACACATCAGACCACTACCTGAAAGGCGAATTACAACATGTAGGTACTTTAAAGCCCGGGCTTTATACTTAACTACTATTAGGTCAATTAATGAAAATTGTTATTTCACACTAACCGTGTGTAGGCTAAAGTAAAAATTCAGACTGAAAAATTCAATGCCATAGCCGGGATTTGAACCACGGATCTTCTGGTTGCCGTCCAGCCGCTCTAACCCTTGAGTTATTATGGCCAACGTGCCGATGACATGTTTTTCCCGTTAAACCACTTACGAGTTCTCATAAACACATGAGACAACTACCTTAATGACGACTTACAACATGTAAGTAGTTTAAGGCCCGGGCTTTATACTTAACCACTATTAGGTCAATTAATAGAAATTAATTGTTCTTTCACTCTAGCCGTGTGTAGGCTAAAATATGGAAAGATTGAGTCAGACTGAAAAATTCGGTGCCATACCCGGGTAAAAACACGAGTCAGTTGGAGAATTTAATGTCATATCGGCACGTTTGCCACAGTAGCTCAAGGGTTAGAGCGGCTGGACGGCAACCAGAAGATCGGTGGTTCAAATCCCGGCTATGACATTGAATTTTTCAGTCTGACTCAATTTTTCCATTCCTGGATATTGATTAGTTTGCATAAGAACGTACCCATTAAATTAATATACTCCTATTTTAATTCCAAAATTCTTTCTTACTTTGCAAATCTTGATAATAAAGTCAAACAACTTTTTATTTTCTGTACCATTTACATTATAGGCTTGTGCATGTGTCTGAGTGCCCGTGTGTATAAGAACAACAGAACTAAAAAAAGAAAGGATGCTGCAACATCAAACTTGTTACATACTTACATTATTTTGAATACCAAGGATGCGTTACGGAGTCTTTCAAGAAAATACTCAATCCCAAATTACTCCTCACAAGAACAATTTTTAAATGATTTCGATTTTCTCAAAAATGTCTCCAGGTATTTTGAATAAAGTACCATATGTTTGAGATATTTTTTTATGATAAATGAAATGTGTATGTTGCATTTTTGAAGAGTAGTCTCCAAAGTTACTTTCATTCGCTATTAGGATTGGGACTCTTACGGAGGGGATTTGCTCCGGGACTTTAGGTTTATTGTACCTAAGTCCCAGGTGGAGCATCCCCGGGAGGAAGGATGAGGTAAGGGGAGACAAGGTGGCCAGTCAAAGGAGTGACAACAGCGCAGAGAGTAGGGTACTTACTATTTGCCCCGAAACCTTTGGTTTAATGTGCCTATGTCCCAGGTGGGGCATCCCCGGGAGGAAGGATGAGGCGAGAGGAGACAGCGGGTGGCCAATTCAAGGAGTGACAACAGCGCAGAGGGTAGGGTACTTACTATTTGCTCCGAAACCTTTGGTTTATTGTACCTAAGTCCCAGGTTGGGTATCCCCGGGTGGAAGGTTAAGGCGAGAGGAGACAGAAGGTGGCCAATCCAAGGAGTGACAACAGCGCAGAGGGTAGGGTACTTAGTATTTGCCCCGAAACCTTTGGTTTACTGTACCTAAGTCCCAGGTGGGGCATCCCCGGGAGGAAGGATGAGGCGAGAGGAGACAAGGCGGCCAATCCATGGAGTGATAACGGTGCAGAGGGTAGGGTACTTACTATTTTCCCCGAAACATTTGGTTTATTGTACCTAAGTCCCAGGTGAGGCATCCCCGGGAGGAAGGATGAGGAGAGAGGAGACAGAAGGTGGCCAATCTAAGGAGTGATTATAGCGCAGAGGGTAGGGTACTTACTATTTGCCTCGAAACCTGTGGTTTATTGTGCCTATGTCTCAGGTGGAGCATCCCCGGGAGGAAGGATGAGGCGAGAGGAGACAGGGCGGAAAACCCAAGGAGGCACAACTATTTACCAGATGGAATTTGCCTTGGCAGGCAAGCACAACTAGAAACGGACTACCAGGTCGACCTGGAGACCGGAATCCTCCTACCCAAGGAGGAGGTATTTACCAGAAGCTCCTCATCCTGCCATCCAACGCCGATACACACGTGGACATTTCTAAAAGAGACCATTACATGAGAGATGTTGTGAAATGAAAATGGAGATGAAATGAAGGGCCAGGAATTTCGAAGGATGTAACTAAACTACCCAGCATTCGCCTGGCGGCACGGGAAACCCCCGAAAAATTCCATGTGTTCGGTAGGCCGGTCACGAATCCGGGATTCCGGAATACGGGTCACAAACAATACCACCTGGGCCATTCCGCTCAGTTGTAGTAGAGTACTAATGAAGAAAGTAACGGAGTATAGAAGGTAGATAGGCATAGTCTCGAAAACTGATAATATAAGAAAAAACTGGCAACATTGAGACACTTTCTAGTGTGCTTTAAGCTTTTTTAACTCGCCCGGTTTAGACAGAAGTTGTTTATGGATCATCAGAAAACTTGCAGAGTGCTTTATTGCGGAAGGATATGAGAGGACAGGAAAAGTGAAATAAAGTAAGGGAAAGTAGGAGAATAAATCTGATGATGTCGGAGAAGAGGGGCTAAGGCTCATTATCAAGTTAATGGCTAAGAAAACCCCGCCCAGGGACAGGAATCATGTGTCATTCCCTCGCACAAAGGATCTTTCGGGAGCAGAAACAAACTAAGGAGATCATTACGCGGGGAGAATATCATAACGGGAAGCCGAGAGAGAGAGAAAGAGAGAGCAAGGGACAGAAAAAAAAGTCCCGATACCAAGCTTAGGACTCCGCCCTCTGATGCGATTAAAATATTTCACTGTCGCGCGCAGGAACCACGCGTAACAAAAGAGGAGCACTGTGCGAGCTGACCTCCCAAAGCCCCACCCAGGGATAATTGCCTATTTACTAATCCACATAAATAATGTAGACATCTGCCAATAAAAAAAGCATATGTATGTATGACATAGTGCACAGGGCTTTAATTTTAATCGGCTAAATATTTGGTAAATTGATGGGGAAACGTATTACAATGATGCCCAAATAACATTAAAATTTATATGCTTGTTTTATAATAAACCGTAAACTTCTGTGGAATAGTGTGTTAGGATTTCGTTCAAAACATTTGCGTGGCTTGTTTGTGTGTTGAAGTACAACGAGGATATCACGCTGCGAAATCTAAAACACATATTGCAAAGCAAATTAAAGTAATTCTAACTTCTTAACAGGCTCGTTTTACGACATTCTTAAATATGTTTATTATTGAAGTAGTATGTTGACAATGCGCGCAGTGCATCTTTGCGAAACAAGGAAGAAACTCTGCAAAGAAAATACTGCCTTATGTATTGCATTGTTGTTTTGAAGTTGGTGAATAATAATATGTTTACGCAAAAATCAAAGTAATTAGTACCAACTGTTCAAAGGCCGTATCAAGGTGCATCGTGGTAGCCTTTGCGAACAGTTGATCAATTATTAACTTTTGGTAGTACTGACCCATCAATCAATGTAAAAATGAGATCTCAGCTTACACCTAAAAAGTTATATTTAAATACTGTGTGAATTAAATTGTAAGTAAATGTTAACAAACCGAGCGGAACGGCTCAGGCGGTTTCGTCTGTAGCCCTCTTTCGGGACACCCGGGTTCGATGGGTTTTTTCGGGGGTTTTCCCGACTCTCTAGGTGAATGCTAGGTAGGTCCCGAATCCCCCGAATTTCCTGTCCCTCCATTTCATCTCCATTATTTCATATTATCTCTCATCTGGTGGTGTCTTTCAGGGTAGAAGTGTTGGCGGGAGACTCGGCGGTGCATGACAGGTTGATATGCTCTGAGGAAAACTACTTCCTCCTCCGGTAGGTCGGTTGCCGTTCTCCGCTCCTCTGCTGCGACAATTTCGTGACCACCAGCCAGGGACCTTTGGGATTCGGATCGCCTGCCTGGGACCATTAGGGCTTGACTGCTGATCTCGTTACCGTCCCGCTGCAGGAGAGCGGGTTCGTTGTCCTGGCCTGTCGGGGGAATTTCCTAACAAAGGAAACTGTAGGGACCCTGCCCTCTGTACTGTCGTGGCTTCTTGGGTCGGCCAACCTCTGTCTCCTTCACCTCATCCTTCCTCCCGGGGGTGCCCCCACTTGGGGGCATAGGAACTAAGGGCCCATTATGGTCACCTACGTATCGAATCCCCTCCGTAATGAAATCCCAATCCCAAACCCAAATGTTAACAAAGTAAAGATGACAAGATTTAAGTGCCAAAATAGATCAAATTTGATTATTATTATGTATCTGCATATAATATCTTATCAGATGATTACCTGCGGGGAGAAAAGAAAAAACGAGTACTTGCAGGTATATAAACTTCCCACGCATGATTGTGGAATGAGTAACAGAATACTTTCACGTTCTAGATGAAGACGTGAAATGTGCAGTGATGACTGAAGGCCGAAGGGATGTGCGATTGCATGTGATAAAAGTTAGCTAGCCACAGAATATGAATGACGTCTCTTGTACAGCACCGCCATCAAATGTGCATACGTCGAAAACAACGTAACATAGTACTCTGTGAACTTAGTGAAGCATTGCCTTGTAAGTGTATGCAGAGGCAGGATGCGTAGTATAATGTGACTGTTTTATTTCCACTGCCTGTGAGGTTGTTGTCATGCTCACGCTGTACCAATTTGCAGTTGTATAAATGTGCAAGCAATAATAATACAGTTCATGTGCAGTATACCTATGGAGCACTTATGGAATGAGTTGGCGGGAAAAATGGAAAAAACCCGCCCCAATGACGTGTTATCCAGCATAAATCTCATGAAAACCGGGCCACGTTGGTGAGAGTAGAGCGTCGTAACCCACTCAGCCACGGCGTGGCCTAGATGAGGAAGGACCAGTTTTTATTTAGACTAATTTTGTTACATCTGCTGTATAAAAGAAAATAAGTACTAACACTTCTCAAATTGATAAATTAATCTGTACTATGTTACTGCTTATCTATTTGATAAAACTAACGGAACAAGTTTCATTTTGTTTTACTAAATTTTGTTTCTTTTCTGGAAGGGGCACTTTTTAACGCTCATTAGTGTAGAAGCAAGTTTCAGTTTTAGAGTTCTCTAAGGTACAAATTTCTAAATTAGTGATTAATGTTCACAAAATATAAATGTTGTCAAGTTTTCCCATATTTTATGCCCCTGAAAAATGTGGTAATTCTCGCAACTAGTATAGTACATAGGGATCGCCGACCTGCGGTTGTAGGGTATATCTGAATAGCCGTCGTAAGTCTGAGGATAGTGTTGCCTTTATTCATTACCAGTTGTCAGACCTGCCGTAGGTTTCACTTTTCCAATATGTATGGAAGAAAATAAAATTCATATCTTATTCTACTTCAGTGCTTTTGTTATTGAAACAGAGTGGAGTTATGACTTACTTCGGCTTTAATTCTAACTTTAAATTACTATTTTAAACTTTCTATTGGATTTTCTTAATTCAAATAATATGGTGTTTAGTAACATTGAAAAATCATTTTCACGTTGACTACGCAGCTTGAAGTAATCCCAAGGTGTTATAGTAATTGTGTGTCAAGTAGCAGAGTTTAAACTTAGTTCATGCTTTTAACTCATGTTGTCATTAAAATAATGCTATCATGTTTTGCAGTTTTGAAATTCCAAAAAGAAGGGCAAAGTCGCAGGTATCTTTACAAGCATCAATAGGAAAAGCGATGTGATATGAGATCAGCCGAGAAACCTATGTTTCATAATACATTTATTATTTACGATTTTTTTACTGAAGAATATTGACGAACTGTTGCATCCAGAAGAGGTAATTGCAGCTTCACCAAGGTTTGCTTTAGAGCTATTTGAGGAAATTGAAATTATGCAATTTATTAGGGGTAGTAGATTAGATTATGAACTTACAGTGCGTAATATAATATAAACAAACATCCAACAGAGTAATGTAAAGTTTTAACCATAGTGATAAGGATATAAAACATCTGGAATGGCGATATTTTAAAATAATCATGTTCTTCAGAAATAGGTTAGAATTCGTCCATTTATTGGCGTTCAAAATAATATTTTATAGCAGTTGTCCTTTATATTATATTTTATTTAAACCTGAAGTGAAACGTTGGATAGGCAACCTAATTCAATAATCGGTATAATTTCTGCTCGCACTTCTAGGAAGGCCCAGGTATATTTTAAGCGTAAAACGGGAATGTGTTTTATTGATACCCGTAGATAAATCATGATTATGGATTGGGGAGACCTCGTAGGGCACTGCTGGTTGAGACTTGTTTATACTCGCGTTTTATTGGTATTTTGCAATAGCCAGCAACATTTTCCCCTACCAATGAACATTTCTGTAATAACTTTTGTATTTGTTGCGCAGTGTTTGTATAGGTTCCTTTGTGTGGGTTGACACAAATGATTTGATTTGCGCACCGACCACAGAGAAACTGAAGGAAACCGCAGTCAAAATGAGTATTTATTTATCATTTTCAATTTCCATATATGTAAATGTCACAAGCAGCTGTGAACTGCTATTTATTTTCCATTTATCTGCCAGGGCTTCAAAGCCCAGGCTTGCAGCAACAGAGGATTTATGTCTAAGATCTGTTCAGCTGTTTCAAAACATTTCCGTTCTGGAAAAGAAATGCATGTTGAGAGTGGCATGCAGATTCGAGATGTACCCCGTTATAGGTAGGGCTTTTGTCATGTAGGTGCTCTCGGATAATTTTAACGTTTAATGGAAGTTCCTTTTACTCGTTCTTATATAAACGATGTAAACTGATGTTAGATATCGGATTGTAAGCAAGATCATATTTATTCTGATTTTACTTCTGAGAAAATTAGACTTTTTAATGTATCTAACGTTATTTTGTCCTTACATATGGGGCATATAATTGAATATTTCATCACTTTCCAGGCATAAAACATATAGTCGTAGTTTTTGAAATACATATATTTAAATTAATCTCTAAACGCATTAGTGATAACATAAAAGAGCTGAATGTTTATTCATCCTTATAGACATACTTTTAAGATGCCTTAAAAGAGCTGCAAAGAGAATTTCTTTTGCAGAAACGATAAACATCATAAACTTAACAAGCATTTAGGGAAAATGCCCATAGCATACTTTAATTTCAGTTACAACGACCGGAAT
Source organism: Mantis religiosa (assembly GCA_030765055.1). Lineage (NCBI taxonomy): Eukaryota > Metazoa > Arthropoda > Insecta > Mantodea > Mantidae > Mantis > Mantis religiosa. Next base: position 46,138,250 of record CM060951.1, on the reverse strand, counting down.
AATGTCTAAAGGGAAAGTGCATTCTAAGTACAAAAACATTTACTGTGTGCTTATGGATTTGAACCACGGATCTACTTGATTCCGCTCAGTTGCGCTTACCCATAGAGCTACCATGGCCAATTTTCCGTCATTTTTTGTTTTGTTATACACTTCCTCCAACGTTAGGTCATATCGGACGATAAATGGAATGGGTGAAATGATGCTCAAATGAGCCTGGGGTCCATAGAGCTTAGAATTACCTGACATTCGTATTTCAGAATAAGGGAGAACCCCGGAAAAACCTTATCCAGGTAACTCACCCATACCGAGATTCGAACTCGGGACCTCTTGAACGTGAGGCAGACATGTTACCATCACCCTTGACATTAAATTCTCCAATTGACTTATATATTTCCCCGGTAAACCACTAGGGTTCTTGCATTCGCCACCATTTGTGGTGACTTACTGCTGTAAGTACTTGAGTCCCATGCTTCATCGCTTATCTTATTATTTAATTCACGGAAATTATTCATTTATTTACACTAGTCATATACAGTATTGGATTGATAAAGTCGACATGAAAAATTCAGTGCCACGACCGGGATTTGAACCACGGATCTACTGGATTCCGTCCAGTCGCTCTTAGCCATTGAGCTACCATGGCCAATTTGTCGTCAATAGATTAAATTCTTTAATTGACTCATATTAAATATTTTATAAATTTTAAATAAAAACGTTTTAAAGATCTTAACAGTATAAATGCATGCACATTTTAGACATTTTTGCTCATACAAACTATTTGTGTACTGATAATGTATGAAAGGAAATGAAATGTATATTGGGATATAAATTCGGGAAGGATACTTTTAGGCCTAAATATAGTTGTATCTCCCCACCATATACTAGATAGAAAGACGGGAAGATACTCAGGGAAGACGGTATTAATGGGATTTGAACTGCGGACCTCCCAGTCGTCAGTTCCCGTGTAACGATTTCGAAAACCCGTTTCAATCCCTATTATCTGATGTATGCATTTGCTATCAAGAACATCGTGAAGGAAAAGATGGAAGAATATGTAATTTACACGTTCTGTCTCTCAGACCAAACAATGAAATTTAAAACCAAACTATGGTTTCTTTGATTTAAGAGATGACAATGGTTGCATTTGACTAACGTCATCGAGTTCCAATATTTATCATTTGCTTTTTATTTTCCTTGCAATTATGTTTTCTTACAGCAGCAAGCTGTGCATTTTTTATTTCATAATCTAAAACATCATTTTAATTGCATACATTGATGACATGACTACGGAAGTGTTACAAAAAGTGGCAGAATATGTTTAAATGACCTGATCAGTAAGTTCACGCAAAACTGCATAGGTGTGTATGAAAAGAAAGTACATCAATATCTACTTTAGTAATTTTTGGTAAAGGACGCTTTGATATCTAATTTTTGTTCTCTTAGTTTTCATTCAAATGATTATTGTAGTTACTACACCAAAAATACGAAGTACGGCTCAACAAGCTGAAAATTTCGTGACTTTTTGAGTTTGCACTTCATTTCATTCCCTTCTCATTGGACATCAGCTTTTAAAAGTCTAATTTTCAGTTACTGCAGCCATCACTCTATATAAAAGTTGTATTGTGGCCAGGACGCTTTAGAATTTTAACTTTATAACTTTAACCGCCTGGAGCCACTCTTCCGCTGTCACCCTTCCCGTTTGCCGACCAAGCACTTGGTACACTGCGGAATTTTTTTTCTGGCAGCGGGGTGCTGATTGACAGTTCTGAGAGGTTTTTGAGTGGTCTTGGTTGAGCGGGTTTAAACTGTTAGAGAATATTGACCGGGTACTTAGTTAAGTTGGAACCAAAAAAAGTGATTTTCTCACTCTTTCTATATCCAGTTTCTGCTCCAGCGTTTCCATCGCAGGTTCGATTCCAGAGTGGTTGCCAGTATTACTGCTGAAGTAAATCACGCTGTACCGCAATATAATTAAGGGATAGTATTGGAAATTTGGAGAAATGCGGAACTTTCTATAGATTTCCAACTGTTTTATAATACCAAATATTTTAAAGGTCGCTTCAAAATTTAAAACGCTATTAATATTGAGATATTTGAGATAGACAAAAATCAAGGTAATTACATACTGGCTAAGCACTTGGGGGTTGCTTTTCTTTTTCTTTTTTTCAGTTCTACGTTTGCTGTGTTAAAAATCAGTAATTTCAGTCATACTGCCTTATGGGTTTCTAAGTTACTACGTCTGCCATTAAATGTTAGAATATACTTGATTCTGTGCTATTATGAAAGCAATAGGAGCTTTTCTCAAGGTCTGAGAATACTTAGCACATTTACCTCTTTAAAAGCAATCCAATGTTGCATTCCTATATATGGAGATCTAATCATAAATTTATAAATCTGGTTCTGTTTCTGGTAAGAAGAAATTTGAAAGACGGAAGGTAAATTAGTGGTAACAGTGCAGCTAAGGTGCTTTATGCAAATAACGAGGTATCTACATATGTTTGTAATGAAAGAAGTTAAAATTGGGGCAGATGTAAGTGTTTTGCTTTATTTGTAATAATAGACATTCAAATTATTGATTGCTTGGACAACCTTTCTCTTTGCTTTATTATTTTTATTATATTATTTTTATTCTTTTTTTAACAAATAAGCATACTGGTTTGTTAATGAGGGAATTAACTTATAACTGCAGAAGTTGGTCAGAAATAAAATCCTCAGAATTTAGCTCCAGAAGTCTTTAATTAGTCTATTGTATGGCTTCAATTCACAGCTCATCGATGGCTCTTATTTCTTCGTAAAATAATAATAAAAAGAACAAGAGAATAAGACACTGTTACTGTAAATGGTGAGCACTTCTACGAGGGTGGAACAAAAGGTAATGCCTCCTAATTTTTTTCCTTAAATAAGTAAGATATGTGAAAACTTTGAATTTGGCGCCGTTCCTCAAACCTTCTTCTGCAATCCCTTGCAGTACTATCTTCCTAAGTCAACAGCTGGCAGCACTGCATCCTCTTGCAAAATGGCTGACATCGACATTCGTATTAGACAGCGTTCTGTGATTGAATTTTTGATTGCAGAAGGTGAAACGCCAATTCGCATTCACGAAAGGCTAAAAAATGTGTATGGTGATGCAACGGTGGATGTCAGCAGTGTTAGACGATGGGTTCGTCGCTGTAACGAAGCTGAAGGGCAAACACCATTGGCAGATGAAAAGCGAAGCGGCAGGCTGGTGACTGCAGTGACTCCATGAAACATTCAGCGAGTCGATGACATCATTCGTGGTGATCGCGGGGTAACAACAGGTGAATTGTGTCGCATTACCTCCCTCAGTAAAGGCAGTGCGATAACGTTTATTCAACAACTAGGTTACTCAAAATTTAGTTCACTTTGGGTATCAAGAATGTTAACTGCCCTAAACAAGGAAACCAATGGCCTCCGAACACTTGCAGCGCTTCAATTTGAAGGGAGAGGAGTTTCTGTGAAAAATGGCTACTGAAGACGAAACGTGGGCTTATTTTTTGAACCTGAATCAAAGAGGCAGTCAACGGAATGGCATCACACAACGTCACCGAAGAAAAAAAGATCAAAACTCAGCGGTCGGCAGGGAAAGTTATGACGACTGTGTTTTGGGATGCAGAGGGTGTACTTATGATTGATTTTTTGTAGCAGGGATGCACAAAAAATTTTTTCCAATACGTCAGAACTCTCCAAAAGATGAAAGCACGTCTTCGCCGAGTTCGCCCAACTCAAACTATGGCGGATGTTTTTTTTTTTTTTTTTTGGATGACAATGCAAGGCCACACACCAGCCGTTACACCACTGCAGACATTGAGAAATTGGGATGGCATCCCCCATACAGCGCTGACCTGGTACCATCAGACTTACATCTGTTCGGGTCCCTAAAGGAAGCTCATAGTTGGTTTCATTTTGAAGATGAGGAGGCTGTGAAAACATCCGTGCTTCAATGGCTTAGGAAGCAAGACCGTGTGTTTTACCACACCGGAATACATGCCCTAGTTAAAAGACGGACCAAAACTCTGGAAAAGGACGGAGATTATATTGAATGGTGACAAATTAATCGTCAATGTCGTAGTTTTCAAGCTATGTAAATTGGATTCTATTTTATTGGCAATTAAACGAGAAAAAAATAGGAATCATTACTTTTTGACCCACCCTCGTATGGTATGCTACAAAAGTTGGTCATCCCTAGATTAGGAAATAACAATACGGAAAATATTGTTTCCTGCAAGATGGCGCTCCGCATCAAATCTACACCCCTGTAAAACAATTGATTACTTAGATCTTTATTGGTCTCATAGTAGATATCTCTAACAAAATATCGGTCGCGATCTTCAGACCTCAATCCGACCCATTTTTGTTGTGATTTTACCTTAGAACAAATTTTCCTGACACATCCAACAATCCGACAGCAACTGAAAGACCACCCTCGCAAGAAATTGGTGTGATTTCAAAAATCATCCGCAAACTACAGAAATAATGGTATAGGTCAAACAACACATCCGAAAACCTCTCCCTGTTTTATAAAATCGCAATGTTTGTCCAGTATGTAGACGATTTGTTTAAATCTCAAATATTATAATATTTAAAACGGTTTATAACTTTTGTCAATTCCTATAGATGAATCACGACTGAACTCAAAAACTATGTGTTACTATTCATTCTATTCAAATAAGAATGAGAAAACGCCAGAATTTGAATCGAGAATCTGCCGATTTGCTTCCAACGGAGCTACCATGTCAACTGTTTGAACATTTGTGTTAACAGTTGTTGAACATTAGAGTAATGTGTCCTTCACAAGCATATGCCGTCTGATGTTAGATATTCCATCCACAGAGCTTGATGTTTGCTTTAGCGGGATGCTGTCAGTGCTGTTGGAATCCCGGGAATGTGTCCATCTGCTATTGAGTACCGCACCGCATTTTTAGGACAGATGGAGTGAAGTAGATTAGCAGTTTAGTGGGAAACATCTGCAGAGAACGCACCACTCCCTTCTCTTCAGATACGCGGACACGTATGCAAACTATGCTGTCACATTCTCCCACTCCCGCTTGCGTTGAAGCGTAGTTTTATTCGACCGTCGGAAGAGAATAAAGGAAAAAGCGGAAACTACAAAGTCCCTGTTTCCACGGAAAATATAAAACCCATTAAAAGCAAACAATAAACATTTCGCTCCCTCTAGAGAGGAGAGACACTGCGCGTGTGTACACTAGCGGACTTAAAAATAACTAACCCAGCTCTATGCTTTGGCGTGGCTTCGAATCGTGTAACGTGGATTTTGCTCTCGCCTTTCACAGTTTTTCTTTGTGCCAAGCCCACAGGGATTTCTCTCGTATTTGGAGAGCTCTAGTGCTTTTCAATAGTTGGCTTTATATTAAAAATGACCTCTACAAGACCTTTGAGCTCTTATGGTTTTTAAAATGTCGTTTAATGTCGTAGGCAACAGTGTATGTCCACAGACAGGAACAGTGATGACCAGGGTAGGAAGTTGAGGAAAAATACTTTATTTTACCCTAGCATCTGAGGGTGAGGCCAACATAATATATGTTAATTAGGCGTCACTATAGGTCAGGAAATGGAGGACCTTATTACTCTTTTATTTGCCTTTATAGCTATTTTTGTTTAAAGGTCATTTTTAGAAATTTTGTTCATCCTTTGTTCTTTAGCTATTTTGACTTAAAGGTTTTAGCATTTTTGTTAAATTTAACGTCTTTTTTTGTTTTGTTTTGCAAGTTTACCTTCCTTTGATGGATAGAGTCAACATGAACAATTCAATGCCATGGCCGGGATTTGAACCACGGATCTCCTGGTTTCCGTCCAGTCGCTCTTAACCGTGGTTCAAATCCCAGCCATGGCATTGAATTTTTCATGTTGACTCTATCCATCAATTATCTTAGCCTATATACGGCTAGTGTGGAGCAATGATTAATTTCCATCAATTAACTAAAATAATAAGCCTGGGAAGCCTGGGACTCAAGTAAGTCGCCACAAACGGTGTATCTCGGATGCGAGAGCCCCTAGTGGTCTACCGGAGAAATATACGAGTCAGCTGGAGAATTTAATGTCAGGACGGCACGTTGGCCATGGCAGCTCAAAGGTTAAGAGCGACTGGACGGAAACAAGGAGGTCAGGGGTTCAAATCCCGGCCATGGCATTGAATTTTTCATGTTGACTCTATCCAACAAATTTGCATATATTACCTTCCTTTGTTTATCTTTCTCCAGTCATAGAGGTAATTCTAATTTCTTTTAACAAATACGCACTCCTAAGACTAGGTGGAGCAGGTGACAGGTGAGAGGACACTTTCTATTGTATTCAAGTCATTAGCACCAGCCGAGAATCTAGTAAACCCTCTCTAAACATCCCATTATATTTCTCTGTTAGATTTTATGCATTTCAAGTATGATGTGGAGAGAAGCTTTTCAATTTTTTCACAACGTGCTGTCAGAAAACAGGACCATTCTTTACACCTAAAAATTTAGAGAAGACTATTGATATATACTGCAATGCCTACTGAGGTAAGCTTTCTGAAGTTAAATTTCTGTAAACCTAAGTTGGTTTAGCCAAGCATGATTTAATCACATGTTTCAACTTTTGCCCCAGAATGACCATTCCTGATTGCTGAATCAGAAGAAGGATTTCTTTCCTGTAGTTTTTTTCTCTCTATGTGTTGCATATCGCTTGAATGTTGCTAGTTTCAAAATTATTAATTAAATGTCTAACTGAAAACTAATTAACTAATTTGTAGGAATCGATTACTTACACCCATTTTTCAAAACACTTTTTGGGATAAAGGCCCTTTTTAGGCAATTTACAGGCCCTCAGTTTCCTAGCAGTAATTCTGACATATCATGTTTTAAACCAATAGACATTTTATATTTATTGGTGTCAAAATATTAAACTTGTTGCACAAATACTTAATGCATGTCATTGACTGCAAATGCATATACAGTAAAGGGTATAAAAAAGGAGACAGTTAAATTATCTCTGACTAGTTAAGTGAACTTTTCTGGTTTAGTGCACTTTATTCCAGTTTTGCCAAAATTTCAATCCCCTTCTAGTGGACTTAAGATGTTTTCATTTGTTCGCTGGTATTTTCCACGTGCACATTCAACCAAAATACACATTGGAATATACTGAAAAGGAATTTTGGAAAGGAAACGTTCCATTTCTAAATTTACTGTACCGTCCCTGGTTTTACAATGAAATACTAGAAAAAACTGGAAAGAATACCTTAGTGACAGTTACAGAAGAATTTCACTTATTAAACTATTTTAATTCGTATTTTCATGTAAATGAAAACGTAATAAACTCTGCTATATAATTAATTTAATGTTATGATGAATACCTAACAGATTCAATAACATTTAAAGACGATCATTGAAAAATAAGCAATTATTTAATTTCTGCAGTTTTACCCACATCTTTTTTAAGTTAGGTCCTGCAACGTTAAGTCACAATAGACAACGAATGAAATGGGTGAAATGATGCTCAAATATGGCCAAGGTCCATTAAGCTTAGAGTATCCGACATTCAGATCTACAGGGTAAGGGGAAATCCGAAATAAAAGAACCTTATCTAGATTACTTGCCCTGAAGAGATTCGAATTCAGTACCTCTTGAACGTGAGACAGACACACTGCCACCTACGTTACAGAGACTGTCCTACAGGCATTCACTAATATGTGCAGTACATAAGAAATTTCCAGTTGAAGGCTATACCGGTTTATTCATAAGCTGAAAACACAACTTTGATTTACATGTTGGTGCATTAAAATATTTGTTTCATACCAACTCTTGTTTTACTCAAACGCTCGATTCATCCATCATATAAGTGTTACGGAATATGATATGTGACAAGGGCCTCTGTATTACTGATGTGCATCAATAAGTATACAAATTGCTGTGTAGTTGAATTGTATCACATTACCTGTTGTTCATATTGACATCACTGATGACATGTTCGACATAAATGTAATGTGGACGGATATCTGTGTTCAGTAAACTACAACTTGCCATCATGCGAGAATTCGACATGAAACGTTCCATCATTCTAGAAGCGAAATTAAAATTCTATTTAATATATGTGACATCATGGGAAAATGAACCCATGTTATTAAAGAAAATGTTGAATTTTAATCGATCACCAGCGATACAGAGAATGTATCAAATCGGTTTACGGCTCCACGATGTTTATTTGTCAGTTTAAAATTAAACTATATTCAGGATAACAAAAAAGAGTTAAGCATTCGTATTCAACTCAATTCTGTGTACAACAGCTCATAGAAAGCCTGGCCTACCTCTCGACTGGATCACGCAACTCACTTCTCGATGCACAAGGGTGTTCTAAACATTAGTAGTAGTGTAGGGTGGGACGTGATTAGCCCCCCGATTACCTCATGGTCGAGAATGCGGTCATCGCAACCTGAAAGCGAAGTGGGAAATAGAGAATCAGGAATGGGAGACGGACAGTCCGAAAGCTACAGATCAAATAATATAAAATGAAGATAAAAGTAATAAATTGTGATGGGGCACTTTTTGGAATGAATGACGGGGTAACCTAAACGCTCAGAAAATGCATCGCTCTGTTGCCGTTTCGTTTACAACATATCCCACAGTAGGTCGCTTGAGGTCGAACCCTGATCACAGTGGTGAAATGCGAGTGGTCTAAGCGCTTTGCTATATTTGTTTCATGTCTTAAACATTAAACAGTTCCAATAAACATTACTGGAAGATCTGAACTTTCCAGATAAAGTATGAAAGGTTAGAGCCAGACTGAAAAATTCAATGCCATAGCCGGGTTTGAACCACGGATCTTCTGGTTTCCATCCAGCAGCTCTAACCATTTGAGCTACAATGGCCAACGTGCTGACATGACATTAAATTCTCTAACTGACTCGTGTTTTTCCCGGTAAACCACTTAGGAGTTCTCATAAACAATTGAGACAACTACCTTAATGGCGACTTACTATGCTGTAAGTACTTTAAGGCCCGGACTTTATAGTTCGGACCACCATTAGGTACAATTAATGGAAATTAATTGTTCTTTCACACTAGCAGTGTGTAGGACGAACTATGAAAGGGTAGAGCCAGACTGAAAAATTCAATGCTATGTCGGCATGTTGGCCATAGTACCTCAAATGGTTAGAGTGGCTGGACGGAAACCAGAAGATCCGTGGTTCAAATCCCAGCTATGGCACTGAATTTTTCAATCTGGCTCTACCCTTTCATAGTACGTCGTACACACAGCTAGTGTGAAAGAACAATTAATACATTTCCAGATAAATTTAGACAAATTCAGACAATTTTGAGATATTTGAAACTGAAAATGGGCAAAAATCCTGAGTAAACATCAAATCTGAGCTGATGCAAGCAAAAATTCGGCAAGGCACTGTGCACGATTAAGCTGTGTTTATCCTTCAACAATGAAGTCTAAATGCTGAATGGTTAAAACTGCTTTGTATTTAGAAGAAAATATTGTTTTTCAATTATAGAATATTTTGGTATAGAATTCTGCTAAAATTTATAAAAATGAAAAAAAAAAGATTACATTTATCAATTTTATCAAGTTTTCTGCTTAAACCTCTGTATAATTTGACTCGACTCGCATTAGCATCTGGAATTTTTAATTATTGTGCTGACAGTTTCCTGGCCGCTGAGGTAATACTTCTCGGCTTATCAACAGCTTTGGAAACACCAATAATTTTTTTTTTTGTAAAACTCTGTCATACTTTTGTTTGGAAATAAGGTTTGAATTGTCGAGTTAAATGTTCAGAGGAAGACACGAACCGCGGTGCCTTGCACACGGAATACCAAGATCTTTTTACCATGTTGGACGTCATGATTTACAACCTGTAGAGACGGAATTACTGCAGAGCACATAAACCGCTGGCGACTGCGCTTTACAAACTGCAACCTTCTCAACGTTATGAGCGCCATAAAGCTTGACAAAATAGTGGCTATAATTTGCTTAGCTTTGGGATGACTTTTCTCATGAAGTAAAACTTGAAGATCATCGGATAATGCCTTTCATATATATGCGTTTAAAACGGGTCGGTAATGTTTATGGATTGCTTTATAGATATGCAACTAACGTTCAGTACGGAGGGTGTTAGTGTGATACTGGCGTGCATTGTCAACCCGTCTCAACAAAGGAAAATCATGCAACATAATATTGAGGTTATGAGAGATATGAAAAATAATCACATATCTTAAGGGCCGTGTTATTTACTAGGGCTGTTCAATAAATAAACATTACAATTTGCTTTGACAACTTACCTTTACTCAGCTTCATAAATTTGATGGTCCTGAATGTGATGCACTTGTCCCAGCGTTTCTGTCGGTCTTCAAAGACATGCTGGAAACAATTTTTTGAGAGATACTTCAAAATCGCATCCGCTGTCTTCGCCACTGCTTCTGGCGATTGATAATGCCTCCCACGAAGGCGTTTCTTCAAGTTAGGGAATAGAAAAAGATCACAAGGGTAAGGGATGCACTTCACGTCGACTTTTACAAGATATTCAGCAACAACATTGGCAATATGTGGCCGCGTATTATTGTGGTGCAGCATGAAGCCTGCTTCACGGAAATGTGGGCGACTGATACAGACTTGCAATGTTTTCAGCACATCCCTGTAATATTGTCCAGTAACTGATGTGTGTGCAGGTACAACATACTGATAAACCATTCCATGAATATCAAAAAATGAGATGACCATAACTTTCGCAGTAGAAGCAACCACTTTTGCTTTTTTGGGGGTTGTTAATAAAGGAGATTTCCACACTGAGCTCTATTGTTTGCTCTGAAAATCAAAATGATATAGCCAAGTTTTATCAGCAGTGATTACGTTTGAAAGAATCTCCGGATCTTCCTCTAACATCATCTTTAGCTGCATGCAGACCTCCATGGGAATGTCCTTTTGTTCGGGAATCAACAGTCTTGGAACCCATCGCGCACAAACAATTCTCATGTGTAATGTTTCTGTCACCAACGTGTGGGTGGCACCCAATGAAATGTTCAGTATTTCAGAAAGTGATTTTAAGGTAATTCGTCAATCCTCTCTTACAATGGCAGCAGCAGTGTTGATGTTTTCTTCCGCGAGAGCAGTAAATGGAGCACCGGGTCCACCTTCCTTTGAAATTGATTGTCTCCCCTCTTCAAACATTTTAAACCCTCTTCGAGCTGTGCCCTAGAGAAGAACAGACTCTCCATAGGCCTCCTGGAACATTGTATACCTAGGCCTCAACTGAAGATTTGTTGAGACCAAAGCAGAATTTCAAAGCCGCATATTGCTCTTCGCGTGTTACCTCCATTGCAGCGGTTGGCGATACAGAACATGTCTGAACTTGCATGGTTCTCACAGACGAGAACCAGGAGTACCAACAATGAAACTACTACTGTGTGTTTGTTTCACATTAAGCTAACAGAATACAATAATATTGAATTTTAGTGCGAAAAATTATGACCGTAAAACAATTATCATCATTATTTTATTGAACAGCCCTCGTAGTTCTGCCCGCATGCATATATATGCACATACTGCGTTATTTCGTATTTTATGGTTTGTCGTCTTTCTATTAGTTTCGCACAGGTCCTTGTAATATTTAAGGTTTGTTCTGGACTCTGTACAGTTGTGCCTTGTTATCCTGCTGTTATATCCAGATCAGTGACTGCCCAGGTGGCTGAATTTTGGTTCGTTTCATTGTCTGTGTGCTTTTCGTGTCTTCTACGGGTTTAACAGTGTTCTAATGGATATTTATATACGAGTATTAACCTTTCTTTCCCTTTCCTCTCGTTATTTACATACATACTGACTGAATTATGTATTTGAAGTATAACTGACAGCACTGATCTCTCGTGAATAAATCATTTGCTTATAAAATTTATATGTTTTTTCTGTTTTCCCATCATCCACCTACAATAAACAGAGAGAATTTGCTATTCTATCCAAAATTTCGTTATCGCAGTTCAGCAAAATTCGTGGATCGAGGCCTTTGAATAGGAAACGCACTTTTAGAGGTGTGGGTGGGTGGCAGGGGAGTGGGTGTCCTGAAACTTCATGCATTTTCGTATGACCGTGTATAAGTAGTACCGTATAATATATAGATAAAACTTACTGCACCATAAACGTCAATCTCGTCAATATTCCGAAATATTTGTAACTATTAGATGACATTTTTCAATGCCTGCTGACAAAGTGCTACATTTAACCATTTTAGAATTTGTTTATTTAATTTCATGTAGTGTATAAATGATTGTGTAGGAAGTACAAAGGGACCAGAGATAATTTGTAAATAATTTATAAAATGTGTAGTTCTTATTCAAAGCTCCGGAATATTAAACAGTAAACTTAAGTGACACCTTCGCCTGAATTGGAATCAAACACTCGAAATGTTATTGCTTTAGAGTTTTGGTGGTTTCAGCACCCATGTAGTTTTTATAAGAAACCCTATTAGCGGGTTTAATTACTTCTTCGCTGTTACACTCCCACAGTGGTTTATAATTATCATTTAGTCTGTAATACATCATTGCTAAACGACTATTGGGGGGAGGGGGGTTGGTACGAAAAGGCTTTTTTTTTTTGCTTATATTCAAAGTAGAAAGTAATAGTCATCAGATTAGTGAACAAAGCGCTCGTAATATTAAAATGATCAATTTTTTAAACCAAAAAGCTAAAGATGTTATTTTTGACCATTTACTACGCATTTTTCTGTCTTAACTATTTTATTATTATATGTAACTATGCAACTGCTAAGTTTAGGAAAGTCATATTGCAAAATACTGAATGCAGTAATTCGATTGACATTAATAAAGAACCACCAATAAATTTAATAAAAGTGTGGTAGAAAATAACGTTGATGGAACTCTTTATGAAAATAAATGGCCACAATACGCCTGCCCGCCTCGGTAGCGTAGATGGTAGCGGTCTGCCTCAGATCCAAAGACAGAATGTAAGTAAATAAAAGGTTAAGGCCCAGCTTTATCATTACATTTTGTTTGAACATGAGTTTTATAATAAACTACGACAAGAAGAACAAGAAAGTTTACTAACAATGGTTGCCATTCACTCTCCTAGTTTAAGTGATCCAACGTGCAGAAATCGAGACTAAAGGTAAGCTAGCCTTAAAACAAAAGGGCATCAGAATTATGCAATTAGCTCTGTGTTCATGCTTCCGGTCACGAACAACTAGTGCCACGCAGTAAGCCCAAGATCACATGTACATTACAAAGTGGGTAAACTGAAGTACAACACGTGGCTAAACAAATCTTGATTAATCTAGAGCTTTCAGATTTTTAAATCTGCTATGAAGGCCGTGTCTTCCTAACCTGATCTAACAATCAAACGGATCCCTTTTATAAAATGCCTAACGTTAACTTAGCCCAGTATATTTTAGAAATGTGTGTCATAAAATTGTTGCTCTTAATACATACACAGAACTTATGATACCAAGAAACCAACTATGGTATCACATTATCCGTTTTACTTTTACTAAGGAATGATTCCAAGTTATGCAAATATAAATTATAAGCTTATAGGTATATGCACGGGGCCCCAACGTTCTCTGTTATGAGCGAAAGACGTCACCTTGTGTCTCTACACCAACTTCATTTTCGAATGAAGCATTTCCCTTTCGTCATTCAAATAACAAACATTGCAGAGATTTGCTTTTGAGTCCCATGAATACGTCACAACTCGCGAATTCAAGCTAGAGGCAATATCGTGCACTCCTTTTTCGCATAAAGTTTACTGGATATCAGTAATTCATTACTATTGGGAAACATTAAGATGGGAATGTTTAAAAATAGGAAAAGAAGAATTTATGCTTAAAAGAAAAAAAAACATTAAAAGTCAATTGTAAAACATGAAGTATGTCAAATAATTTATAAAAACGTAAACCATTTAAAAATGTTATAATTTCCTTATTACTAACCTATGGTGTGTATTGGAACTGTTTCTTTACCCCTAAAAATTCTATATCGAGATTTTTACGAAAATGCACGTTTTGAGGCTCACTGAATAAATAAAAAAAACAGAAAGCAATTTTATAAAGTAGTCTGGTGTCTGCTTTCTATGTATCTGTTCAGCATAACACAAGCAAAGCCATTGAACACTGAACTTGGTATTGAGCATCTTCCAAATACGAATAAATGATCTTTAAAAATTCTTCACCAGTCAAACTCCCATCTACATAGAAAAATCTTCCAAACTTTGTATTTTCTAAATATTACTCAACTAATAATGTATTTGCACGGCAAATAAAATGTGCGTCATAAAATTTCTGTCAAGAGGCTGTGAAGACTTTATTCTGAACTACTTTTATATGAAGTGAAAATAGTAGAGGCAGGCAAAATTTTAGTGCACAAAAACTATGGATCCAAAAAATACACACACAACTTATCTGAAATATACACTGTTTGCATTAATAATTTATAATTAATTTTATTATTAGTTTAAAATTTTAAATACTTCACACAATCCTGAAATAAAAATCACTATTTCTTTGGTGTCAATGCAAAGAACATGTATTTCAAAGTCATCACATAGCGACCTAGATATAAAAACCTGAATATAGATTTAGCTTTATGTATTCTTATATCTACTATGATGATAAGGAAATAATTCTGGATAAACAAAAAGTTCCTAAAAATATAAGCTTGTGTAGAAATGTTAGTTAATTGATGCAAATTAATAATTTCTTCACACTAGCCGTACATCAATTCAATGCCATGGCCGGGATTCGACCCACAGATTTCCTGGTACCCGTCCAGTCCCTTTAACCCATTGAACTACCATGGCCAACTTGCCGTCATGACATTAAATTCTTCATTTGACTCGTAGACCACTAGGGGCCCGCCTGGGTAGCGTGGTGGTAGAGTGTCTCACGTTCAAGAGGTCCCGAGTTCGAATCTCGGTCAGGGTGAGTTACCTGGATTAGTTTTTTCCCAGGAGTTTCCCTTATCCTGAAAAGATGAATGTCGGGAAACTCTTAAGATCCATGGACCCTGGGATCATTTGATCTTCATTCCACCCATTCCATTCATAGTCCGGTATGACAACGTTGTAGGACGTAACATTACACACACACACACACACACACACACACACACACACACACACACACACACACACACACACACACACACACACACACAAAAGACCATTGCCAAAAGACAAAAGACTTGCATTCGAGATACACAGTCTGTGGCGACTTACTATCTTAAGTATTTAAATCCCAGGCTTCATAATTTAACTCGAAAGTTAGTGTTTTATCTATCAAAAACCCTAGCGTATATATGGCTAGTGTGAAGAAATTACAAATTTTCATCATTAACTAAAATATTAAGAGTTAAATGATGAAGCCTGGGACTCAAGTACTTACGATAGTAAGTCGCCACAAGCGGTGCATCTCGGATGCGAGAGCCACTAGTGGTTTACAGGGGAAATATACGAGTCAAATGGAGAATTTAATGTCATGACGGCACGTTGGCCATGGTAGCTCAATGGGTTAGAGTGACTGGACGGAAACCAGGAGATCCGTGGTTCAAATTCCGGCCATGGAATTGAATTTTTCATGTTGACTCTATTGTGTATAAATATTTGATACGAAAGATGAGAATGGAGCACATACACTCTTTGAATTAATTAAAAAGCCTTCATAGAGAGCTATTAGTTGTAGTGTAGAATAAGTAATTCAATTTGTTTATTTTATATTTGAATAACTCTCTTAAATAAGAAATAATTTTCTTCAACCTCACTGGGCATTTCCCTTCAAAATTGTGTAAACTACAGTAACAACCTGCAGTAAGATACATGCGCATACGCTCATATTTATGTTAAAAGAAAATGAAGCGGAATGTAAATAGAAACATAACCATGGACTGCGTGTGGGAATTATTTTTCAGTTCTTCATTGTTTCATCAAATTTTCCAAAGTTGTCATGACGTGAGCAAGCCGGCGCCGACTTGATGTGTCAGAACTTTTCCCGAAAGATTAAATTTCGGCATCTGAGCAGAAACAAAACGAGAATTACGCGAGAGAACAAGGAAGGAAGTTTTCTAAGTCCTGGCGTTTGGTTTTGATGTTTCCCTCCAGCCGTTTTTTAAAGCTACGCTTTTCTTGGACGCTTCCTCTGGTCTCCATGACAGTTTGTGCCTTTTTACTTTTTCATCCGGTTTCCCCTCACCAACTTCCTCCCTTACACTTTTCTAGCAAGACTTTTCATATGATGGGTTGTATAAAAGGACCCTTTTTATCATTATGATTAAAAGATGGCGTAAAGAGAACTCCACATTTCTTCACGTTATTTTATTTCTCTACTCTTGTGTTCTTGGCAAGATGGGACTCGATACTACTGACGTTCGTAAAGTTCATTACCAAAACCCCAGGTTTCGTAATTGAATGCAAAGAGAAAATGAACCGTGTTATTTTCAGTATTATTTCGCTGATTTTCACAATCTCGTACTTTGATTCAAAATTCAGGTTGACTGAGCGTACAACTGGTAGACCAAGTGGGATGGCTCAGGTGGTATCGTCTGTGCTCCCCTTTCGGGAGGTCCGAGTTTGATTCCCGTGGCCGATCTACCTGACCCGTGAGTTTTTTCGGTGGTTTTCCCTGGTTGCCAGGTGAATGCTGGGTAGGTAATTTCTGTCCTCCATTTAACCTCCTTTATTATTTCACATCATTTCTCCTTTGGTGTCTCTCTTAAGGTAGAAGTATCGGAGGGTGTCTCGGCCTTGCATGTCCGAATGATATGGTCAATAAAACTTGCTCCTCTGGTAGGACAATCTCCGATCTCCGAATCCAGTCTGCTGGGGCCATTTCCGGGCCACAGTAGGAAGTAACGCTGATTATACTGATCAGCTGATTGTAATGGTGATGGTATGTTTGTGTCAAATGGTATCTATGCTTGAACCATTGAACACAATGAATATGCAAATAACCTATGGTACCTGGAATATAAACAAAAATAGAAACCATAGCCAAAATATTTAGTTCACCACTGCAGCGAGAGAGGTAGCAACAGGAAGTTATAGTAAGTGTCGTTGCATTGAAAAATTATTTACTGGAACTCGAAGTTATAATTAGTTTTAATGTGTTCTATTACAAATAAATGTGAAACACTAATAGAATCTTATATTACAGATTCTAATTTGTTGAATATTTTCTTTATAGCTTAATAACGTTCTAAAGGAACTCCTTATTGATAATTTTATGACGTTTAGATATAGGTCGATTATTTAATAAAAGTCCATATTTAAAAGTGCAAGAGCAACAGTAAACTGCTGAAACTAAAGAATTTAATGAGGTATTTTCTTGCCATTATTGATTTTGGAACTGATCATGTTAAGTTTAACGAAATGGGCGTTCTTCCCTTTTCATCTTAAAAGACCTGTGTTTATTACGCTTTGAAGGTATTCTTGAAGCAAATTATTAACCATTCTTGCAATATAAAGAAGATATGCCATTTTAAAAAGGAGAAGTAATTAAATAAAAGCAAGATTTAGACAGGGTAGTCCCTCACTAGATATAATTTTCACTTAACATAATAACAGAAGCGCTTTGAGTACATCTAATTTGTACAGAGTACGTAAGTTTCACTGAGGTGTGCAACTTCCGGAAAGTCCAATTTGAGACAAACAAAAGCACTCGGCATTCCTCAGTTCTTAAGAAACTGGACGGAATAAATGCTATCGTAACGGGTTACAAGAGGCCATGGAAGCAAACTAATCTTCTATCCAGGAAGCTTTGCCTGCTATATGAAGTCAGCGAAGTGGCAGAAATCGCTCCATAGTGCGCACAGAGTTTCACTGAGAGAATGAATGCGTGTGTGAGAGCATTTGATAAGTTTAGCAAGAGCAAAGCAAGCAGACAAACCTGTCTCTGCCTGGCAGGGGGGTAGGGGTTGAGAATTATCCGCCGTCAGAGGCTGTGGCAGAGGCAAAAGCATGGCCTTCGCTGATTACATTGTTCAAGTTCGGTTTGAGGCCCTACAGTGCCATCTGTCGCTGTCTTTCCGGACACAGTTTCACTTACTAACTAGATACACACTCATCTCTGTTCCGACACTTGCAAGTTTTCTCACTGATTGAAGTAGGGGAGTTTTTATTGAAGCGGAAATCTTTTTCCTTCAGCTTCCACGCGGCGGTGAAGATCTCGGATAAACGTGCTGATGAATGAGAGAACCGACGCAAAAACTTGGAATAAGAACGAAGCTGCATATTTTATCGCGAATTTAAAATCCAAGCCATGAAATATTTGCTGGAGCATTCAGCTCTTCATTTAAGAATCCCAGGCAAGGAAGGATTAAAGTTTTGTATAATGCGCGTCAATGGAAATTATTCCAAACCATGCTTTCAGAATTTCAGTTTTGCTTCTTTAGCTGGAACATTGACATTTAAAGGAAGATATAGATCTCAAAGATAAGTGTTCATTCTCTTGAAGAAATGCCAACTTTTTTATCGGTTTCATGCTTGAGCAAAGGCATATTCTAACATCTTTGTGAATACTTCTTAACAGAAATAAATAAAATACCTAAAGCAACTGTTCCATACTTTCTCGGCTACGAGTATGCTTTCCTGAAACTGTTTTTGCTTTACCTCTGGACTGAGAAATTGAAGAACGAAGTGCATATCTTCTAAAGCAGCACTTTCGCTCGTAGAGAACAAGTAATAAGTAAAAAAAAAGACGGTTCTTGTTCTTGTATATAAGTGTTGTATGTTTTATATATAATTTGTAACACAGCGACATTCCCAAGCTTGAATCGTTTATAGTAGATAGAAACAAATGTTCAGGCAATTGCACAGATTTAAAAAAAAATATATGTATATGAAGGAGGTAGTTGGCCTTGCTTATAAACTTGTGTAAGATATTCTAAGGCACAAACGTAACCTAAGGACTGCAACGGCTCCTGTCATCCACCTATGTCCGAAAATATCATGAACTATCCAATCAGATTATGGCAAAATGATTCAGTAAATCCCAAGCAGTAACGTAGTGATTTTGAAAATTATCTTAAGATCTTCTACATTTTATTTTCCGTAAAGGAAGGACGTATGAGCGTCACAGGATTTTTCGTGTCAGTCCGGTCCAATAAGGCTAACGAAGCCTGGAGCTACAATTATCCCCCGGGTCAGCTTGTAACGCAAAACAACGTATTTCACATCAGCAGGCAGTGCGAGGGAGAAATGCGAGAAAAATTTCCACGAAAGAAGTGTGTCTCAAAATCGTTTCTTATAGATCAGTATTTTTATATTCATTCACATTATGCAACACTATTGTTAAACTGCCAAAATTGTTCTGGCTGTTAATGTGTATACTTAGAGCTCGTAGCGAATAACACAGACACAAGCTAGAGGAAAATGGTGGGAGAGCAAGTGACAAGCGGACGGGATAGACAAAGAGGAAGATTATCCCATAAGGTAGCTGGATGGGATCAGTCATTGGATCTTCCTTCCACACATCCTATTACGTAGCTTTGGCTCAGGTCGCAATGTCTGCCAGAAAGGAGATGTTGCCTCAATTTTGGCGACCTACGTACTACCTTTTTTTCCCTCTTTATTTTCTTTTTTTGTAGCTTACTTTTGTTTCAACACCAACGCTTCTGTCATCCTCATGTCAGACACATGCAGCTCTCTCCCTCTTTGTGTAGCTCTGCGATTTTTATTCCCCAATTTTTTGCTATCAGGGAGTTGTATTTGATGACTGCTTCTGTTCAGGCTGTCAGACTCCCCCACCCCCCGCCCCGTTGCTGCATTTGTTCGGTTGAGACGGGGAAGTTTATAAAGATCTGGTGAAGAAAAACGATGAACAATATCACTAAGGTTTGAGGGCATACAATTAATTATTTGTACTGTCAGTTATAAAATATATATATCTGGTTCATACAGAAAAGCATTTCTGAGCAGGTGTTTAACGTTGCTGAACATTTCCACACCCTCCCCAGTTAGTATTAATTATTTAGACTCATAAATTGTTGCCCCAGACATTTCGGAAATTATTAGTCTATAGATCCGGCAGGTTGTTAAGCAAAATTGTCCTTTGAGAACGTTGTCATCCGGAGCAGCATGACTTCGGCCTATTGCCATGTTTTTGTTCCTCAGAATTTCAACGTAATCTAGGACGACTAACAGTTCTTCTACCTCTTGGAGGGCAATAAAAAACTCTTTTTGTGGGATTCTTCTATTCTTCATAGATGTTCCACCTAGCTATTTTGACAAGATTGATATTTTTTTCATAAGTGTGTGTGAAGTTTATTTCTAAATACCTTCGTTTGTAATATATTTATACTTTATACCTAGCGCCGATCCATACATTTCTTTCCGAAGCTTCCATCTGCTAATTATCTTTCTGTGTTTTGCATTGTGTTTCCTTAAGGAACTTTCTGTGCCCACTCTTGCACAAGCTATTCTTACAAGATCTTATTCCTCGGCCTTTTGCTTTGAATTAGATATTTTCATTATACATTTCAACGTAGGTATACCAGGCATATAGTCCCACTAAAACGATGTAAGATTTTTAAATAGCGGACAGCTATTATTTTGAAATTTTGTGTTCTTTCGTGACAGGAGAAATAAAAAAGACTTCTAGCGATTTAATTATTCAAAAATTCAACCAAATAAAAATATTTCGCAAGCAGTCAAAGCCACTAAATGTATTCCACATAATTTGTGTGCTTCAACGGGATTTACTTTTGGTATAGTTATGTTTTATTTTTCTTGAGTATTTGAAGTTTAACGTCTTTTAAATGGTAGGTCGTTGGCTTAGACTCGATTAAAGGCCCTCACATGACAGTGGCACACTCGCCCATATCCGACACTTCCAATTCTGAAAAGCCAGGTTGAAATTGAAGTGAAATGAAATGGAGTGTCGAGAAGAAATGAAAGGTGAAGTGTTTAACCTAGCTTCACCTAAGGACGAATAGAAAACCCGAAAAATATTTGGTCAGACTTGTGGGTCACATATTTATTAGCTGGAGAGTATTTCAAGTCATACCTGTAATATAAATGAAAGAAGCTCTCTTTGTGTGAACAACAAAAATATGCCATACACGACACTTGCTATCTGTAGAGGGTATTGTATGAATGTTTACACATTAGGTGATTTTTCCCTTTCCTTTTTTGTAGTGTTTTATTATCTTCGACAATAAGGGCATCCATGAAAAGAATAATATTTTATTCTGCGTATTTTATGTCTTTGTTGGTTAGTTTTCTGTTTTATTTCTCTCCGTTTTCAGTTAGGTGCGGACGATGCTTATCTCTCGACAGGCACGGTTCTAATCACACACATGAAGGGTGTGAAAGAGAGGTGTGCTGACGCCGCTGTGCGTGACCCAGCATGCACCTACCCGAGATAAGGGAGTCTGCCCCTATTAAAAAGCACGGCGTGAAGAGCGAAGGAAAGAAATTAGAATGAGAATGTGAAGGGGCCGCGTTGTTAGAGAAGCTGCCCTTGCTAATAATCATTACTTGCACACTCTGTCTCGCCTCAAGAGGCCAGCAAAACCCTTGGCCTTGCTACCCTGTATATGACAACGTCATACAAACTTGTCTTGCTTGTTCTTTATCGGGTCAAAATCTTGTGCATTAAGATAACCGTAAACAAGAAGACAGCAGTTCTGAAATTTGAGTATACTCAAGAGATTAATAAGTTAACGATTTGCAATTAGAAACGGAAATACGCATAATAAATTGAATGGGTACTCGCTAAAATGGACTAACCATAATTTTATCACAGCAAATAATCAACTTTTGCAAATGTCAATAAAATATATCACCCATAGATTTTAGCATACATGGAATTATGCAATCTAAGTAGCATTCTGTCCGAAGTGCTAAGTAAACCTCTTTTTCTCTTCTTCTATTTTTAAGGACATGCTTAGCTTTGTTGGAGCACTCAGTTATTTTCATCCATATACTGATTTACTTTCCTTGAATCTGTGAACAGTTTCCCCTTTATTTGATTGCCTTTTATTATGGAAATGATTAGCAGAACTAGTGACATGTCTATAAAAAGCCTGAGTACAATAAGAAGGCACGTGAACTCCCTATGGTACTAAACAGAGTTACAGAAAGGGAGATGATTGTCGCACAAATGATCTTTTCCGAAGGTTGCTGAGGAAAACAGCAAGTCCAGCGATGCACACCCTGATCCCAGAAGCGGCACAGTTCTAGGGAGAAATGGACTGTGCCGAGAAAAAGGCCGAGTCATTGAAAACATTTACAGAGAGTTTAATATACGAGGTACGTTCAGAAAGTAAAATCTGTTTGGTAACAAAATTAAATTGTGTACAGATACAGAAATATTATTTATTGCACAAAATTCTACAACTCTTAAACTACTTTTCCACATAACTGCCTAAATTTTGCAGGCGTTTCTCATAGTGAGGCACAAGTTTTTGTATACCTTCTTCATATGCCGCCTGTGTCTTCAACCAGTTGGAAACATTTTCTTTCAGCTCTTCGTCATTGTTGAAGTGTTGACCGCCAAGGAAATATTTAAGATGCAACAGCAAATGAAAGTCGCTAGGAGCGAGGTCAGCGCTGTAAGGGGGTTGGTCAAACACGTCCCAGCCAAAACCGTGTAGGATGTTTTTCGTCGCATTTGCAGTGTGTGGTCATGCGTTGTCGTGAAGAAACACAACACCTTTTGACAGCCGATAACTTTCAATTGATTTCACTTTCCTAGCATTCAGAAAACGAATCACAGATCGGATTTCACAAGCGGTGGGATTTTCAATCAACACCAACAATGTAACAAGGACAACAAAGCGTACGTGGCTGACAGCGATCTCTCAATGGCGCACGTTTCTTCTCCTTGATACAGAGCTCCTACGTGTCCAGGCCTAATGGAAGTAGAACCTCTGGAATTAGCTCTCCTTGATACAGAGCGTCTACCGCGCATGTGCGGAACTGCGATCGATGCGCTGCAGCGGAGATAAATTGAAACAGAACTTACTTTCTGGACGACCCTTGTGTAAATGTTAGTGAAGATACGTTTCGGGCACTTTCACTATGAAACATTAGTGCACAGCAATTGCACTCCAAATTGGACAGGCATGTCATGGTAACGAACGATGTACAGACTTATTCGTAGCTGCAGGAGTGACTCTTTGAGAACAGTGAGCGGTTTGCGTAATGTGGAGTAAACCACATTCAGTTGTACGCAGTTGATAAGAGACGATCGAAGTGGACTCCCAGGTCATTTACACACGTTTAGTATTGCAGAGTGATGGGAAATGGCACAGTTGGTCGGGTAATGTGAAGCCATAATTTCACATTGGATTTTAAATAGTACTTCGATTTTTTAATTCAACTCGCCAAAATAGTGAGCGAATCTGTAATTTGGGAATTGCAATCTTGAAATCGTGATCGCTAAGAAATGTATTAGCAGATTACATTGTGCTGTGAGCATCCAGTCCTTGAAAGCTGTGCACATATTTACAAATGTACGTTTTCAGGATTATTTTATACCTGATCGGTGGCGAAGCAGATACATTGTCTTCTGCAAGTAGCATCTTGTCCAGGCATTTATTTTATCACCTTTCCTTTCTCAAATTCTTAAGTTGACTATCGGAACCACATTAAAATGAAATACGA
The DNA here is from genome assembly GCA_030765055.1 of Mantis religiosa. Classification (NCBI taxonomy): domain Eukaryota; kingdom Metazoa; phylum Arthropoda; class Insecta; order Mantodea; family Mantidae; genus Mantis; species Mantis religiosa. The sequence goes on along the minus strand of CM060951.1, from coordinate 46,114,640 downwards.
TATTGTGATGCATTCCATTAGCAATTTTTGCAGCTGTAAAACTTAAAAATATATGCAATAGACCTTCGGTTAGCCGGACCAAAGGACTAAGATTACATATTTTCTAGGTTAATCGAAGGTGATGATTTTAAACAGGTGAGGTAAACTAATTCTATTCTAAATGCATGTAAAATTATTACTACATAGATAATCATTTACAAATATTGTGTTATAAGGTCAGTAAATACTTTATGAATTTTCCTTTTGCGAGCAGTGTTCGTTAAGTAATACATACGTTGGTGTTGATTCACTGCTTTGCTCTACAAAACACAAAGAAGCTAAAAGTATGTATGTACTGCGTCATTCAGTATTTCCCGTTAAGTTTTAAATATATTCTTTCTTGCTTCTTATGTTTTGATCCCTTCGTCCGCTCCTCACTGTAGCTAACGGCTCGAAATTTCTGTTCAATACTTATTAAAACTATTTTATTTTCGTCGACATTGTTCAATACCAGACATAAAATCATAGTTTGCCTCCCCATAGAAAGTATATAAACGAATTAAATACACGTTGTAATAGTATTTTTATAATGTGAGCTAGATGATGATCGTTAACTGCACAAGTGCTTGTGTTGTAATTTAAGTTTGGAGCAAAAGAACATCGTCAAATCAACATCAACAACAAATGTCACAACAACATTTACAACATAAATTTACTATCTCGTGCAGTTTTGTTCGTTTTAGTAACTTTTTCCCTTCTCCATTTTGATTAAGTGGAATTTTACTATACTATATCGTCTCATTGGACTTGCACTGAGGATAATATGGAGTTGATATTGTGACTTTGTGGGTTCGTAGAATTAAAATTCCAATTTGCCGAAATTCTAAACGTTCTTTATTTCCGTAGAAATTCACTGTTCAATTCTCCCGTAACAACATTACATCACATGCACACCACAATCTACCAAGGTCGATGACAATAACAATCAGCGTTCTGATTACAACACTTCACAGCTGTTTACTCCTTACGACTCTACGACTCCGCTCTTGGGGAGTCGCCGCCTTCTTATATACCTCATCTGATATTTCCAGACTGTTCAGAAACAATTAAGCGACCGAATATCTCTATAATTCAAGATGTCACCAGAAATCTCCATTTATCTTTGTTTGTTTCGGCAGACCTTTATCTACGTGCTATCTTTATCTGCCGGCTCTTTGTGTACACAAGCCGCGCTATCGTAGATAACGGGTTAGTATGTTCAGAGCCCAAATTGTCCTAACGTTTTAGTACCAATTTTAAAGTTTGTCACCTCTTAATGATGCATCTCTTAATAGATTTTATCTCATATCTATGATACATGTAAAGCTAACGATTTTAAGAAATCCACTTACTTTGTATTACTGACTGTGTAAATAACAGACATTTATATTGTAAGGTTTTATATTATACTAAATCTATTCTTTCATTGAGGTATTTTAATTTATGAGTATAAAATAATATATATTGAAAAACAATGATATTACATATTTATTCTAATAATTTAAACTTCGTTTCGGAGCAGAACACATTTTGACGAGTATCGTGCACACATTTATAAAGAAAGATACACTTTTGTGTCTTTGAACAGCTTACTTTCAAACATTTCGGTACTTGAGTATCTTCCAAAGATCTTCTACTCAAAACATGTAGATTTAAATAAAGTATACACCGCATGTAATTGTGGCATTGACGTCTCCAAGATATTCGTTGTTATTGGTATGAGTTTTCAAATACTTCTTACCGTTTTTGAACATAGCTCTCAATTCTTTTTCGTTTTCCTCGTAAGGAACTTTTGAAAGCTTTAAATGGCGATCTAGTTTTGGAAAAAAAAAGACTATTAGTTTAGAGGAAAGAAACTTTATGTAATTAATTTGTAGAAGAATGAGTGAAAAAAAAAAACCTGGGAATTAAACACTTTATTTTTAAAATATTTTTGTTTGTTTCATAGAGCCTGAAAGATATATTTTCTGAACTCTTGAGCCAATGGCAATTTTTTACCTCGTGTAAGCGATAAAAGAAATAAAAAATAGAGTTCGGCCATTTTCATTTTCAGGAAAATAAAAATTCCAGGAAGAAACTTGTATTACGGACCAAGTCCATTAGGTTACGTATAGTCTACAGATTTAAATGAATACTGCTGGTTTTGATAAAGAGATTCGCTCTAAGCTAGTTACATTACTGTACTCACGTGTTTACAAACGCAAATAATGTCTTTATTCCTTTCTCTATACATTCTGCGATAATGATGCAGTCTGGCTTCTGAAGCTCCTGAATGAGTTGCCTTTTAAAGCTTATTTTATAATTAGAAGCATCTGTGAATACAAATAACTCTTGTTTTCATATAATGTATCAGATAAATGTTTTCCTTTTATTACTCTGTTATTGTGCTTATTTAAAGGATGCAATTCGAGAACATCAAAGAAAAACAGATTGGCAAAAGGATCATAAGGAGGTGAAGTAATGGAAGGCTTAACGTGAGGTTCTCGGTGTAAATTTTAAATTCATTGAAATGTCGCGGTTATCCAATAAAAATGTAAATCAAAGGTGGTACGCTTTCTGCTTGAAAATGTTGCGGAAAAAATACTTCTGAATGCTCTTGCTAGGATTATGGGACACCTGTAACCATTTCAATGAAATGTCAGCGATTGAAACTCGTAAAAAGAAGGGTCGATGACGTTGCGCGCGCATTTGCACATACACGTCGATAAAATTCTTCTCTTTCTCTCTATTCCATCGTTATATTACCACATAGACTGGGTAATAGGATTAAATATAAGCCCAGGTTACAAAAAAGAGAAAGGGAGAAAAAGGAAAAACAAATGAAGTTTTGGCATGACATCGAAAAGCTTTTTCCGATATCGCTGCTCTTCAGCTCCGCAGGTTGGTAGGACTGCGTTCGTAGCTAGAGTATATATGGCCGGATTTAAAAGCAATAGAGCGACTCTTTTTCTAGCATTATACTGGAAAGTAGACCATATAAACCTGTATTTTATTGCGCTTACTTAGAAATCCAAAGACGATGGATACTTTAAAGTTAGGCGGTTCAGAAAGCTACCACTGGAGTGCGGAGTCTTCTCTTTTGCATTTCTTAAGTTGTTTACTGTTTTAGTCACCTAAAGTAACACCGCGAAAGGTTTTCAGTTGTATAAGAGACATTAGTCCCCTTACAGCAGGATGGTGTGTAGTTCCATTACCTTTTAGACATACTGTACATTACATATTGTAATATGTCAAAAACTATTTGTATCACATCAGCCATTTCCAAGGTATTTTAGTTTTAAAAGCAAACACACTTTCAAAACTCGGTCCGCTACTTCACACACACACGCTCCTCTTGGGATTGAATGTTCTCTGCTTCTCTACAAGTTCATTCATTCATTGCAGGCTGGCAGGCTGTTTTGGAACAGCCCGAAGGGTGGTCAAGTCGTGTACCTGCTCCGGAAAAAGCTTTACCACGTAGTGGCGGGATGTGGATGTTGTAGGATGACGGTTGAAAATTAACTGGGTGTAGAGAAGGGAGGTAGCTTGTTGCTCCTCGAAGAATGGTGAACCGGGTGCTACAGTCAGCGTACACCGCTGGTGGATTAGTTAATAAACTTGGAAGAAGATAGGTAGACTTTTGAGTTTTCCAGATTAAATATTGGATAGCTGTAATTTAGTTTAGGCAGGAATTGAGATCATGTGGTTACCGATAATGACCGCAAGACATGCGGGGTAACCGGTATCGCTTTATGCGACGCTCACGAGATACATAGTCCCCAAGGGATCTGACTAGGGCGCTCTGATGGTGAGGCAAACTCTCGAAAAATTTGGTGGCCCGGCGCCTAATTCCATCCTCCACATAGCGCAGGGATGAAGCATCGTGAAGTAGTCTCACGGGGAACCTTGTGCATACAGAATAAATAATCCGAAGACATTTATTCTGTGCACGTTGGAGCAGTACCAGGTTTGAGCCTGCGGCCATACTCCAGACTTCGCACGCATAGAGCATGACAGGGAGGACCAGAGCCATAAAGAGGCGCAACTTTAGGGAAACAGACATCGCAGACCTAAGCACAGGGTATAGTGATGCCACGGCACCACACGACCGTTGCGCTTGCTCAGTCCCTTGCCCAAAGTAGGTGAATGTGGGGATCTCTACAAATCTCTTGTCCGACCACTTATCACATATGCTTCCCAGGTATGGGGTACTGCTAGCAACACTCATCTCCGTAGGCTACAGGTCCTGCAAAATCGATTTCTGCGCATCGCCACGTATGCCCCTTGGTACGTAAGAAATCAACAACTGCATAGAGATAATACATAACTTACTTATTTAAGGGGGAAAAATAGGAGGCATTACTTTTTGACCCACCCTCGTAATATACTGTAGCATTTGAGTTATTTTGAGATATCATTGAAAGCATATGGAATTTTGATACCCAAAATTGAAAAGAATTGCAATGTATAAAGAATCATGATGGATGTTAAAGGAATGTTGGTTCTTTGTTACAACACGTGCAAGGGCAGTTGAGTCGAATAGCAGTTTGGGTGAATAAGTTGTTTTAACAAAAGAAACGTAAGAAACAGTGTCCTTAGCAGATTTCTAAAGGATGACACTTGACTGTATGAATAGGGCATTCTTCGGATCATTCATAATGGCGACAAAATAGCCACAAAGGAAATCTTTGTGTGAAAAGAGGGTTTCGAGAAAGTGAAAGTCACATGAACACCCACGCGCATCTGTGGTCATTCAGGCACTTCGTGGCTGGCAAGCCATTGGAACAGTCCGAGGCGTGAGGGCGATTAGGGCGGTCCTCTTGTTCTGTCTTGGACCAGGCATACCAGAAATGAGAGAAGATATTTGTCGGTTCATATATACGTAAGGAAGGAATAAGGTTTGTCAAGTAATAAACATTCTGCCGTCAGTAACTCTAAACAGGGATATCGGTAACCCTTGGTTGGCAACTTCAATTTCGATGTTCTGAAAAAAGAAGCAGCAAATAAATAAGTTTGAAACGGGCATTCCAGTGTCAATAAAACCACCCTTCTCACACATATCCACGCATACCCTGAGAGAAACCTCATTGCTCGCCACATAGTTGCTTCAAATTGTAACGCGAACGTAGAACTCATTTGCTTGCCAATAAAATAAATTAGCTACAAATTGTCGTCCCAACGTGGAGCTTTGCCCGCCAAAATAGTAGCTTCAATTTTAAGGCCAGTATATAGCAATACTCGCTTAAAGAAATAACTATCGATTATGTCCTTATCCCACATTACGCAAATGAAATTGAATTATCTCTATCAACAGTAAGTAGGAAAGCAATCCTTCCTAACAACACAGTTTAATAAAAATAGGTGGTACTGGATATAACAAAGTTACTTTGTTTCCTTCCCGTGATTAAAAGCTGCCTGTGCTTAAAGCTCCCGTATTCAAAGTAGCTTTTTAAGCAATATAAATTTAAAAACAAGTAAGTCCCTGCCTCCAAATTCTCGCAAGACATGGAAAGCTGCGTCATATCATCCGCGCATAATATATTTTTTGAGCCGGGTTTTAAAGCCTTGGGCACGTTCCGCAGCACATGAATAAGAACTCGGCGTCGAAGGCTCTCCCCTTTTTCTGCTCGTTAATATTTCCGTAGCGTTTCTCTAATCTATACCAGGGTTCTCGCAGTCAAGCTTCAAGGTGCGCCTCCATAATATGAAATAGTGCGTTTCAGTAATGCACGGAATTGAATTATCAGATTATGCGCGGCGAAGATTGAATTTTGCTCAGCCTCGACAAGCTAATTCCTCGCCACGTCTTCATTCTTATGCCCTTCTCCGTACGTACACCATTCCATTTTCTTTTAACATTCATTACATGAAGCATTCTTCATGCACTCTATCTTGGAAGATAAATGATGTAATAGCCCCTACAGCGATGAGAGAATGTTGCCATCGAATATTGGCGAGAGATAAGCGCTACACAGGATATCCAATTATGCCTTATTTTGAGGAAGACGTGCTTGAGGCACAGATTCAAAGCTAAAAGTTGGGATTTGTTATCAGGGTTCTGAACAGACTGGTTCGGCTTCTGACAGAACATTTTACACAAAGAAAAACAACTGGAAGGAAGATGTAAACGAAATTAAAACAAATAAAATACTCCACAGACTGCCCTACTAAAAACCATAGCCCAAGTAAATTATAGAAGTACCTAAGAACCTCGGATATTAACCCAGTTTGAAACTGGAACAGGCTTGTAGTTTTAATTCGTGTTGTGAATATAAACATTTTATATAACTGAACTTCATTTATTGTATATAACAGTAAAGGCCGCAGAGGTGTGCGCTAGCATGCGATACAAGAGCATCAAAGACAGTTGTACAGCACGGCTATCAAGCGTGCAAACATCGAAAACAACGTAACGTAGTACCCTATAAACTAGTAGAGCATTGCCTTGCAAGTAAGTGTATGCAGACGCAAGGGCAAGGAGTGCTATAACGTGACTGTTTTGTTCCTTCTCGCAGTGAGGCAGTTGTCATGGTCAGGCTGAACACACCTGCAGTTGTTTACATGTCTGAGCGAAAATATATCAGTCCTTGTGGAGTATACCCATGAAAATACGCACACACGCCTCCGGCCTTTATTTATGAGACTTTGTTCTTCTTTTGGGCCTGAAATCTGAAACATTAATATATTTTTATGCAGCGCTATGTATTCGTGCTTTCCGCAATAATACAGCTACACGCAGCCTAATGGCCCTATGTTTTTAATCTTTCTATAGTACACATTTTCCCCCAATATTTTGAAGATGGGTTGTCGAAAGAATAGGAAAATACTGTATACCTACACAATAGTCAAACTGCCCGCCTAGGTAGCGTGATCGTAGCGTGTCAGCCTCACGTTCAAGAGAGGTACTGAGTTCGAATCTTGGTCAGGGGGAGTTACTTGGATAAGGTAAGTCGGATAACTCTAAGCTCTATGAACCCTGGGCTCATTTGAGCATCATTCCACCCATTCCATTCACCGTCCGATATGACTTAATGTTGGAGGATGTAAATTATATAAAAAAATAGTGAAGCTGCAAACACACTCCCTATATCACAGTATCGAATTATTTCAGAAATCTTGAAAAATAAATCATCGCTCCTAAGAGAATCACTTTGATTATAAGATAATATGATGATTCATAAATTATTCGATTTCTGTGCTAATTCTTGCTGCTTAACAGAGGTGATCCATTTACAAGAAGCTCAAGGTATTCACTACACTCAGGAATTTTGTTATTGTGCACCATTGTTCGCCGGGTAATTGAGCGATTTCTTACAGGTTAGCGGCAGCTCAAAGTATTTGACTGGAATAAGGTGTTATCTCTAGGATTGTACAGTAGATATTTGTTTGGAAGACGTGCTTGTGTTCCCTTGACCAACTTTTTACCAAAAGAAGCTGGATCAATATGCAGTTTGTCGTTAGAAAAAAAGCCTTTGACAATTCACGTGTATTAATGTTGATAAACTTTGAGTGATAGCTCTTTGACCATACTTGCGCTTGATTGAACGGTACCAATGAAAAGCTATTTAAAAACAGTAAGAACGGAGCTGTAGAAGTCCAATGTGTCTAGCTCACTAATCATATTTGTTTTATTCGGTAATGGTATGCATATAATTGCATGAAAGTCATAAAATAATGTGAGAATTTGTTGCTAGCGTTCGGTAGGTGGAAAACAGAATGGCTTTAGTTTCATTATGTACGCGGTATTCACCCTAGGGTATCATCTTAGTTAGGAATTCAACCATCTCCCTTATGACGCTTTAGATTTAACACTGAGCTCTCTTGCTCGGTAGAAAGTTATTGATGCCTCATATCTCCACTGAATTGTTAAAGTGTTTTTCTTCTGAACCTTTAGCTGAAAAGAGCGAAAATTTTAATCATGATTCATTTACGAAATTTGAGGTTCACTTCTGAGCCTGCAATCTGCGAAGTGAAATTCTTCGTTGTTTTACATCGTGATGTTTATAGCAGCAAGTGAGACGCGCAGAAGTGGAAAAACCATTCTTCTTAATTCTAGAAAAACAACCTTAAACTTGCAGTTTAAAAAAATCATTCGTAGCAAGTAGAGGCAGGACTAAAGCTACAAGAAAAATGGAACGTTGTTGTTAAAGTAATTAAGAATTTCGTGAAGTACCACCAGGCGAAATTCAAAATTAAGGCAGCGTAGATGTAAAGAGAAAAAAGTTTTTAAAAGTTTGAGTAAGAGGCGGGGGGACAAAATCTCCGTGGCGTAGATGCAAGCAAGACCAGCAGTGAGAGGGAATCTCAGTGATTTACATGACAAACCCAATTAATTACCGCGTTGTGATACAAAAAGAGCGCCAGAAAACGGAAATATTATAGCTGCCTTTCTTCAGAATATATTTCTTGGATAGTAGTATCAAAGCCTCTTGCTCTTAATAAGATTACTTTCTCGAGCTCCAACTATAACACTTCTTTGCTGCAATAATTCTTTGCCAATATAAACAACGTGTTCATTAAGCTTATCCTTCCACCCTGAGCGCAACACTTTCACGTTCGGAGAGAAAATGTTTTATGTTCGCCTGCAGGAATATGCTTTTACTCTGCAACCAACATACTCATCAACTCATACATGTTTACTTTATGTTGGGAAGTATCCTGATGTAACATGAGTATTGATGTGTATTTCGCATTATGGTTTGTTGCTCCTTGTTGGAGTAAGAAATTACTTTCATATAAACAATTGCAGAAGATATGGAAGGAAAATAATGCTACTTCCCACAAACTATTAACGGCCAACTAACACTAAAGTACGCATGGGAAGTTTATGTTAAGTACTATTCCAAATAAATGCCCACGTGCAACACAACGACCCAATACCCATCCAAGAATATTTGCTCTAAACACAAGCTACTGCCTCTACCGTCAACTTGTAAGCTACAAACACGCCAACTATGGCCATATTGTTATCATGCTCATATTGGGTTGTCTCATAAGTGAATTGCTTTGTGCAGTAACCCCCCAGGTCCAATTAGTGTCATTTTTCAGGAGAAGCCAAAAAACTGAACTACTCTGCATACACACCTACCAGCCCTAGATGATAGCGTGTCTGCCTCACGTTCAAAAGGTCCCGTGTTCGAATCTCGGTCACGGTGAGTTACCTGGCTAAGGTTCTTTCCGGGGTTTTTCCTTATCCTTCAAGACCAACGTCGGGTAACTCTAAGCTTCATGGACTCTGGGCATTCATCATCCGATATGATTTAACGTTGGAGGACGTACATTAAAAATAAATAAAAAAAACCTTACAAATGAGAATCTGCATTCACGTATGTGAATTGGATGGAAAACACATCTTTTCTGTTTGTTTACAGACTTAGTTTCACATTCAGTTCCAAGATATGATGTATTAAACATATCGGACATGAGCGGTTTCTGCTCAAACTTACATTTAATTATGTAAGAGTATATTAGATATAAAAACAATTATATTAGTATACAGTTTTGTCCAATACACCTTACATTACTTTTCTTCATATATATGAGTGGGTTTGGTATACAAATGTCCATAAAAGGATTGAATTTCTTGATCTTGGGAAGTGTAGCAGGATTTCTATCCGTAGTTAATTTCTCTACGTCTTAATCAGCCACATGTTCGGGCGCAATATGGAGCAGGATTTCTAATGTGGAGGCACAATTCTTTCTCTTCTCGTAAGAGCTTTTGCGGCTATTAGTTTCTTCTGATCACCGATTGTATCATATTATTTTAAATAAGAGTCATGAAATCTCTCGTTTTCGGGTGTGGTTCGGAATAAAGTTTCGGAGAAGTCAAATTTTGTAACAAATAATTTAATTGTATTATCTGGATTACATTTTACTTGAACCTCTTTTCCTAGTCAATTGCAGGTTACCTCCAGCAGTTCCAATTATTACATAAAACCTCTTGAACCTGCACGAGCATTCTTCACTCCCCAGATTACAGAACATATCTACCAAGATTATTGATTTTCCGTTACTATGGTTACTCCTATATTAATTTTGTGATTGGCCGATTTAATGCTACGTCACATTACGTCATACAATTATTACTACGGCCAATCACAAAGTTGCATATATTTTTACACAATCTAAATTATTAAATAATTATTTTTACTCATTTAAATTATTTAATAGATTTAAATAATCATTTAAATCGTTTCAGAAGATAGGGCTTGAATTATTTTTAAATCAGTCATTTTCAAAAATAATCACAAAACTTTCTTTAGACGCCCATTAAAATAGAGGAAAGAAACAGTAAACAGCAGAAATCCGAAAACCACGTTGCCAATCTAGCAATTAGAATAAAAGTGCCTCATGTCAGGACATGAGGGGTTTCTGCGCCAAACAAATACTCCATCTAGTTATTGAATGCACAGTTTAACATGACGTATTCATATGCAGATAGGTGGGACCATAAAAAAATGTCCTTTTATCAACAAATCTGAATTTCTCACAGATACAGGCATAAGGGGTTTCTGCACCAAGCGATTCAAGTAATGTTGGTTTTCTGATTTTGGTGTTTTGTAAAATTTATTGGGTCTCATTTGGTTTCCAATGCTATTTACAGGATACTGTGGCTAGTGTTGCGTACATTAAGAGCATGTACCAGTCTTAAGTTGCTAATAAACAAACTAGAGATGAAATTTGAACTTGGAGTGCTACACGAGGCGGGATAGATTCAGCAGCAACCAGGAGGTAAGGCGACAACTGTGTGTCCTTGCTTGGCACAGCTGCGCGTGGGTGTGTAACTTTCACTTCTGAAGCCTTCGTTTCACACAGATTCCCTTTGTGACTATTTTGTCCATTGTGATTATTAGTCTCGGTCATGCCATTATTAAGGGTCCGAAGAATACCTATTTAGACGGAGTCAAGTGTTACTCCTTTACAATTCTTTCCTGCTAAGAAACCCTCTTACTGACGTTTCTTTTGTTACACAATTCAACTCAACTGCACGTGCATGCGTTTCACAAAGATACAAGATTTCTTTGAAATGCATCATGATTCTTTACTTAATGCAATCCTTTAATTTCGTATCAATAGTGATTTGTAATGACATTATGTATAAATCACTGTAATATTGTACAGAAGTGAATCAAATTTGACAAGCTTTGAAAGTAACAATAGTTTTAAAAGTTATAAACAATCTTATAAGGGCACCAGCACACACATGAACCTACGCGTCAGAGGAAGACCTTGTCACTAGAAATTTTATTTTTATCACATTTAAAGTTCATGGGTTTGCTTATCTGAATTTCTTAACTCTTTTACTCCTAATTCATTACATTTTGCCTGATTTGACACATATTATTGTAACACTAATAATTGCATCAGGGAAGCAATTTTAGAAGAGAAGCTGCAAATTTCAGAGCTCCTAGCAATGGGTATAATATCCGCAGTCTTGATTTATAAAGCAATATAACTTTAACTCCCTGAGCGGAATGAAAACGTAATAAGTCAGGTTCTCTCCCAGAAGGATGCTATGTTCGTTTTCCGTACCTGCGCGGCAAAGAAACGATTACGGCAAAGGATTAATGTTTTAGAGCCTAAAGAATAATAAAATGCTTTACTGTACAGAAGAGAGACGGCTGTTTCTGTCGCCATAACTCTCTTAAACAGGCAAGAGTTGCTTCAAATACTTTGCTGCGTTTATTTCGCAAACCATAAAATTTTATGGCAGTTTTAGGCACAATGTCGAGTAATGGTGTAGTATACATTTCCATTTACTCTGCTGCTCTGAAGGGAAATTCAGAACTTTAATTGCCCATATAGTTATTATTGCTAACGTATCTCTTCGGCTAATCCTAGTACACTTCATTCATTTCATAAATTATTTATATATTTATTGCCATTTATAAATAGGGCCCACTTGTGCCATCTCTTGCTACTTGGAAAAAATAAATACTTTACCTCAGACCATCCAAACTTATACGTCTGATGGCATTTGTTGTACAATGTAAAATAAATTTATGCAGTTGCTTTGAAATCAGCAAATCCGCTGTATTTAGTTTAATAATAAGTCTTGAGTGGTTGTCTCTGAATGTAATATTTATGACCTAATGGCTGAAACTCCGTTTCTTTAGATTTTATATACTGTCACTCCTCCTCTCTCAGGAGATTCCTGTGATGGTAGATAATAAATTACTAGGGTGGGTCAAAAAGTAATGCCTCCTATTTTTTTCTCTTTTAATTGCAAAAATTGAATCCAATTTACATAGCTTGAAAACTACATTAATTTGTCACTATTCAATATAATCTCCGTTATTTTCCACAGTTTTGGTCCACTTTTTAACTAGGGCATGTATTCGAGTGTGGTAAAACACATGGTCTTGCTTCCTAAGTCATTGACGCAAGGAAGTTTTCACAGCTTCCTCATCCTCAAAATGAATCCCACGATGTGGGTTTTGTGTCTCTCCATAGAGACATTTTTTTAGCAAGTCTGGGTGTGCTAAGAATTGGTAGGTGGGCTTTATAGATTCCAAGACAGCTGATGGAAGACTATGTGTTGCTACTATGCTACTATGCAACACTAGGACATTTAATTTTTAAAGGTACATACAGACCACGTACAGACATAATAGCTGATAGCTAACACTATATACTATTTTACAAAACCATAAAAAAATAGATTTTTTGAACATTTTCTCGTACGTACCCCCCTTAAAATCCATAGTTTTCTTCTGTTTTCAGAAGAAATGGAAATGAAAATGGAAGCACTCGTTCATCACTATTTTTTTTAAGCCTGCGACCAGAGAGAACTCTAGCGGCTGTTATTAGTCACCTCGTGCTTTATACATTGCCTATATAGGAAGATTGCTATGTAGACACATAGAATACTATCACCAAGAAAGGTAAATACGAAAGTTGTGTAACTTTCCTTTTATCGTTCCCGGGTTCGGGAAACCAACAATCATTTCTACATTCAAATTCGTGGTGAATTTTTGACCATGACTTTACATTTTGAACAAATATGTACGAGTTTAAGAAATTGCCTATTGGCTTAAGGGCACTGGGAGGTCGATAGATTTCAAAAAATCCATTTTTTGTCTTTAATGTTAAAACAATTATATAATTCTTCAGCTTTAAAATGATATATATAACATAGGTTGTCAGCTGGTATTAAAGTCCTTTAATTCGTCAATATAAAGATGGCTTCGTAATGATACGCCCACTTCTTGAGAATGGTGCTTAATCTTTGATCGTGATTTCCCAAAACCTTGATTTTTCATACTTTAGGTGCATGTTTCTCAAAAACTATAAAAGATATTGACACAAAATTTCTAGTGGTTATTTGTCAATGTTCCTTGAACACATTCGGCTAACATTTATCTTCATGTGATTTATAAAATGGATGAAAACAAATATTCAGTCATTGAAAATATTATCTTTTTTTTTTTTTTTACTCAAAACTAATTAATTTTTCATGTGCATAGTATAAACTATATGTGATTTTCATTTAGCCGGTATTATAAAACTGTATCTTAGGTTATTTCGGATAAAACTTGGAGCAGGTAGCTTGAAATTCCTACAAATAAAGTGCACCTGAAGTATAGAGTGCAATATTTTTTTTCAGGACACACGGTGTGATTTATGCCCCTTTTTCATGGACCTATGTGAACGTAATTTAATATTATACAGTAGTCGAATGCACACATACTTATACAGTAATTATACCGAATTTCAATTTCTGATAATGTTTAGTTTTCTATATTCAAATTTTAATATTGGTAAAAATTAGCCTTGTCTGGGTCAAAATAACCTCCCAGTGCCCGTAAGTTTTACATTTGCCAATTTAAATGATGATATATTTTGAATTTGGTGCAGATAAAATCAACATTAAGATTACCTGTTTGTGTAATAGCTCTCTTGGGAAATATTCCTAAAAACGACTTCTTTTCTAAGATCTCCACAATGATGAGTACTCACAAGGTTGGTTTCCAAGACAGTGAAAGAAAACCAGCTTATGCTACACTCGACATAAGCTCAATCTCTCAGCGTTAGGAACAAGAATTTCAACTCTGCACCAGCATCATGACCGACCAAAACGTTCTTCCGATTAAAAGCAGCGCCTTCAAAAGGCCGAACATGGATCGTTTTTTCGGTGAAGCAAGATAGCACTCGCTTGAAAGCAAACAAAGCAGTCCCCGTAAAAAGAGTAAAAGAGAAAGAAATAAATAAAGCAAAAACAGAGGCAGCAAAGCTGATGCCGGAATTGATCTTGCTTGGTGAATTCCTAGTCAGGAACTTCGGTCCTAAATCACAGTACAACCATGAGCAACGAGAAAAAGTAGCGTACGTGTTGCCTACACATACACAGCACAGCCGAAACATACGCACTGCTTTAAATACGAACTGTAGTCGGGGCACGTAGCTTCTTGGGATTCACGACGATGATCCGGCAAGAGTGAGTGTGCAATTAGGGACAGGGGCCAGAAGTGTGCTCAGGTGAATGTGCCAACAACAAGCACCTCGTTGTTGGGCCAGGTACCTAGCTGGGCATTGTTCGTGACTGCTTCCAGGTCGAGTGATCGCTAACTTCTCAAATGGAAGACCATGGTTCGGTTCCCTACCGAAGGTGGGAACTTTTCGTTACTTTGGTTCATTTCTTACATTGCGTAGAGTTGAAAACGTGGACATGAGAGTGGTTTACATGTGAAAATAAGTTAAAAATTACGAAAGCCTTTAGTAATAGAGTAATAACCTAACCAAACAGTTCAAGAAGTTCAAATGTTTTAGTCAGAGCCTCCTCTATGTCTATGTTAATTAAAGAGGACTGTAAAAGTAAACCTTTCATCAAAACGTTTCCATGCAGTTTACTTAACGTAACATAAAGAAGATTGATTGGTGGCTTATCATAAACAATGAATTAATTGCGTTTTTTAACCTTTCATTTAAAATTACTCTTACACTAGTAATATGTTAAGAAAATCTTACGCGTTATATTCATATATTTTTTGTACTATGTTCTACAAACTATACTTATAAATGTTTATTATTTTGTATTTGTCTTCATAATCCAGATAACTTTTCAATCACATGTACTTTTTTTTGTAACTTACGTCTTCCAATCTTAAGTAATATCAGACGAATGAATGGGTGAAATGATGCTCAAACTTGTCCGTGGTCCATGGAGCTTAGAGTCTGTCATTTGTCTTTCAGGATAAGGAAAAACCCCGGAAAAACATTCTCCAGGTAACTCATCCTGACCGAGATTCGAACTCGGGACCTCTTGAACGTGAGGCCGACACGCTACTGAGGCGGGACATGTACATATTGTTTCTACAATATGGTAGCAAAGGGATGTCAGCTTGTAAAGAGCGTATTTCTATGTAATTACTTTGAAGGTCTAAAATATCTGCGTGACAAAGAGAGAAATAAACAACGATTTACCACTTTACAAGAGCATACTATTTGAAAATTTAAATCAATATGTGACCGCGCCGTAGCTCTGTGGTTAGACCACCAAGGCAGCCCGGGTTCGATCCCAGGCGACTGCAAAGTGAGATTTGTGGTGGATAACATGGCGCTGGGGCAGGTTTTCTCCGGGATCTCCGGTTTCCCCGCCATCTCATTCCACCGGTGCTCCATCTTCATCTCATGTATCATCAGTGTTATCGCCTGCGGTGCCGTGTGTAGTAAATGCGGGCGCTAAACACTACACATTTCATTTAAATCAATACAAATGAATATCTCAATGGTGATTAAGTAAAGGACATAAAACCTAGGGGGACACCTCGGGCACTATGAGCTGCACACAGAACTATTAGAGGAAAGGATAAAGTGAAGGAATCGCAGGAAGCCACAGAATCGCAGGTATACAAGCTACAGAGCCGCACATGTCTCTAAGTTGTTTATCCTGGCGCTAGCCACCAATACCTATCCACGAATGTACAATGACTACACAACGGCTCCTAATTCTGAGAACAGTAGCTGCAATACGTAGGCATCCGCGTCATCTGTCCGGCAACACCTGTCACCACGAGACTTAAAGCAGACTGAAGGATGACAAGGAAAATAGAATGAAGAGAATCGATGTTAAGGAAAACATCGTATGAAAGTAAGGACCCCAGCATTGATGTAAATGACAAGGAGAAACAACAAAACATCAAAGCCATAGTGCGCGGTTGACGGGAACAAATCCGCGACCTCTCGAGTGCCGGTCGTATAGTCACTAGTTCGGTTCGGGAACGGTTCACTCCACCAACGTTTTATTGGACATAAATTGAGTTCTTTAACAAAGTCTACTTTTTGATGTTTCCTTCGGTTTACAATCATACAAAGGTTGTTCAGAATGAAGACATTACTGACAGTCCACACACATGCGTTCGCGTATGATCTTTTTCTTCTAAAAATGTTCCTTTGGAATTTAAGTGGCAGAAAAAGATGCATTTGGGATGAATTTTTGGCATTTTTTTCGGATGGAAATTAAATATATATTTTCTCTACTTACCAAAGTTGTGCTTAGTGGAGAAGGCAATTGCTTGATAGAATTTCTGTATTTGTGTAACATAATTACTGAGCGTGTAATATCCGAGTAATAACCGCAGTTGAAATCCAAAGAGTATCATAAGAAACATTCTCACCCAATGGCCAACCTGCTATATTCCACATCTGTATCTATTAAAACACATCTGGTTTTAAGAGCAGTGCTTTTTGCATATTGGTTGCTTGTTTGGTATATATTACATTTAAATAATGTTTTAATTCATTTAGAACTATAGAACCAGTGAAAATTCTCTTATAAATATTTATGGAAAATTATAAGTACAAATAAAACTAATGATTTTCTCTTTTTATTGCAGGTAAGTGTGAACTATTATGCAACATCTATAACGCCTTCCAGGTAGGAAAACGGCATCTTCAACTGCATGTTAACTGTTAAGGAGATACGCTGCTGACTATTGTTTACGTATTTAAGAATCATTATTTATTAAAATTAATCAGCGAATATATATTTTCCAATTCTATTAATTTTCTGTCAAAAATTATTTTCGAAAAACCAGATCCAGGATATACGAATGGTTTACTTCAAGGATCTTCAAAATTTGTTTCTATATTCAGTACTCGTGATAAAGGAATATTATCTCCTAAATTGTTTATTATTCAAACATTTTATACATGTTTGTTACCAGTTAATTGCGAGTATCCAAAATCGGAGTAGTGCATAGAAAGCATTAGTTTAAAGTAATCAGTAGATCCCAGACATATAGAGCATACGCAACCAATTTGAAATGTTGAGTCAGATACATGGAGGAGTCTAAAACATTATATTTGTGTAATCCTGTTGTAAAGGATACTTTCATTTTTTTTTTTTTTTTTTTTTTTTTTTTTTTTTTGTGAATAAGGTAGCAGTATTGGGATTCTTTCCTAGATCCCCGGTTATAGAAATAGTCTCTTTCTCGTCGGCCGAAAAAGGCTATGCGAGGAAATTTCGTTATCCTCCTAGAACATTCTGCAGTTGGGTTTGTCCTTGTCTTTACGCAATTGTTTTTTGAAGTACTGATTGCAACTACTTTCCTTACTCTGTTCTATCAAATCTCAAGAGAGATGAAGAAAGAATATTGCACGGACCTAGGACTAGTTTCCCTGTTTGTCTATTACCAGGATGGCTTTGCAACATGAATGTGAATAGATGCTTTTACCGAGGTTTCGGCAGCCGATTTCGATTACGGCTTCAGGGCCAACATAAGGAGTGTTTTCATTTTCATGATGCTCTGACGCACTCACCACATTTTGAGCTACTGCAATTGGACACGCAAATTAGCACGTTTAAATATTCCCATGTCAGTTTGATTTCTCAGGCTGTCTTAAGTAAAAGAAGAATAAATAAATCACAAGTAATAACAGTAAAGAACTGGTAGATAAATTATAAAAACTCGAACATTTTAAGTCACTTTCATTGGACAATGCACGTTTTTGGAATTAAATATGTAAGCATAAAACACACAATATTTCGGAAAAAAGTGAACACAGAAAAAGATTATCTTCCCAAGTTATCAATTACAATGAGCTGTAACTGAAATACGTACCGAATTAAGCTTTTGTCAATGTGGTATCGTTTTCTAAGTTCGCAAAATTATGCAGCATTTAGTCAGAATTAAGGAAACTTCCCGGGCTATTCGCAGAAAATTCAAGAGATAATATTATTTGTCACGAGTATATCTCTAATATATCCTGTTTTGATCAACATTATTAGATATTTTCTGAGAAAATAACGACGATGTTTTCTATATGAAGGAATTTTTTATGTGGGGAAATTTTAGAAAATATTCCTTCTTTTTTTTTCGAATATGCTGTTTGGAATTCACTTTTCGATTAGATATATGCACAGATTTCAAACTAATCGCTCAAACGTTTTAAGCCAATACATGTGAAATTGAATGAAATCAGGAGATGTTATAAAAAAGAAATGTTTTATTAAATGTTTTCATAGTATTATATGAATAAAATAGCAAATTCTTCTTTTATAGCACAACAAATGTGTATTAACAACTAAACATAGAATTCTCTTTAATTCTGTATTATAGGCAAACCAAAACCTTTTGTTGAATATAAATATAATACGACGCGTGGGAAATATTAATTACATTCATAGTAAAACTATTAAGTTTCTGAAACAAATACAGATCATAGATTAACTTTTTATATATGATCACCACCTCACATTATCGCACAAGATAATTACTGGTCGCTCAAATGAAATTGAGTTTTAGGTTTTTTTTTTTATTTTATGTTATACAGGGAAGAGCTTTAAAGTAGAAAACAACTACATTATTCATACGGTATTAACCGAAGTCCAGGAGGAAGCCAATAAAGTGTCATTCTAATTTATTGTAGCCTCTTTAGCAGCGTATCTCCTACAGTTAGGAGGTAACATTTTATACTATTATATATTTGTTTAAAGATGAAATTGAATCTTTGAATTAAAACAACGGAAGTATTGTCATGAACATTCAGTAATACATACATTATATTTATTAAATGAACACCTAAATCATAAATGCTTATGATTAACTTTTCTAAGCATTTGGGATTTTTATTTCAAATTTGAGTAAGCGTAATCAGAATGTGAACTTAGTTTTTCTCAATTACCTACTAATTCTTCACAATAGAAGAAATGATAATATGAATTTTTGTACTGTGCTCTATCGAATTTGTGTTGTATTATTAAATATAAGTTATTAATTCACAACTGTCAGCACAACACTCTTCATAACAAAGGAATATTATACATCTGTTCTAATTGATAGCATATATTTGAATATTACATCACTTTCTTTTATAGTTGGCCTTGAAACGCACATATTTTCATTTCTTTTATGTCCTGCTGAAATCAATCACCCTGTTTCTCGCTGACACAGCCAAGATTTCCTGGAATAAAGTCCAAATGAAAAGGCAGGAACAGTACTTTCACATTCATATTGCAACACAGCTATCGAAATTTCCCAAATTTATATTGTACAATATTTTTTGTAATGCAGATCAATGTTAATTTCCCAGAACTCTTATAACCAATCAATGTTTGTTTTAGAGTATCTGTCGTGTTACCTAATATAAGTTATTAGAAATCAACTTCCTAATTTGTGGGCCAACAAATATACCCTCTTAATCTTTAGCATCAGAGATTTCAAGGAACTTCTTGCAGATTTATTTGAAGCAGCTGTTATTCTTATTTGAAGCCTTAACAAATTGCTTCATTAAGTCTAATTTTAGTGTAAATGGTAGTAGCAAAGGGCACACTAACCTTATTTTGCTTCTACGCAAGTAAGACATATCTCTTGTGCCAATTTGATGCGTTTTGATTTCCCAAGTGGAGACAAACCTTCCCAATTATCTTTCATTAAGCTATATTATGTGTAAATAGATTTAAAGAATAACAATTTGAGCTTAGCGTATTATAATTAGTATTATTTTATGGTCGCTAAAGCATAAACAAGGCTGTAACAAACCATTGTCCTTTAGCTTGTGGAACCTCACCTAATTAAGTCCAATTCAGAGCTCATTTGTTTGCTTTTGTATGCCTCATGCACTCAAAAGCATAAGGCATGCTGATAGAGTAATTTTAGTGTAATTGGAGCTTCAGACGTGGAATGACGGTTCATTTGGCATGACGTAAAGTTTCACATCACATCGCTCTTATCGTGTCCAGGCGATGCAGTGGTGTTGAATAATGCGTAGCCAGAGATAAACCTGTCCAACAATGCCTCCTGAACAGTATCGGTAGGGTGATAACTTCAGAAATCGCTGTAATGCCTTACCACGCATCTATTGAGATCATACACAAGCATTATGTGCAATAAATCAGCGAAGTGGAATAATCGAATATATATAAAATACAATGTGAAAATAATAATTAACACTTAAATAAGTGGTACGAAAACTGTATAATCAATTATTTCAGACAGTAATGAAAATTATAAGATTCTTGTTCATCATGCAGAGTTTCGTGTTCATTAGCAAACTAACAATGTTTTGCACAGCTTTTTGTGTAATCAGCGGTTACTTCGGATAAAGGGTACACCTCTCGCATGCTTCAGTTATAGTCTCTACCACCTTCTCCAGAAGGAAGGGATGACGTGAAGCAACTACAGGCTGTTACATAATTTCATACCACTTCCTGTTCGAAAATCGCTTCCGCTATTGAGGATATTCAGATAGGGTGATCAACGACCGATCATCCAAGCAACCATCTAGGGGTAATCCTCTTTGCTTGAAGCAAATATCCTTGCCATCTCTGCGACGTGTAACAGTCGATCTAGATGGCTCAGTTGTAGAAATAAGGTTAGAAACCTGCGTTAGAGAGATGACTTAATAACGATAGCCCTATCTCAGTAATTTACCGACATGTAAATGAAACCCTGCCGGACGAAATTCCAGCACACCGGCTGCACTGATACATTCCCAGCAGCTAAGAGCGCTGTTAAAAATTATTATAATTATAACACGTATCCAGACAAACCTGAAAGAGAAGAAGAAAACGCAGCTGGAGAGAAATGATGAAATGAAATCTTGACAGGAGAGCACGTCTCCCTCTGGATGCTTGTATTAGGTAACTACGAGTATTATTTTCGTTTTATTAATTTATGTACATTTAAAGAGCAAAATCCATCGGAAGTTCTGTTTTCATTAAACATTGCCATCTTTAAGTTGGCAAAATTAAAATCAGAAATAAAATTTCTCCGTGATTGCAGGAAGTTCACATCTTCGCTACCCTTTTTTTATATAGATTAGTAAACTTTTGTTTTCAATATCTTTTAAACAATAAAATGAAATTTATAGTATGCTATGTCGCATAAGCATCAAGAATTTAATTGTAACTAAAGCATTTCTAGAGTTCAAATCTTAAAATTAATGAAATACATTAGAATGAGGTAATCATAATTGTAATTGTAAATGAAAGGTTTGATCAGTGAGTACATATTACCCACAGAAGAACAAATATGTGTTCTTCCATTAGCGAAATTTTATATCTAATAGGCCAGTAATCTATATCAAAATATTGCTCTACATATAAGAAATCTTCTGTATTGTACATGTAAATTTGTTTATTTTCTCTTATGCAAATTATTCCTACAGATCTTTAGCCTTATCTCTACTTATAGTTAGTCCAGATAAACATTGTGTTACACATATTCAAGGTGCAGCTAGCTGCAATGTGAAAAATTTGATATTCCATTCTCTTTACATGATAAGCAAAGGCAAAGTGTTATTTATTAGAAATATTATCATTGATCACACTAGCCATGTGTAGGCTAATATTTGAATACAGTTAGACAAGAAAAATTCACATCTTTGGCCTGGATTTGAACTGTGGATTTCCGGGTTTCCGTCCGGTCGCTAAACCATTGAGCTACTATTGTCAACATGCAGTCATGACATTAAATTCTCCAAATTACTCGTATGTTTCCCGGTAAACATTAGGGCTCTCATATACAAGATACGTACCTGACGGAGACCGGCAGATCCATGGTTCAAATTCCGACAATGACATTGAGCTTTTCAGTCTGACTCTTATTTATTCAAAAGCAGAGTATGTTTTACATTTGAAACTAATGCAGGAATGTCTCAGTTAGGCTAACACTTCAAGAAAAAAATATTTTACATAAAGTGTAACTTCTAACTGATGTACATTTGTGTTAAGGTTAGATTAAGTTTCTCTACCTTTTATGCAAAAGTAAATGAGAATGAAGAGAACTTCACAGGCTAATCCCAGAAAATTAATGATATATCATTATTTTAATTTCTCTAAACATTTAAGTTAATTGGTGGAAATTAACTTAAATAATAAAAGAGTTAAATGATGAAGCTGGGACTCAAGTACTTACGATAAGCCTGGGACTCAAGTACTTGCGATAGTAAGTCACCACAGACTGTGTATCTCAGGGAAATATACGAGTCAAATGGAGAATTTAAAGTCAGGACGGCACGTTGGTCATGGTAGCTCAATGGGTTAGAGCGACTGGATGGAAACCAGGAGTTCCGTGGTTCAAATCCCGACCATTACATTGGATTTTTCATGTTGACTCTATTCTCTAAACATATTTAAACTCATGGTGTTTTAGTGAACGCGTTAGAGCTGTTATTCAGAAAACCTAATTGTTCGAAAAATTTGCCATTTAGAGAGTAGTTTGGGGTGGATAGACTTTTTAAAAAGTCCTCGGAAGATGAAGTTTGGTATTTAACCGAATTTTCGCTGGCAAATACACACACACACACACACACACACACACACACACACACACACACACACACACACACACACACACACACACACACACACACAAACACACACGGACGCGCGCGCGCACACGCAGATACTGTTTTCATTGGTTTCTTAAAATCGTATTTCCGGTAAATCACGTATCAAAAGTTTGCGTGCAATGCAATGCCTGCGGTGTAGATGACAGAGAAAAAAAAAAGTGGATTTGGTAATGTGAAAAACTTCAGTTTTCCAGTTTTGTTGGATAAACCTTCAAATTCAGTACCCATCTTTTATTTTAAGTTCTGCATTCTCAATTTATTAGTTTAAATTCATAAACATCCTATAGTATTAAACGGGCTAAGCTTCTAGTCTTTCCCTTAGTTTCTGTTGGACACATGGACTGTGTGTTTCTTTAATGACAAAACGTAAGTTTACCTTTAGGACTTTTCTCAACGTTGTCGCAAAACACATTTCCCAGTATCCCATAGTTCATTGCGTTATACAGTTCTGCTGCATGTCTTAGAAGTTTTGATATATCGACGATTTATGAGCTGTGACATTCATTAACGAAAAGGTTTCCATATTTTAATCCTGGAAGAATATTCGCCCGTAAATCGTATCGCTTTGACCTATTCCCAAGTTTTCCCCCAGGGAGATTCAGTGAGCAAGACAAATCGACAGCAAATACGAATGACATATGAGATAACGATGAGGTTACTGGACCGTAAATCACAGTTCACATGCTACCTTTCGAATAATTACAACGACTTACACAAACAAACATTTATTACTCCCTGCTTCGGATATCAGGGAGCAAGTCTGCTGGGAATAAAGTAGTGCATTCGTTTCCTAATATAGCAAGCTTTAAACTGGAGCTGCCTTTTAGAACGTTTCTCAAAGTTATTATGATAATTATTTCCTGTATACTATGCTAATTAACCGAACAATTTGATATTATAAGAGTAAAATGGATTTTCAACACATTTGAGTTATAATGTATAAAATGCAAACAAACAGTTTCATAGAAGACCACTCATTTATTTGTATTTTACAGTTTCGTTTATAAAAGAGATATAAAATGTGGTATTACGCGAGATCATACTAATTACTTAGCTTTTAATTCCGCTGAAAATTTTTTGCATAAAGTGGATGATAAAGAACGAACACATGCACTTATGAAGGTCACATAGCTTTTATAACATTTGAACGTGTAGAAAAAAAAAAAAAATTAAACCGGATAACTCCATCACTGTTGGTAGTCACAATATGAAACAAGCTGTCCTGTTACATCATCTGGTACGGCGCATGTGTGTTCTCGAGGTTTCTCGGTTCGATTCTCGACTAGAGATGGAAATTTTTCTAGCTAACAGTATGCTCTGTTTCTTCATGTATTCATGTATACATAACCTAAAGAAATGCAACTCTCTACATATTTTCAATAAGAAAAATGTTCTTTTTTAGTTTACTTTCTCCAACCTTAACTCATATCAGACGATGCGCTAATAACCTTAGCCGTTGTGTGCCCTAAAACTCTACCAGTACTGCTACCGTATCACATGATAGAGTTTAGAGTCCGTAGAGCTTAGAGTTAACCGAAATTGATCTTTCCAGCATAACCGAAAAACTCCGAAAAAAAAAACACAATGCAGATAGCTCACCTTGACGGAGTTTCAACTCGAGACCTCTTGAACCTGAGGCAGATACGCTACAATGTGTGCCATAAAGGCGGGCAATATGTTCCTTGAAAAACGTAATTCTACTTACAGATAAGGTATTGATGGCATTTGCTTATTTTACTGACACACTGCAATTTGTTCAGCACAAGCTTCTAGTGCCGAAAACCCCAAATAACGTTTATTCTAAAATTACAGAGGTTGTCATCTTTCTTGAGAGGAATATGTCTTAGTATCCTTTACAGGTTCTTTATTTCTCTGCTATATTGCAATAAAGGTAATTTATGATAAAAATAAAATATGAATAAAATAAAATAGAATCTGCATATCTAATACCCCGGTTTCTGAAATCTTTACCAGGCCTCATTATACAAACTTCATTTTTAACTTTATTTAAATCATATAAAATCAAATAACTTTATTTAAATCAAATAGCACAAAACAATTTACAAATTTTGCAGATGTAATCTACTTCCTACCTTAACGAACTAACTAAATTTCAGTAACCTTACAAATCTATACATCTAAAGCAGTCTTTCTTCTACTTGTACACCAACAACATAAATCAAATCTACATTTCTACTACAGCTTTGTTATACTAAGCTACGAAAGACTGTTTCCTACAATTTTAAAATATCCTCTTCTGCAACTGGTATCCAAAGCTTCCTCCTAGTATTATCTATCTCCTAAAGGGACTGGCATCAGTAGATGGAACTGGTTCGTCAGTTCCAGACATCCGGGTTGTGATCTTTCCTTTTCTGCATAATCAGTTCTGTCTATCCGCTCTGATACTCTCCACATATCTCCTCAGGCACTCTTGGGATTCTCTTACTTTTTATGATTTATGCTCTTATTTCTGATATGCATAATTGGCGTCTTATATTTATCGGTTGTGCGTCTGAAATTTGATCTACAAGGCTAGTAATCTGTATCTTCATTTTCCCTCCGACGATCTGTTAAAGTAAAACTTTTTCTCGTGGCCTTAATTTTTGATAAAAATGTTCTTTATAAATATATAAAGCGAGGTGTGTTATCTTCTCGATATGTATAAATTACGTTTACATGCTGGGTAATTGTGAGTCCCAAGTGAAAATATTTAGATTTAAATTTTGTAGACTAGAAAGAATTTATGTCCAACTTTCTCCTGTTTCAATGTATACTGACATGTAGGTATCTTATTCTGTCTTAATCTGAGAACTGCGAGAGATTCACTTAGTAAATGGCAATTGCAAGTTTTTTTCCTCTAAAACCTAATATATTGTCACCCAATTATCGGATGGCACGACCAGCTGGAGCTGGGTAGGGGACAGGAGGCATCTAAGCCACGCCCACCCATTTATCTTGTAGCGCTAATATAGGGGATGGTTAGGAAAGTGTCACTAGGCACTGTACCGTCTCTTTGCTCTCCCCCTGACGTCTGGAATAATCGGGATGATGTTCCGAGCCGCGAAGCTGCCATAAACAGCGATTTTCCTATACAAGGGCTGCAGTGGAAGAGTCAGTTCAGTTCTTGGCGAGCAGCCGTGAAGAGCGCGGTGCTAGAGAACGGACTGGAAGACTGCGTACGTGTATAAGAGGAATTGTACGTAATTGCGAGTGTGGGGTGGACCTGTGACAGACGGCCTGGTAGATTGTAATTGTGTGAGCTACGTAATTCTATGTAATTGGCAAGTGTTCCAAATGTAATTCGGTGGAAATAAAGAACATTTTCAGTTTGTGCAATTGGACTTTTAATTCTTCGAACCCACAAAGTCACAATATTTATTTAAGAGTGTTTCAGTTCTTAAAGGTCCTTATGGCGTTTGTTTTAAGTTATAAACCAATAGATAACGTGAGTTGCATTAAATATTATTAAGGATATGTATGACTGAAATTTCATGAACATTTTCATAAAATCACGTGTTCCTCTTTTAGTAAGCCATTTTTAAATGCTCTAATCTAGTTTGAAAGTTACGTGGGTGCTAGTGTTAGATCTGAATTCTAATTCTTTATCATTGATTTCTCACTATAGAAAATTACAGCATTTTTCATCATTTGAAATGCTCCTTGCGTCGCAGTTTTGGTGTTAGACTGATGAAACTTGCTACACACGTTCATTGAGACACACTAAACAGAAATTTCCCTGGGTTTTTTGTGAAATGCATTAAAGTACACTTTCTTTACTTCAAAACATAAAAAATTGAGGCAAAAAAGCCTATTCACAGCTTTAAGAATTTCTGGAGCCTAAATTTATTTAGACACAGAGACACCTAGGGCAAATTCAAAAGATTTGATGTATTGGAAACCTATTTTTAAAATATTTGATCAAAATTTAAGTTAATTTTTTGCCAGGGACATTTTAGGTGACGTAACCAAAAATAAATATATTTAACCAAATTTTCCGAACTATCAAAGTGAAGTTGACAAAATTTAGACGGTATCTTTTTTGTACTAAGTTAAATCTGTGGTATAAATCTTAAAAAGCTAGCGTTATTAGTTCAGGATATTAAATTTTCAGTCACGGGTATCCTTAAGTCTGCTCGACTTGACACTCAAGTTCATATGTATAAAAATGCTGTCTAAAACATTTTATTTTGCACGAAACCTGTCACTTAAAAAGAGGAATCAGAACGTTATGGACGGAATCATTACTATAAAAAAACCAAATACTTATATAGAATAGGTCACGAAACAGAAATTGCTCCTCCGTTAAAAATGTTATACCCTCGTTAGGATACGAGAGAGAAGCACAGCGGCACTCCTGGGTTGTAATGACTAAAGAGCATGCATAAGTGTAAATCCTAAGCACAGAATACCTGCTCTTGTGTATGGGATTTATTAAATTCCTCACTAAGTGACTACTTAATTGGATCGTTCTAGTTTCAGAACTAAGCTCCCGTGCACCTGCAAGTTGACTTTGATCTCGCCCTTGTGTTCATGACCGATGTTACTTCTGACGCTTCTGGCATTAAAATTACAATAGCTGAAAAGGTCAAGTTAAATTTAGATTTCGTTTACGGTGTTATGTATGCACTGAAGGTGACTAATGGTGAACAAAAAGAAGGTATTGGCACAGCAAAGATTGTTCTCCACATCGTCCGCAGATGTAACAATAAATCCCACATTCAGATTTCATGTAAATAAATATAAGTTAGTGATTTAAAAACCATATCTTACTGAACCGTTTTGGAGGTAAAAATGCAGCATGCACACAATTTATTACGCTCGTAAATGGCTTGCATCAGCTTGTAAAATGATACTACGTATAAACTTCCTTCAAGAAAAAAGAAGAAGAAAAAAAGGAAAGCAGAAGAAAAATTCTTCCAACGTTAAGTCATATCGGACGATGCTTAAATGAGTTCAGAGTTCATATAGCTTTCGAAGCCCTACCCAGATAACTCGCAGTGATCGAGATTTGAACTCGAGACCTCTTTAACTTGAGGTAGACACGCTACTAGCTACATTGAAGTTCTTAGTATAGTTACTTTGTTGTTGATTTTTAATCCTCAATGACATTTCCATACCTTCAGGAAAAGCTCCAAAGACTGAAACTTTATCACTGGACCCCAGATTATTATTGTCGCGAACCTGTATCTAGGATCGCGTGGCTTGTTTACACAAAAGTAATTGATAGGCGGGCAGTGTGAAAACCAAGAACCGGCGGACAAAATTAACAGGCAGATAAGGGTCTGCCGAGGCAAACAAACTGAGATAAATGGAAATTTTTGGATTGATAGATTGCTTGGGTTCTGGTTTAGTTTAGAACAATCTAGAATTATCGATGCAAGTATTTAAAGAGGCGACGACTGGCCAGAGGTGAGTTGTAAAACAGTTGTTGTGTAACAAGTGTTGTGTGTAAAACGAAAGTCAGCTTTGAAGTTTGTAACGAAAGCTAATGCTTGCTATTGTCAACGACCTTGGTGCTGTAGATTGTGATATGTGATGCAAAGTTGTTACGTGAGAGTTGAACAATGTATTCCTAGGGAAATAAAGAACACTTAGAATTTCGGCAATTTGGACTTTAAATTCTTCGAACCCACATTGTCACATTGTCTATGTTGTTTGAAAAATTGCCTCAAGATTACTTTAAATAAGCTCCAGTTTAGGCCATTTTTGTAATGAATTCCATGTTAAAATATTAAAGCATTAGAACTGTACATTAAGCTATAAGTTCACTTTTACAAGTTTAGTATATATATATATATAGTGACTTTGCGGGTTCGTAGAATTAAAAGTCCAGTTTGAAGATAGTCCAAATGTTCTTTATTTTCGTAGAAATACACTGTTCAATTCTCATATAACAACATTGCGTCACATACACAATTGAATCTACCAAGGTCCATGACAATAACAAACAGTTTTCTGATTACATCAGCTCTCGTTACAGCAACACTCTACAGCTGTTTACTGTTTACGACTCTGTTTGCGACCCTTGGCGAGTCGTCGCCTTCTTAAATACCTCATTGATAAATTCGAGACTGTTCCAGAACATTTACTTATTTATTTAGCGACAGAGGTTCTATTTCCAGTAGTCCTGGACCCGTAGGATCAAGGACCTGGGCCTCCTATCCTGGAGCCGTGGAAAACTCCGGTGGTCTTTCCATGGGGCAATACCTTGAGTGTAATCCCCCCCCCCCGCATCGACTACAACGTCAAGACGGGTGGAAGTGGATACACCACTTACGCGCGGCAACCCCGCAGGGAAAACTACCGAAGGCCTCGGTGGGGCTGTCTGATGATCTAGCACACCTTCTACTAGCTCTGCAGGCTAATACTCGGGACTTATGAGGCAAACCTCTATCCCCTCCGGGTGGCCATAGCCTGGCCGGAGGTACCCAACTTCCCGTGGGTGTCGGGAACACACTGCCTCCTCGAGTCCAACACAATCCGAACAACTCCCCGACGGGAGGGGCTCGGCAGAGCTCCTCTGGTAACGTCAGAGGTACCACGAGTGCTAAGGGTCCGCAGCGACCGCACCACGGCAGGAAATGTTCCAGAACAATTAAGAAATCGAATATTCCATCACCTTCCAGAAGCGTAACTTGATCTATGTCGGCAAGTCCTTTATCTCAGCTATCTTTATTTGCCGGCTCTTTATGTGCACTAGCCGCGCTATCTACATAACGGCTTCGCGACAATACATGCATATATTAAGAATAGAAGATAGCAAAATAAATAAAATTCATTTTGAAGGAAATTTTGGCAAAGTGTAGCATGTTTTAGTTCCGATATTATACAAAATTTATAACCAATGAAGATTTCACAGCATGTGACGCTATACTAAACTTATTAGGGCGAGAAATTGGAAAATAACACATTAAATGGGAAAG
Organism: Mantis religiosa; assembly: GCA_030765055.1. Classification (NCBI taxonomy): domain Eukaryota; kingdom Metazoa; phylum Arthropoda; class Insecta; order Mantodea; family Mantidae; genus Mantis; species Mantis religiosa. The sequence continues at coordinate 46,084,926 of CM060951.1, read as the reverse complement.
CAGCTTTGTTTTCCTACAGAAGTGCTAGTGAGGAATGTAAAAATTCTCTTATTTCGTAGCTGAATATGAAATTTGTGTTCTTTTGGTAAGTTATCCTTTTATAAAATGTCCGGAGTCTATGCTAAATGTACAGATGCAAACAAGGTAGTGATGAAGTAATGCCGTAAGTACTGAAAAAGGTCTCAAATAGAAATACAGTAATTATGTAATAAATAAGTAATTTGATAACCTTAAGTTCCATTATAATTTTGTGCAGGTTAATAATGACTGTGATGCAAAAATTATAAAATATGTAATCTGCATCCTGAGGGATTCCCACATTTTCTTATATCATCTGTATACACATTAATTTTCTCTCCCACTAGATGTATTTGTATATTTTGTCTAGTTTTTTCACACGGAGATACTGTTCTTTATTATATACGGAATTTTACAACTTATTACTTTCTCACTATTTGAATGCACCAATTTCAGTCTAGGTCTTCGCTGTTTTCAAAACTATCGATTCTGACTTTAGAGATATATTATTTTCCATAAGTTTCACCTGTGTAATAAATCGGAGATATTTAGCTTTAATGTTGTTCGGGTTTCTTCCATGAGGTATTGGTAATTCACAAAGGTTTTGAAAAATTAAGTCCAATCTTTGTTTTGTGGATCCTAAAATATATTCTTTGGCATACCATATGTTCTTTTGGTTAGTCTAAACTGAAATAATGGTAAGGCATATTGAAATAAACTACTTGATAATCTTTATTAATTACGTTAGATGTTGTCAGGGAATAAATGAATGTAAGAGTGACGAAAAGTAATGCGAGAAATAAAGAAAGGTTAACATATTTTGACTTTGAGTGTTCGTTAAATTAAAAGTCGAGTTTGCAGGAATTCAAACGGCTTTTTATTTCCGTAGAAGATTTGTACGGCCCTAGCAGGAGAAGTACGTAACATACACAAATTCAACCTTCGAGGTCGTCTGCCACACGACCACAAACACAAGAGTTCACTTTCAAATCACAGCTACATGCACACGATTATCGTGTCCAATTACGACTGTCCCCAACTGGCCAGTCGCGGCTTCTTTTATATCTCCACTCATTGTTTTAGAAATAAGCAGAACGTTCTGTAACAATCAAGAAAGCGAACCTTCCAGTCGTCTTTTTCTTTCTTTCACTGTTTCACCAAGCTTTTATCACCGCGCTGCGCTATCTGTCTCTTTGCGCACGCTGGCCGCTCCCGTTGCACGAATGCCTCGCGAAAGTATTATCACACGTTGTTGTCAAAAATATTTATTTTTGTTTGTGACAACTAAAACTTGCAATAGTTTTCTTCGATAAACTGAGACTCGTAACAGAACATTCTTTTATAAAGAGCAATGAATTTACAGTGCATTTTGTAGCAGTCTTATGTGACTCAGAGACTGGGATATCTGAAATATTACGTAAAATTATGGAAGTCGTATCACGATAGGAATTGTTATAACGTAACTCCAATTTCTGTTTTAAAATGCAAAATCAGTCAGTGGCTCTATATATGCACCAAACTTTACAGTTACACTTCTTTAAAAATGTAAAAAGTTCAAAAAGGAGAGTAAAATATTGTGGTTTCTGGAAAATTAACAGATGGATCCCTTAAATACACACGAACAAATTATTTTTAATAAATAGTATAATATGAATTGCTTTATTAAAAACGATATATGAAGCAGATTATTTGTTTTTTAATTGTACATATTATCAATGCGTATTCTATGTGTTATCATCTTTCCTTCTGCTTTACACATATGCACAGTGCACAGACATGCGTGCTCGAGGGAGCAACCTCTGCGAGGGGGAGCTTTTCATATTGTTTTATTCTAAATACATTCTGTCGTACTACCAGCCAGGCAACTTCTTCAGCACAAGTGATGGACGGGAGAGTATCATATCTAATTTTCAGGTGTCGTTTACGGAGTCTTGTGAGCCTATTTCAAGGAAGATTGAGTTGAATAAACGTATGAAACCGTACGAAAAGACACAGGAATCAGAGAATTTGCTTTGACGCCACGTGTAAAGAGGGAGTGCTCTTCGCCGTGTAATGCAATAATGCAAGACAATTCAACAATGTGTGTTCAGTGGAAGCGAGGTATTTGAATTCTGCAGGAGTCGTGTCCGTCCATCCGTCCTCTTGACTTGCACCAGACAGACAGCGTGCTGATTGTATTATCCCCCTTTGTGTGACGCACCAATCAGCTCTACCGATTCCTGGCTCATCTAATTAAAGAATCGAAGTGAAATTAAATTTCTTTTTATAAATTTAGTCCTTACGCGAGCAAAATCAGGAGCTGTGGTCCAGTGAAGCTAGATCGCTTTGTTTGTATGACAGTTTTACAAATGGTTAAACAGATGTAGTACGAGCCCTTTCCTAATTGAGCAAAGAGACTGAATTCTGCAAGCTAGCACCTGCTCAATAATTATCTAATATTATCTAATCTAATTCTGAACCAAAAGTGTATTACTGCTTAGAAGGGGGAAAATGTGTTGCATTAGCATCACTCTCTACTCATTCTTCTATACAAGCTACTTTTAATATTCTGTTACCTGCTACCTATTTATTGTCAATTGTGTTAATCCATTAAAATTCACTCTTGGTGTAAGAAAGATACGCGTTAACTGCAGACGTTCTACTCCAATTAGTCCCGGACCCGTAGGTCCAAAGAGGGGTCACCGAGCTGTCTCTAAAGGGCGCCTGGTGCCTCCGTGGGGCTTTCCTTAGGGCAAGACCTAGAGACCAACAAGCCCCAACCCATCTGGTCTTATGGACTTAAGACGGGATGGAAGTGGATACGCCAATTACGCGCGCCAACTCCAAATGTGAAGGCTACCGACATGACCTTGGTAGGGCAACTTGGTGATCTAGCACAGCTTCTACTAGCTATGCTGGCCAGTACGCGGGGATAATAATAATGGCTTCCCTCAACCCCGACCGGAGACGTACCTGATCACCCACGGGTATCGGGAACCACTGCTCCCTCGAGTCCAACCCAATCCGAACAACTCCCAATCAGGGAGGGGCTCGAACTTTCGACCCGAGGTTCCTCTAGTAACGTCAGATGTACCACGAGTGCTAGGGGTCCGCAGCGCCCGCACCACGGTAGCTGATGTAAGAAAGATACAGCACATGTTATTCAATATTATAAAAGCATCGCAATATACATGGGTCATTCATAAATTAGTGGTAACATTGCCTTTGGCGATAAATCATGTAAGCCGATAACGATGAAAATAAGAGCATCTGAATATTTGTTTGCTGTGAGTTTGAAGACAATTTTATTTAATAGTACATTTTAGTAAGTTTAATTGTAGGCTGCTATCTTTAGTGCCCTAAATATTTTTAGTAAATACTAACAAAGATGCTTCATTAAAATTCAGGTTGCAAGAGGTATCAATGCTTGACAATGCCATACAGGATTATTGGAAGGTTATGGTGGGCGGATTTTACCATATCGTACCGTGTCTAGGTGGGCCAATGCGTTTCGTAGAGGAAGGGAAGACGTTCATCACAGACGTGGAGCTCTCAGACCGCAATCAGCAAATGATGCGCATGTGAATGCTGTTAGAGCACTCCTGAAGGAGCATCGTTTTTGGACTTGTATTGAACTAGCTAGGGAAGTTGGAGTATCTCCTGGTACGTTTATCCATATACTTGAGTTGTGTTATATGATGGTGCTCACTCCCATACGTCTGCCCCTGTTGCCAATTTACTTCACAGATACAACTGGGGAATTCTGGAGCATCCTCCGTACTCCTCAGATATGAGCCGTTTTTGCGAAAATGAAATACTAGTTAGAGGGGTTTGCTTTAAAACCAGAGAGGCAATTATAGCAGCAGTAGAGCAGTCTGTTGAAATATTAGAACAGGACATCGCTGTGGATGGCATCCGTCGGCTCCCTGGTGTGTGGAGTCAGTTCTCCGTGTTGGAGGAGATTAGTTCTAAGCACTGCAATAATTTAATTGCTCCAAAAATATTGTATTTATTGTTAATTCAAATTTTGGCACTAATTATTGAATGGCCTATATATTAGTTTTGTAATTCCATGTTTTTCTGCATGATCTCTGCTTGCCTTAAAAACTCTTATTTTTCTATTTCCTGTATGTTAATCCAGATATATTTTTGCAGAAATTGTTTTAATACAGATTTCCTTGTAGGTTTAAGAAAGTAAAGAAGGCTTTAAACGACAGTCAAATGTTTTAGAAATGTGTCGCTCTCTGATGCCTTTTAAATTCTGTTGTCTTGTTTGAGAACGAAAAAACAAAGTAAGGAGGAAGAAGAGAGACTTGATTTCCAATAAATAATAGTGTTAAATTTATAGGAGTAATGCAATACTTTTTAAAGTTGTGTTGGCCAAATATCTATCACTCAATTTACAGATATGTCTATTTCACGCCCAGTTTCACATTTGGGCCTTGGCGCTTATGGTGGTGATGCCGTGGAGCAAAGTAATATCGGAACAGAACAATTGAAAGATCCAGCCTGTCCTGATCCTGTCTAAGCAATGGCACGCAATTATCTGAATCTTCCCGAAAGTAGGGCATCTTCCAACAGTCTTGTTTGTCGTTGGCAGCCTCCCTATCCCACATCTGCTGTCTTCTCCATTTCTCCTCTTTTTTATTTTGATCTGCTAACGTTTGTCTTTCCTGTGCTGATCTTGTAATTGCATACCTTTTTGGTCTTATTGCAGGTTGCATTGAAAAGAACATACTAACGCCTTTATTGAACGTACAGCTTGTTTGCTTTTGTTTAGAGTTGAATCACAAAAGGGTACATACAAATCTAATCCGCTTCCTCAACCTGCTTTAATACCGCTTTATTCGCCCCCCCCCCTTTTTTGTTAATCCCAGTGTAGCTTTCCTAGGCATTTTGCCTGTGTATAGAATTTTTTCACTCGATGTAATTGAATATGCATATAAATACGAGGTCATTTACTACTTTAAATCCCTAGCCAATCTTAGAAAGATAAAAATGAGGTAAAGCGGAGCAAAATACCATCTCATATAAGTAATTATGTTTCTCGGCAAGCAATACAATCATGAATTTTAACGAGAAAGTGCTAATGTGTATTAACATTTAGGAATTCAATAAATGAAATTTATTAACTAACTAGTTAGAGTATTTCTATAAAGTTAAGGTTAGATTTGCAGCTAAGGTTAATTAACTATTTCAAAGAATATAACAAATATAGCTTAATTTCTGTTACGGAATTAATGACGTCAAATGTTAGGAAAAACAAATAAAATGAGGTTAGATATAAGAGTAATGAAGAATTAGTTAAATAATTAATGAATAAATAATACTAATTAAATCGCACAATTTATTAGATAGACAAATGAAAATAAGAAAATATAATGAGAATATTTAGTGAGCATTGAACAACCATTAAAGGCGAAGTAAAAGATTTAATACATTTATAAAATGCACACTAGATGAACAGGGATGCTGTTTAGTAGTGATTAGAGTAAAATTAATGAAAAACTGACGTCATATATAGCAGAGCTGGCTTCCAGTAGTATTGAAAGTAGTGCCATACATTATTTTAATTAATTATGCTAATGTTTATATTTGGTTTCTTATTTTAATTATTTTTAAATAAGTAGGTTAAGAATACATCAACACAGTTATGAAGCGAAATAAATGATGTAACACTATTGGTTAGCAACTAATTTGAAATATATATTCTCCTGGGTTTCACTAGAATGATAGTTAAATCAGGTTTATACTATCTATTACCTAATTAAGATGATAACCAGAAAAATAAAAATACTATCAAAAACCAATCATTTTCTGAAGCAAGCGTGTTTCCAGGCTTCATCCAGAGCAAATATGGTGTTGAATTAGCTCATTCTTTCATTGAAAACCCTATTTATTTATTTCAATTTTCACAGAAGTCGTTGAAGTTGCTAAACTTAAGAATTGGCTTGCTATTTTGGCCTTGCTTTGCTTTACGTCCTCTGTGACAGAAAAACGTAGAAATCAGGAATGAGATTCCTTAGTTGCATCATCATCATCATCATCATCATCATCATCATCTCTCGGTCAGGGTGAGTTACCTGGATAAGGTTTTTCCGGGGTTCTCCCTTATCCTGAGAGACGAATGTCGGGTAACTATAAACTATATGGACCCTGGGCTTATTTGAGCATCATTTCACCCATTCCATTAATCGAAACATCATGATCATCCTCATCATCATCATCATCATCATCATCATCATCATCATCATCATCATCATCATCATCATCATCATTTATTCACTCTCAGGGATTAGCTGTCTTTATCCATTCATATCTCTTTCTACAGCGTCCTGCTTTTTGTCTTTTTCTTTTGATTGGTATTTTTTCCCTTACTTTCATTTGCTATTTAATGTTGTATCCATAACTGTTTATTTTCATGTTATTTCCAACAGTAGAGAATATTTTTAATTCTGCTCTTATTTCTTTGTCTCGTGTTTGTTCTAATTTTGTACATGATTCACTTCCATAGGTTAAAATCGTTTGGGTATTACAAAATTTTTTCTGTTGCCTTGTTTCGTTTCTTAATATTTCTTCAGGGCCAACACTATTTTAAACGTGTTATGTTTATTATCTGTATTAGATTCTCTGCCGCAGCATATCTCCCAATCTAAAATTTTAAGTTAAATATTTTCCCGTTCTCAGTTTTCAAATTTGACAATACTTTTCATTTAAATTTCTGGGCATATATAGCGCTGCATCTCATAGAGAAGCTATTGATAGTTAAATAAAGGCAGGTTGAAGGTATGTATGCGCGCTACATAGGAAGGATTAATGCGAACCGAAATTGGCGTGTTATTGTACAGTAATTTATCACTTCCCCAAGCCTGCACCCGGCTGCTTAGTTTGCACCATTTCCTGCCCGACGTGTGTACTCTGCTATATATTTCACGTCGCTTTAGTAACGTTCAACTTTTTTTCCTGCATGGCCTTTCGAACTCGTTTGGGCGCGAAAGTTCTTTAGCTAGTTCCACCCCTCTCTCCCATTTTCTTCCTAACGTCTAACTTCTAAAGGTTATTGATATTCGTTACTGCTTTATGAAACACTTTAATTCTCTCTTTAGCTCCAGCAAACGATGTAGTTTGGTTTCTTTTCTAATTACTTTTTGTTTCTTTTATGCTCTCCCTTTAATATACTGCCTATAGGCAGTGGTGTATGTCGGATATCGTACCTCCAAATTTCCAAACCCTTGGGGAGAGATTAGAGAAAAATTTCCTCAGGCGGGAATCGAACCTGAAGCCCTCGGACAGTATGCAGAAGTTGTACTAACTGAGCTACCGACCAATCATCTATTTCCTGATCAACTATCTGAACTGTGTATATATGTGTATCTTCCCAACAGTAAAATCAGAGGTCTTTGTCAAGTTGTCTTTATTACCTGTAAACAAAATTTTATTTCTATATACAAACTTCCTCAAGCACAACATCCCAAGACAATGATGCATAATCAAGGAATCTTTGTTCACTCTCTCTCCAAACTATAACATACAGAATGAACTATTCCAGCTACTTCTTACCATTCCAAATAAACTTAATTTACATATTTTTTGCCTGATATATTACGAGGGCTGTTCAATAAAGAATGATCATAAGTTTACTACGGTCATAATTTTTCGCACTAAAATTTAATCTTATTACATTCTGTTAGCTTAATGTGAAACAGACACGCCGTAGTAGTTTCAATTTTGGTACTCCTTGTTTCCACCTGTGAGAACCAAGCAAGTTCAGACATATTCAGTATCGCCTACCACTGCAATGGAGGCAACATGCAGTTAAAGTTGATGTTATCACTGTGATGTAATCACTGCTGATGAAACTTATATACATCATGCTGGTCCTGAGAGCAAACAGCAAAGCTCAGTGTGGAAATCTCCTCCATCACCAACCCCCCAAAAAGCAAAAGAGGTTGCTTCTGCTGGGAAAGTTATGGCCATCTCATTCTTTGATGTTCAGGGAATGGTTTATCAAGATGTTGTACCTGCGCACACATCAGTAACTGGACAATACTACAGGGATGTCCTGAAAACATTGCAAGTCCATATCATTGCAAAAGACCACAATTCCGTGAAGCAGACTGGATGCTGCACCGCGATAATGCGCGGCTGCTTATTGCCAATGTTGTTGCTGAATATCTTGCAAAACTCAACGCGAAGTTCATCCCTCACCCTCCCTAAAGTCCGGATTTAGCCCCATATGACTTTTTCTATTCCCTAACTTGAAGAAACGCCTCCATGGGAGGCATTATCCATCATCAGAAGCAGTGGTGAAGGCTGCGGAGGCAATTTTGAAGGATCACTCAAAATGGTTTACAGCATGTCTTTGAAGAATGGCAGAAATGCTGGGACAACTGCATCGCATTCAGGGGAGATTATTTTGAGAAGGACCTTCAAAATTATGAGGATGAGTAAAGATACGTTGTCAAAAAGTTGATCATTCTTTATTGAACAGCCCTCGTAGATAAAGCAGTAGTGCCAAGTATACAAACGACAGTCAGACTAAACAGTATATAACAAACTACTTCCCAAAAATGTAAGTTAAACATTTATTTTTCCATGAAAATAACTTGAATATTTTGCCTCTCAGAATTTTTACACCCATTTTGGAGAAAATAAAATAATAAGGAAAGTTTTCCCATTTAAGAGTAGTTTTTCTTTAACATCATCCTTGGAAGAAGTTGGAGTTCTACCACATATTTCGTTTACAGATATGCGTCCGAGGATTTTGCTTTAAATGTGACTTTTTGAATTTAGGCAGCCTCTATATTTTCTATGAAATCTCGGTATCCAGCTTCTTTTGCTTCTTCTTATTCACTTCAGGGATTAGTCCGTCTTCATATTTCAATAACTACTCCCGTCTTCTTCTAGGGCCGCCTACATCTCTACTACCTCGAGGATGGTATCTTCTTATTAAAACGGTATTCTTTATTCACTCATTCTATTCATATGTTCTTTCCAATTCTGTTTGTTCTCATCTATGTCATCTTATAAGTTGTATATGCCTAATTCCTCTCGAATTTTTTCATTTGTTGCATACTTTAACTCTTCTTAAGGATCTCATTTCTGTTGTCTGTATTTTACTTTTGTCCCTTTCTTTTGATATCCAGACCTCGCTTCCGTATATGGGCGCTGGTACTGGCATGATTTTATAAAATTTCAATTTCATTTGTTTTCTTGTTTTGTTTTTTAAAGTATTTGCTATGGTTCTAAATCTTTGTCTAAATCGAAGCTTACTTCACAATCCAAATGGTTAAAACTCGAGAGCTGTTGCACGCATTTATTTGCAAGATATATTTTTGATCTTACCGAATAATTTCCTCAATGTGTCATTATTTTTATTTTCTTTGAGGGTCTATTTAAATGATATTCCTTTCCCAATAGCTAAATTTTATACACGGAACGTTGGAGGCTGTCTTCATTGTCCTGTATTATTGCAACATCAATGTCGTAGAGAACCACACTTTAGATTTATTTATATTGAATAGTATTTCTTTGCTCACCTCCTTTTTTCTATGCTAAATGAAGTCATCTACGTATGTATTAAATAGCGTAGGAGAGAGTTTGCATCCCTGCCTTACTCCCTGATTCGATTTTATTTCTGTTTTAAGCATTTTTGTTTTTATAATAATCTGTGTATCTTTTTATAAACTTTTAATTATTTCTATCATATCAGTGAGATATTCCCTTTCGTCCATTATCCCCAATAATCTTCCTCTAATCGTACAATTCAAAGTCTGCAAATGCTAAGTATCCAAACTTTCAATGGAATTCAGTACTTGCTCTAAATATTATAGGTAAGCAGTAAAGAAAGTAATGTAACCTGATGCTGATTCAAGACTGATTATTCAAAACATTGAAGAATATAAATTAAGGAAAATTAATAATAACAATAACATTTTCATGAATATAACATTAAAAATATAAAACGGGATCGTTTTGTTAATATATATTCTAAAATCTTTACTGAAGGTAAATATTCTCCAGCAATGTATATGAAATTCAAATTTGTGTAATTATACAGCTTGACACACTGATTTATTTACCTCCAATACCCTCGCAGGTAGAGTAGTAGTTTCATTTAAATGCGCGTAATAATTTGTTACATGAAATACAATCAGTAGAATGTGCATTAAAGGTAAATTAGATCATGGCTACATCTCATTTACATCCACGCTTTTTTAATGTCATTATTGTCGATATATAGTGCGTGTGTAAATCGGATTGCCATAGCAATGCTGCATACTTTGAAAAGTGAAGTAAAAATGTAATAATGTTACATTCAGTCCTATTGCTCTGTTGTGTGGTATTAAAGGGGTTACCTTACATTAAAGGGATCCGAGTTCCAGTGTCAGTTAGGGTACTATTACTTAGGGTTTTCTTTATTCTGAGAAGAGCTTGTCGGTTAACTTTTGACTCTATGGACTTGGGGCATCATTTCATTCGTTTATGGTCGGATGTGAGCTAAGATTTTAAAGGAAATTAAACTTTAAAAAATGTATGTTCACTTGCGATGTGTAACTACGTTTCTACATTAGAAACTTTAAGTTGCTGACAATAATTATTCCCACATTGTCTTAAGTATTAATGCGATATAAGTAAGAGTAATACGCTTTTCATGCCTAACCCTAATTATAGTGGAATGAAGCATTAGTCATAAGAAAAGGTATTTTAATTTAATTCTCTCTGCGGCATTCAAGCGACGAATTATCAAACTGTATACATTTTCGATGCTCCTCTTGCTCCTGCTGAAATAGGCGAAATTATGTAGGGATCCATTTGAACAGAGACTTGCAAAAGAGGATGGGGGAAACTCCTAGGAGCCTTTTAATTAAGCAACTTGCCACAACCGAAATTGGAACGAAGAAATACATGTTTCTCCCAAAACATATAGGTACTTGAATCCAATATATGTTGTTTTCAAAATAAATCAATAAAACAATGAGCTCTGACGTACATAGCTTTCAAAGCTATTGACTTGGTGGAGATAAAAAAGCACCTTCTCGTCAGTGTAAAGCCTACTAGGTTAATGACATGGAACATCCGTCCGTTATGGAGCAGATTGTGGAATGAATGACTAGGGATACTGGAGAATCCGGAGAAAACTCTCCAAGACACCGCTTTGCCCGCCACCAATACTGCATTTATTTCCTTGGAGATGGACGAGGGGTCAAACCATTCAACCATGGCGCCACCTCTGTCTCAGAAACAATGTGAGACAAACGGAATTTCTGAAAGAAACATGTGAATTCTCTTAAGTTAGCAATTGTTTTATTATTTTTATTTTTTTAAAGATTAACAAAGAGTGAAATTGCAATATTGTTTTTGTCATACAGAAATTTAATTTACTATCTCCAAATTTGCTTATTTGTACATACTAGAAAACATAATTCGGTTCAAAAAAGCTGGGGAAGAAAACCTCCTGTATATTTGAAAGGAAATAACTCGTATTGCTTAGATATATGGGCACTAACACACCAATTTGTAAAGCAACCTTTACCAAAATGAATTAAAATATATTTCTCTACTCAAAAAGAATACAACTGATACAATTTATGTGAAATGACGGAGAATGCAGTGTAGAAAATTTGCATTGACAACTTTTCTTAATATATATATAAAATGCAACTATTATACTTAAGATGTAGAAGTTCAGTGTAGTATATTCTTAAAAGCTCTAAGACCATAAAATGTCACATATTTACCAGTTTTCACCATTTAGTCTCCCCATACTGATGAGCAGTTACTAAATACAGTTTTCATTCAAAGTAATTTAGTAGTCTTTATATTGGGTATTCAAAAAAAATTGAAAACCAACTGTAGATGGAAAAGGTTTGACTTACTTGTAAACATTAACCTATTTTGTGAAGAAGATAAGATTGTTGTTTTACAAAACAGAAATTACAAGTTAACTGTATTTCTTGTGACCTATAAAGTCTGCAAAATGTATAATGTATACATGTTGTGTAATATATAAATAATATATACATATAAATATACAAATGCAGATTTTGTAGGTTACAAGCAAAAAATTAGTATCATCATATTATGATAGTAGGTGCAAACATTTTGTGTAAATATCACTTGTATTAATAAAGGTGAAACTGTATCTATAGTTCTTCTTTGCTGTAGTCATATAACTGAAGTCGGAAATAGTGTACCGTCTGAAATAAAATTATTAATGACGATGTTTCTGAAGCATCCTATATAGACCATAAATTGCTTTCATTCACTGAGTGGCTTCCACTATTGCAGCTCTTTTTAATTTTAATTGCGGCGGAAGTTCTCAGCATTATTAATTACTCCAGTAGTGGTATTATTTGTTAACTCAAAAGATCGACCTTTCCGAACAACGTATACACATTCATTAGAATTTCTGCGGAAGTAATTTCCTTTTATTTACATTTGGAACTCTTTCGCGCAACTGCAACAGCGCATGGAGATAGGATTTTGGTAGTGTGATACATTGGCACCGTAAACAGTTCGCTCTACATTCCAAACTTGCTATTTGCATGAGCAGATATTTATTGCTGGCGTACACTGCAGTGTTGCGTACAGGTATACATGACCTGACTCCATTTGCCCCTATGGGAATTCAGAATTAAGCCGTTCAAATGCGTTGGCTTCACGCTTCGTTTAGATGTCGCTGAAGCATTGCAAGGGTTCTTTCCCAAGCATTATGAACGATTACCGGGTCTGGTTTGTTGCAAGCTCCTGATTAAATTAACAATAATATTACAGATCCGTATGAGCTTGATGTATTATGCTCGTTTGGCTTTTAGAATATGTTATTGCTACTCTTCTGCTTATAGCCATGAATTAAATTTTCATATTTAAATTAAGCTTGAAACACGCCTGCTTTGTATTTTAAGGCAAGTGTGTGCCTTTTGTAACTCTCTTTATATAGCGTGGAAGTTTTTATTTTCAGGCCTAGGATTGAGAATTATAGTATCATTACAGTAGTATCATTGCTTCTGACAGCTAATAGAAACAGTGAACAAAATAATAGCGCAAAAGACTACATCAAAATTAATGCATGGAACTTCGAAGGGCTAAATTCACTAATAGCTGCAACACCCATATTTGCTTTCCAAGAAAATTATATAACGTTCTTCTCAGAAACATTCAGCATTGAAGACACCGAAGTAAACAACTTCTATGCTATATATTTCCCAGCATAAATAAGGAGAAAAGGGGCTTCTCAGGGGGACTAAGCTGCTATAATGCTATGCATAAGATAGCATTAAAATACTGTGACTGTGGGTTCGTAGAATTAAAACTCCAATTTGCAGAAATTAAAAATCGTTCTTTATTTGCGTAGGAATACACTGTTCAATTCTCACGTTACGTCTCATACACCAGTCTACCAAGGTCGATGACAATAACAAAGAACGGTCAGATCAGCTCTTGTTACAACACTCTTGTTACACAACTCACTGTTTTACAACTTGCAACTCAACTCTTGGCCAGTCGTCGCCTCTTTAAATACTTCGACGTTACTAGAGGAACCTTTGGCCGAACTGCCGAGCCCCTTCCGTCGGAGAGTTGTTCGGATTGGGTTGGACTAGAGGGGGTAGTGTCTTCTCAACACCCACGGGGATTTGGGCACCTCCGGCCAGGCTACGGCCGCCCGGAGGGGGTAGAGAGTTGCCTAATAAGTCCCGGGTACTAGCCTGCAGAGTGTGCTAGATCACCAGGCGGCCCCACCGCGGTTTTCGGTAGTCTTCCCTGCGGGGTTGACGCGCGTATGTGGCGTTTCCACTTCTATCCCGTCTTGACGTTGTGCTCAGCGGGGGGGAGGCTTTTTAGACTACAGGTATTGCCCTGTGGAAAGAGCCCCGGAGTAACCATCGCCCTCGTGTAGAAGGAGGCCCGGATCCTTGGTCCTACGGGTCCAGGAGTAATGGGAATAGAACCTCTGCACTTAATTTAACTTCACTGATAACTTCTAGGTTATTCGAAAATAAACCAGAAATTGAACAGTCTCTATCAGTCAAGAAGTAACTAGAAATTTCCATTTATATCAGTTTGTTTGTTTCGGCAGACCTTTATCTGCCTGTTATGTTTGTCCGCGGGCTCTTGGTTTTCATACTACCCGCCTATCAGTTCCTTTTGTGTAAACACGCCGCGCGATCATAGATTCGGGTTCGCGACAATAAACACTATTAAAATACAAGTATTTCAGGAAAAGAACGCATATTCAGACCCGACTATGTGTCCTGGTGGTTAGCATGCGAGGTCCTTAGATCGACTCCCGGCTAGAGGATTTTCTTTAAGCAGAATTTTCTTCCCTATCTCACTATAGTTTAAAATTATGGATGAGTTTCAATGCATGCATGAATTTAATGTAATAACTAACAGCAATAACAACTCAAAGATTTAAATTCCTGCGAGTGGACTTGATTGTTAATGTGCAGTTGTCCAAGAGATATGGTTCATTTTAAATTTGGACTGACATCGTAACTAAGCTGTTCATTACAGTACATCACGCCTAACGTGATGTACTCCAAGATATTCTGTCGTCTCTGATTGGCTAATACTACATATGAAACGCTTCATACCATAATTGCAGAAGCGGGATACACCGAACTGTACTCCAGCCACTAAATGGTGTGGTGGTAGGAGAAATGCACTGTTCTTAGTGAGACGCCATTCTAAATTTAAAACAGACTATAAAAATCCGCCAATATGACTTGGACGTTAAAGCGGCATTTAAATAAAACATTTAAAAGAAAGGAAATTATTTTAATTATGTCTGTGTTTCTTATAAAAGTTTAAACACAAATATGGTATTTTGATGTGACATAGTTCATGCCTTTTATTATGCAGTCCAAACGTATTTATGTTTCACTGGAATCTAATAAGGTGCGAGCACGATGTTGCCTACTTCAGCCCGTTTGGAGTGTGGCAAATGCTACCACAACTTTATAAACGACTATCACTGTAACAATTGAACAGCAGTAGATTCTGCAATGGAGTTTTAACTTACAGTTGTGTTGCCTAACAACCCTTCAGTATTCATTTTGTTTTTTGTTATAATCTGTCAAGTCTTAACTGCTTCTCAGTTACCTCTTATCTCCTGTTGTCACTCTATCTTCAAGGAAATATCTACTAATGCCATTTGTACAGAAGTTGTTTCCAGTAACGTGTAGTAGATAGAGGTATAAGCGTTTCTAAGGGTATTTTGCACAAAAAAGTAAACAAGCCATTGCAAGTTTACACGTACAATTTGTTTTCTATTGTACAAGTATAACTATAAGATCGTAGAAAAGGGA
Source organism: Mantis religiosa (assembly GCA_030765055.1). Taxonomy (NCBI): domain Eukaryota; kingdom Metazoa; phylum Arthropoda; class Insecta; order Mantodea; family Mantidae; genus Mantis; species Mantis religiosa. The sequence continues at coordinate 46,069,618 of CM060951.1, read as the reverse complement.
TGAAGAACTAAATTTAGATATCTACATGTATTACCGAGAAAATAATTCATAGCTGTATCTGGGTGCTTCTGTAGCAGTCCGTCGGAGCCATGTGCAGATGCATAGAATTCTGGAGACTGAAAATAAAAGACAAGGCAGAAGTGGTATGTCTTGGGAAGTGGTCCATGAAATTGTGAGATTCTCTAGTTCTGTTACATCTGAATCTACTATGCTTAAATTGCGAGACAATGTTCTCCAGAAGCCTTCCCCCTTCTGTCTGTCTCTCTCTCTCTCCCTCTCTCTCTCTCTCTCTCTGCCATCGCATCTTCTCCTCACAGAGAGCTTTTATTAATTTAATAAAACTCATACTGCCTGGGTGTACATTTACATACAGGCGCTTCGCAGCTCTAATAACACAGAAGCTAATTTCTACAAGGATAGAACGTAATCTTCAGAGCGGTATACGTTTTCCAAAGCCCTTCTTCCTTCCTCACTTTCAATGAAACCAGTAAAGAGCAGTGTAACAGATGAAGAATGCACTAAAAACGAGCCTACTAGTGGTTGAAAATATGAGACATTTAATGTGTTACATTTACAGGACTTCCTCTATCCTAGGCCGCGCTGTGGCTCAGTGGTTAGACCGCTTGGCTCTCACCAAGGCGGCCCGGGTTCGATCCCAGACGACCGCAAAGTGAGATTTGTGGTGGACAACACAGCGCTGGGGCGGGTTTTCTCCGGGACCTCCGGTTTCCCCCGCCATCTCATTCCACCGGTGCTCCATCTTCATCTCATGTATCATCAGTGTCACCACCTGCGGTGCCGTTTGTAGTAAAAGCGGGCGTTAAACACTACACATTCATTCCTCTATCTATTTTTCTAAACATATCATTTAGTCAGAGAAATAGTAAATTATACATTAAACATTTCATTTCAAATGAAAACTGAAACAATTTGAAAACTGGAAAGTCAAAATTCCACTCTCTTTGATGCAATCGCGAGAAACGACTATACATTGACAAGACTTTAAAGCAATAGCAAAATGTAGACCAGTTCAAATCATTACGTCATAAAATTGTCAAAACTATAAACATTTTTGTGTAGTACGTTTCTGCCTTATTGCTTAACGTTTAAGGGTTACATACGATTGCAGAAAATTCGTTCCGAATGAAGAAGACTTCAAGGTTTTGGAAGATATTGATTTTGAATACTGAAATACGTTATCTCCTTGGCTAAATCAATTTTACACATAATATTTGAGGAGCATTTTATTTCCTCAAAATAAATATAATGTGTTAAGATGTGATGAAGGATAAATGGATACTTTATTATTTAAAATGTTGAAAATTTGTTTTTATATTGTGACAGCGTTTACATTGGCGAGACGAAGCATCATTTGGAAAATAAAATAAAGTTTTAGAAATATTGAATATCATCATTGATAAATCTGGTGTGGCAGGTAAATTTTGGCTTAGAAACTTTCTTTTGTATGTTCGGGAAATACTGGATTTAAAATGTGGTGTTTGTCCTACCTTTAATTTTTGTATTAAATTGTTCACACAAGGACTTTCTTCTTATGTTATTATGGATTCAAGAGATCTCAAATGTATTTCAGGTATAAACTGCATATCGAATTTTCAGATGGAAAGCAATAGATAATTTCTCCAGCCATGCTGTAGTGGAGCCAATTATTTGTTACTGCTCTTGATATTTGCAAGACCAGTTGTCTTCTCTTTTAAAGCTGATTTCATTATAAAAAAGAGCGAACTTATATATCTGCAAAGGAAAAACTTGACAGTAAGGCTGCTGCAAAATTTCTTCCTTCTAATCTTCCTGATTCTAAAGAAAACATTTCAATCAAAGAAAACACACTGACTTTGGAACCAATTAATATTCAATTAGATTTGGAACAAATAGTTACAAAATCTGAAACTTCCAAACATGCACTAAAAGCACTAGCATTAGAAACTGTAAACAACAGATACCCACCTGAAGAATGGTTACATATCTACACAGATGGATCTAACTTGGACAACAACTCAGGAGCAGGAATTAAATGTGCACTGTTCTCATTCTATCAATCAGCTGGATACCACACAACAAATTTTGATGCAGAAGTAACAGCTATTCATATTTCACTCCAACACCTTCTATACAGAATAGATAAATTCAAAAATGCTGTCATACTTTCTGATTCTAAAACAGCATTATATGCAATAAATTCATATAAAATAAGGTCAATGCAAATTAAATAATCTCACAAAATGATCCAACTAGTTCAAAAACTACAGAAAACAATTATGTTACAGTGGATACCTGCACATTGTGGAGTTGCTGGAAATGAATGAGCTGATTTTCTTGCCAAAAAGGTGCAAATTTAATTCAGAACAAAAGTAAAAGCTTACCCTTTACATCCTTAAAAATATTAATTAAAAACAAATATAAAAACAAACAAAACCAATCAATTTCTAACAAAGGCAAAGATAAAAATGGAACATTTTAATTAAAAATCTAGAAATTATCCCTGAAATCCCACGTAAAGCTGCAGCAGCAAATTTTAGATTACTTTGGGAACATGTTTATTTGGCCAAACACTGACACAGAATAGGAATTTATACAAATCCAAGTAACTGAAGAACATCTTTTAACCTGTGAAGCCCTACCTCCGGACCCACTACACAGAAATATTGCAGAGCAAGAGAGCTAATGGCTTCCTTGCCAAAACCTAGCATTTGAAAACAACATTTGTTCCTTCTAATCAACAAAGCACGTGTTTTGTCTTCGCTGAAATCGTTCGCAACACTGATGTAAACTAAATGGGGATAATATGAGGATTATAAGTGCGAATTCAGAATTCATTTTGGTCCTGAAAGCATATTTCTATATATTTCACAGTACATGTAGTGTATTATTTTGAAATTCTTAATTTATATAAATGTAGCTAATCGAAGCATACAACAAAAAATCACCTCTAGATTATGGTGCATGGTAATATGAATCACAAAAGTATAAATCTTGTGTCAGATCGACATATAAATGAATTATCCAGCATTGACTTGGGAATACAGAAAAAAATGCTATTGGTTCGCATTGCATTAGATTTGGGAATTTCCATAGGAATGCGCTAGTATGCTTATGAAGTGAATAAATCTACTAAATGCAATTAAGACTGATTGGAGCTGCTAGTACTAATTCGAAACGCATTAATTAATTATTCTTATTATTGTATTCCTAGTGATTAGCAATTAGAATCTGCTCGGGCTGAAATTTCTCGTGGGAGTTTTCTCTAATTCGTAATTGTGATAGTAAACTTACGTTAGTAATCACAATAATAATGTTAGATGGAAATATTCAACGTTTTAAAATGTATAAACGCCTGGTTTGGAACAGTTATTTTCTGTTGATTAAATGATATTCTAAGAAAAGGTGTCCAAGGGAAAAACAAGCGATACCATTATTAACAATGTGCTTAAATTCTTATACCCCATTTCATCAATGGGTGTTAAAATAGACATTAACAAATGTAACGTAACAATTGTCACAGCATTAACAAACTGTTAAAATCCATGCATTTCACCAACTGAACGTAAAGCGATGCGATTCGCTTTTATTTTCGTTTGTAAACAGCTAAAAACTAGCAGGTGAACAAAATCAGAAGAGAAGCTGTGGGTCAAATTTCTCATCAATCGAGACAAAAATTGTTACTTGAATTAGTAACTAAATTTAAGGATATTGTGGAAAATAATAGATCGGGTACGGATAATGTAAAAGAGAAAGATGTGACGTGGGAAAATTCGGAAATGAGTCTAATTGGAATGCAAATGTCACAGCCAAACTTACGTAGCAACTTCGTCAATATTAGGTAAATTTAAAATGACATGCGAAGGCGGTTTTTAAAGAATAACGAGAATGCACAGAGGCGAGACCAGTATAAAGTCTTCATGATTCAGTTGAAATGTGCGAAAAGTGGATTATAAGCTGTCCTTTGCCAGCCTTGGTAGCGTGTCTGCCTCACGTTCAAGAGGTCCCGAGTTCAAATCTCGGTCAGGGTGAGTTACCTGGATAAGTTTTTTTCCGGGATTTTCCCTTATCCTTACAGATGAATATCGGGTAGCTGTAAGCTCCATGGACTCTGGACACATTTGAGCATCATTTCACCCATTTCATTCATCGTCCGATATGAGTTAATGTTGGAGGACGTAAAATTACAAAAAAAGGTCCTTTAAGAGTTTTGCGTGCATAAAAGCTTACCTAATTACGTTACGGCATTCTTAAAACAACAAATGATGTACTCAGATCAGTGTACAAAGATTATGGAATAGATCGGTTTTCCTTGAACTGTGATTTTTAACTGTGTATCAGTTCATCTGCATTTTCTCCAAACCTTCCTTCATCAGCCTTCAGCACGTCCAGGCCATGATACATACAACTCCGGAGCAAGAAATGGTCAGAAAACATCTTTGAAGTGCATACCATCACAATATCTGCTTTTCAGTGATTCTATTTCTCTCTTGGGTACATAGATTTGTATGTCCATTCATTTATTTTGCTTTCCACTGAAAGCTTGAGAAAAACCTACACAAGAAATATACGGAGTATGCTTCAGCATTAAAACTGTCTGAGGTTTTTAGCAACCACATCTACTATACCTGACCGTAGTCTTCATGTAATCTACTTGAACATGTAACCTTAACTCCACTGTTGCTAACATTTTTATAAAATTTAATTGTTACAATCAATTTTAATTTGTTATTATAACGTATTCTAACTCCTCAATAACTACGAAATCGCATGATGCCGCGGTATGACTCATATATAAAAAGTGACGCTAAATAAAGAACTAAGAGGAATGTAATCTAAAACACATATAAAAAATACGGTTTCCAAATATCTTTCTCGCCAATGTTTTCCAGAAATAGACTTTTTTTTTTTCTGAAGTGTTACCAACCTTGGGGAACGCCGAGTTGTTTAATCCAAGTCGCGTGACGAGACCATCTACTTCTGTTTTACTCTCGGCTGTATTGGTATTAGACTCATTCTTTCCTCCTTTCTTTGCCCTCATTCCATGTCTCGAGACACGCTCAAACAATTCCAACTCCTCTCTGCTCTTTCTTTGCTTGAGAAAATATAAAGAGAGAAAACATTCCCCGCTCTACACATACTAAGTTTCCAGTATTATTGCAGTAAGAGTAAACCGAAGTGGGTTACAATTGAGGGGCCAGCGTGTTTGAATACAGGGGTTTTATTGGCAGCAGCGGGCTGAATTGCTCTATTTCAACGGAGAGAAGTGTTATTTTTTCTTCAGGTCTCACACAGGTACACACACGGAGTTTATTTCCTCCACCAAGGGAGGAATTCATTTAGAATCTAAGGCCATTTCTTTGTTTTTTTAAGCTCACTGACGGAATACGTTTCTCACTAGAGGTTGGAAGAATGGTAAGGGAGTAAGAATCAAACAGCCATTATTATAAAGTAACTTAAAAGTGGTGAGAACTTCTGAAAGGTGCTAATGTAGACCTGAATGCACTAAGCGTAAATAGTTAATACTTTTTCCAGAAAATGTTTTTATCCGCTTTACTCTGATACTGTCATATATGGGAATACCTGAACTCTGTGCGTTTTGGTTTTGTACCGCAGATGTTCATAAAATCTATGCAAATTTTTATTTTTACATTCATTGCTCCAGAAATGCAATATAATAACATTTTATAGTCTAATTTTTCTATTTAAGTCGTACCGACTGTTTTTTCTTGGCACGTTAATCTTTACTTACCAATTGGTTCATACATATAAGTCACAATGACATAATTTTCTTTACGTACCTTTACTTTCATACAGCTGTTGAAAACCTTATTTTTTCTACCCACTTCATGTAAAACATGTTGCAGATTTAGTTTATAACTCATTTGGGATCACGATATTACCTTTCAAAGTAATATAAATCAATAGATAAAAGGGGGGAGGGAATACAGCAGAACCAAGAGTCAATCAAATGCTTGAAGATGGGTTGTTACTAACCTTTGAAATAAATACTTCTTCCATGACATTGCGAGAAAAATCTGAGTAAAGACATCAGTGAAAACTGGTAAATGTATTGAAACATTTGAAGCAATACCAAGGAAAAACTACATAAGGTTGTTGTAAAAAATGCATTCAAAATGAAGGAGTCTTGTAGGCTATTTCCGGAAAATTTAAAATGCACCCTTTATTTGTCATAAAATATATTATTTTGATACTTTAATGATTTTCAGCAAATATAATTAAAGTTTCATTGTAAAGATAGCTTTTTGATAAAGGATGTTTTAAGAACGTTTTCGTGTTGACCTCTCTAACAGATACTGATATTTAATAGACTTGCATTTATATGGCTTTTCGTGTTTTAGTCTGTGAGTTTACCCTTTTATAAAGACACTCTTTCTGCATTTAGTGTGACTCAAAACTGCTTAACTGTACTTTAAGTTCTAATTATTATCACTTCACTGCTCCTTCGTATTCTGAACTTCTCATGAAAATTCTAACTTTTGATTAACGTTACAAAATATCGCACATTGATGATTTTAAACTTAATATTCCGATAACATATCAATGAAAACATCATGTTATAGTTAAGTGGGCATAAATGCTGTAAGAATTCCTCTACATGTTAGATAGGTGCTAGAAAAACTACAAAATGTAAGAAGGGAGAAATATCTATGGTTTTAATGTAATTAAATTCCTATCATGTAAACTATATTTATCAATTATAACTATTTTATACGGATTCTAAGAAACGTTTGATTGGTCAGGAGGACTGGGGCTGAGTTCCCGACAAAGAGTATAACCTTTACAAAAGTATGACTAAAAGTCTCTTCTGCATAATGCATTTGCATTTCGTTTCTTAACTCTAAAGATGCACGTATGTCAAAATATGTTATATATTTCCAATTGGAAGCAAAAGCTTCGTGCTACTGTGTGAACCCTGTATGCCAGTTTTGCAATCCCTTATTTATGCTCTCCTGTATTAATACGGCACAAACTGCAATTCGTTATGAGAATTGCTGAGAAGTGTTGAACTTAGAAACCTTTAGGTGTTAAACTTAGAAAAGCAAGCAAGCAAGCAAACAAAAAACCAAAAGGCGAAATTCTAAATGTCTGGATATGTTTAATATGATGTAGGTTGCTTAATTTAGATAAATCATGTAGGAGTCATATTTTATAAAGTTGGTTTAATAAAAAGGTTTTCATTTTGCAGCTGAGAACTCGTCTTTACTTGCTAAGTCCCATTATCGAGCTTCCTATGACCTTCTAGCACTAAGGTAACAACACGTGATGCTATAAACACGCCTGACAGCACATTTTTGGAGATAAATTTAAGAGACTATTTTGTTTTATGCTGACATTTATCTTGCTGTAAATTCACGCCAGAAGTTGAAATTTTGTCTCTGTGAAAAGATTTATTTCCTAGTTTTCTTTACCGTGTACGGAAGTTTATTGAGTTACGAACATTGTATTCCATCTTGCTTTAACGTTTCATCTGTTTAGCTCATTTGAAAAGGTTATATTTGAAGCTCCATTCCGTAATATCTTGTTCTAGTGTTGCAAGTTCGTACAGGAGTTTAGTCCTCTTTAGGAACATTTTACAATAAGTTTTGTAGTATTCTGAAGCCCAGACCTTTGCGATGTACACGACGTAGATTCCAAAGCTTTGCTACATAGGTAAATAATTGGACCATTCCACCATGAAGGAGGGTCCGGGTTTGATTCCCGGAGACCATATGTGGGATATATGATGCGTCTGGACGAGTTTCCTTTGGATTATGCAGTTCCCCGTGATTCATTCCATCAACGCTCTATAATCCCATTTCCTTTTATCCGTTTCATTCTATTTTGTTCTCATTTTATGTCTTCTTTGTTATTCGTATGTCAGATTTCCAGCTGATCATCCATCCTGGCTACACACATACCCTCTCTCTCTCTATTCGAGAGTAACATTGCATATTCTTTCACATTTTCTATTTTGATTAAAGGCAAAAAACGTTTAGTAATTTTGCTTTCCTTAGAATTTTAGTTTCCTTGAAGTACATTTGCTGTAGTTTATTCAGCAAGCTGTAAGTGCTAGAATTATGATTGTTATTATTTTAGGAAATAAATAGAGTAAATAAAGGACTTCTTACTAATTTTACTGACTTTATAAGGTCCATTCTATCATAGCATATAGACATTTCCTACCTGTAACCTGAGGTTAACTACAGATATTTAGTGATAGTACATGAATTTATCACAGTGTAAAACACCAAATAATGAATTGAAATTAACATTAAGTAATTATATTAGCATTTCAAACATCATGCTTCATGTTTTTCCTGAAGACGATATAAACAACCTCGGAGTTTTAATCGTCTTTGCTGGCAACTAAGCCCAACACACACATTTTCTGAAATAAAAGAAGGAACACGACCATTTGTATAACTCCAAATAAGTGAGTAAACCACTGTGCAAAACAGAACAGAAAATCTTACCGCTGTATTCAGAAATTTGGCATGCAAATTTCAGTAAAATTACCGAAATAATCCAGGTGTTTTAATTATAGTCACAATTTTATGGCCTGAGATAACTGAAAAATTATATAATTGTTACAAAAATTATATAAAACAAAACTTTCATAATTAAATACAATGCAGTAAGGTTATACATTAATTTATAAGCGTAGAAATAATTACAAGAAGAGAGTTAATTTAAAACTTAGATAAAAATAGTTATTTGTTTCATGTTCGGTTTTGAAGAAACTGAGAGGTAAATGAGAAAAAGGTTTATAAATCAGGTCTTACAAAATCATAGGATTAGCTCTCTTGAGTTCCCAAATAATGCAAAACAGTGAAAGATACTTCACAGCCTATGCAACCCTTAGCACTAAATTTGGCCTAGTTTAATGAACTCATAATCTTAATTATATCCAATCCTCTAAAAATATCCATTCCTCCACCCGCAAGTACTCCTTTCCAGAATAATTATTAAATAACTGTACATTTTCCCCCAAGAATGCGGGTAAACAGTGCCTAGTTAGTCTTTTTTTTAAGTTGAATAGTGAAACTTGAACTTGGAAAAATTACCCCTAAAAATGTAAATAACATATACAAATCTTTACATTCTCAATGTAAATGCAAGGATATTACTTAAGGAAGGAAAGGACCAGAGAATGACAAAATATCAACACACATAAAGTAACATGAAATTAACTAATAAATACGTATATTGGTAATATAGGAGTCATTGTGATTTACTTCTCAGAAAGTGTGCTTCTAAGGAATACCCTGACATCAACTCAAGATTATTTGAGAATCATCGCGGTTATATTTCAATAAACCAATAATGCTTACATATTTTGGGAAACAGAAATTATTTTGTTAGCACGCATTCTTCTGTGTGAGCGCATTAAACACATGCACCACAATTCTTATTTCGCCGCTTTCTAAGGGTTTTCCCTTGCGATTCTTCAGCGAAAAACTGGCGCCTGGCTCTGCCATTATACATGGAATAAGTACACGAGCAATAAACGATCAATAAAATAATCCCGTTCAAAACAAGGTCAGTGATAAATGTCATATAAACAGATATGCAATCACTACCGCTAAATCACGTGCTATCGTACCATGTGCTGGAGAGCAAAGGAACCTCCTCTTTACTTCGTTTAAGAATTAACATTCATTTTAGATAAATAACTCTGTTGCGTAATATATTTAATTAAAGCAGTTACGAAAATATAAATTTGACAATTCTCTTCCAAAATATAAAGACATATCGCCTTATTAAATAACGAACTAATTTTACCACACAACAGTCTATACTACAATAGCAGCCAATGAGAGGTGATAAGGTCACGTGACCGTTAAGAGATACGGGGCAAGCTTATGTGAAACAAGGATTAGTTAAATATTGTGCAATAGAGGAATGTGATGATTGCTTTGTATGTATGCACGCGTGTGTTTGCGTGAGGTGCACAACACAGGCTAGAAATGTAAAGAAAAGTTTTCTCTTATCTGAATTCAGTTTTACGAACACGCTGTTGGTGTGCAGTTACAGCTAGGTGAAAGTCGACATGAACTTTTGGCTTTTACTGAGAACAATGTAACGCTGAGCTTTGGTGTTAAATCTATCTAATATTTGTTTCCTGAGAACGACTGTAACAACCTTTACTTTGAATTAGAAAAAATACGTGTAAGGACATTTAGTTTTCTGTCATGTTCGTTAGGAAGAGAGCAGCACAAGTTTTGCAGTAAATCTCATAAAAGTCCCGGGCTTGGCACGGCGTGTGTCTGATGTTTTTAAACTTAATGCAGACACAAATTGGCTTAGATGTAACAAACAGGGTCGGGAAGGGGGTCGAAGCGATAGGAGATGGAATTTATGCTGATTTTCGTTTGTTTGTGTAGCAGTTCAAAAGGGGTTCATGTTGCATCACGGTTTTTGTTGCAGCGCGATTGTAAAGAAGAGAGAGCGAGGGTAATAAAGCAAGCATGAACGGTTTTTACGTGAAAGCAAACTGTGCGTGAAGTCCATAAAACGAAAAGTGTTGATGTTGTGGTAGCACTGTCGACTTGGCGTCACGCTGTGATGTCCTACAGCCACAAAATGTAAAAAAAAAAGAACAAGTTTTGTTGTTCGGGGCGATGGAACTATGTAAAGATCTTGTGCGTCGAAATTCCGTCTATTAGAGAGTTACAGCACGTTCACAAAATGAATTGAAATCGATTCATGGAGCTTTGCTGATGGATGCACTTCTAGCAGAAATACCTCTCATTTGCGGCCTTTAATACAAAAAAAAAAAATACATTTTTTCTGCAATATACGTCCTCCAACGTTAAGTCATATCGGACGATGAATGAAATCTGTGAAATAATGCTCAAATGAGTCCAGGGTCCATAGAGCTTATATGGACAAATACTGCTAACCTAGCTCATATATATAGTCATCCTGGAAAAGCAAAGCAAGCATAACCAGTTCAGGGGATTTTAAACACGCCGACATGAACTGGGAAATGATTTTTATCTTACTAATCTTGTTCAAATATATCATGGCCAGCAAGATGAGCATCTGAAGTGTGAAGTGTTTTACCCCTACAACCGCCCCGTCCTTTTTTCGTCTACCTGGCATGTAAGCAAATATGTGACGTGTGCCATAGTGGCCTCTATTCAGTTTTGGACGCAATCTAATTCATATTATTGAACTCAAGTTTTGGGTAGGAAAGAACAAAGAGGGTAAATGAGACTAGAAAGTATGAGTGAAGAATTTAGCCACGAAATTAAACGTCTCATACTGGTATTGTGAAAGATATTGTTCACATTATTGACCATTGCCAAGACTTAAGTTGGAAAAAGTAGTTCTATGGAATTAACATGCTGTAGTACATTTATTTGTTATAGAACTCTTGTTATGCGGTGATAAATACGAGTACCCCTATGATGCCAAAGGATTTTATTACTTTATATATTATATTCTTAAAAAATCGTAACAATTTATATGCAAAGTGAATTGAAATTCTCAACATTGCATTGTTAAATAGTAACAGTCATAATGATGCTCCCTTAGTTTACAAAATTGGTATCCCTGTTGGCTTCATTTTAAACATTACTGCTTCAATATCCGGCTGCAAACTAGGTGATCTTACAAGTAGAAGACAATGAAAATGTTCATCCGTTTGTTCAGTGTTAATATGCTGTACAGTTGTTCACATTGATAAGTAGTAGTAAAAATGACCAGTTATTTCCTTGCAAAAAGGTGCAGTTTGGTAAAGGGTGTACAAATCCAAACCATGTTTTCCTGACACCTGTGCAAAGTTGTGTTGCTTTGAAAGTTTATAGGTTCCAGCATGAGCCCCATTGAAATGCCCCCTTCAGTGAATGTATTCAGTGTAAATAAGAAACATCAAATCTGTGCTTTACTACATGTAATCACCAATACACTGAAAAGACTGCCATTTGACTATAAACAGAATCAATCGGTTTAGTTGACTGTGTTTACCTGTTCGTTACCTGTATTGGGGACAACATGGAAAACGGAAGAAGGGCATTCAAAGTCCAGGAGAAGTTCCTTAACTGAAGGCAGATGCCTCTTATATAATGTTTTTGTCATAGACCACCAGGACGCTTGTGTAAATGTTAATACATTCATATTATATAACAACTAAGGGTTTCATAACCACAATACTATGATTATGAGACGTTTCAGTATGAGGAATTAGCCCATCGATAATATAGGTCTTTTATACCTGTGACCTAATGGGCCGACCCAAGAGAAAAGGATTACGAGAGAATTCTAAGACTGGTCGGACCTGAAGAGAGGTGAAGCAGAGAGCAGAGGGTAGAGATCCCAACAGCTACACAGTAAAAATCTACGGTGGCGGCTCATACAATGGCGTCCCTGCTCTTCTGCTTGCGCATCCCCGGGTAGCCCTCGGAGGACGAGGATTTTCAGAGAGCAAATACCCTCCCAGCATGACGAAATTCCCGCCAACATTTTGAGCCCTGAAATACCCAACCGAGATGAAATATAAGGTGAAATGGAGGTACAGGAAGTTAGGTAAAGTAGCTTAACCTTTCCAGCTTTTGCCCAGCTACCGGGGAAGTGCCCCAAAAATGTAATCAGGTATCGAACATTATTACTCAATGCAAGCCACAGACGCTATCCCACTCGGTTTCATAGCCATAAACTACATGTGACATAATACTTCTACTAAAATCTTGGTTACTGCGAAATGGGAATGGAAAAGAATGCGCTTGCGTACACAAACAAGTCGGTAGTGCATGAAATATATCAGTTTTTACTAGCGCTGTAAAATGAACTAATTTATGGTCCCAAATAACATGCGTTTTGATTTTAAAAAGCCAGGTAGGTATGTGGGAACGTTATTTTTGAACGATTTTGCAATATGTGTTCTTTCTTCTAAGTTACTAACCATCGCTTTCAAATTAGCCTGTAAGCTTCTTGAACACTAAATACTCACATCTTATTCCGCTTTATATCTTTATATTACCAGCCTTGTGCTAATGTGATTCATTTTCCAAATTATTATTGCCAAACGACTTAGCTACACAGATACTAGATTATCTACATTAACCCAAAGCGTCTTCTGATATCCACATCAGGATGATAAATTGTTATTCGAAAATGAATATGGTTGTAACAATATGGTGGTTTGATAATTTTCGCCAATTTTAAGTTTCAGTACTTTCCTATGCAATGATGTGTTAACAATTATGCCGAATGTATCTGTTAAAATTTGTCATGCGAAAAACTGCCAAGTCCTTGTTTTCCAGCTCCTTCAGTACTCTAAATTAAAAACTCTGTTAAGACTATTCATCTGTTGGGGGTTAGGAGCAGATGCACTTACAGCAGGACTCAGATATGCGGCCACAATTTCATTGGCTGCCGAAAACATTTCCGCGATTCACCTTTCGAAATATGGATTTAATCGTTAGGGAAGTGGATCGATCAATATCTGAACCTTCTCCCTGCAGACAATATCTAATAGCGGAAATATCAAATTCACTAAATGAAGCAACCTTTCCTCCTTGCATTTTACTCAAGTGCCGTTAACTTCTTTACCTTCCAGCACATTTTATCCGGTTGAGTTTACAGCGGTTTTGGTTCGCTATTGTAAAATACCTTATAATGCGACTATTTTAAATAATGTTTTTATTTTATGTTGGTGTGCCTGGACAAAGAATTATAAAACCATTAGTGTTAATATTTAGCGTAGCATTCATTTAATTTAATACACAGTTGCAATGCTCGAAGTTGGTGAAAAAAATACATGGAAAGGCTATGGTATAGAAATCTAGTAACAATATTGCTGTAGTCAGTTTTTCCATTAGTTTTCCATGAGTTTTAAAGGCTTTCCTCCAATTCTTTCGACAGTTTTAACTATATGGACAGTTTCTTTTGCACTGTAGACTCTGCAGTTAAATAGAATGAGTGTATGTGTTTGGTATGTCCAATCCGCATTCTTGAGATGACTAACTAACACAGGTTGGTTCTCGCATCACTATTTGACGAGACAGCTCGAGAGTATTTCCAAATTGTGTGGATAGTTGTCTGAAACGAATGTTGGCATCTTGGAATGGAATTTAGACAGAGTTAGCATTTGAAATAATGGTTCCATTCTAGGCAGGTTTATGGGCTAAATCAGTTTCAGCGATGTGAGAGCTGGAATTCACATTAATTCTACTATGGTTTCCTTCAGGTGAATAAAGTATTCAATAAATTTCGTAATGGGAGGTTAGGTTGCTGAAAAATCTTAAAGTATTAAAGAAGGCACTTCTGGAGTTGGTGAATGCAAAGGAAGGTATTTTGGCATTTAATTCATATATAGATATAACAGAGGGCTTGTTAGTGGCAAACAGCTCAGTAGGGACAGTCCGTGGAGGTTGGGTTGTTATTGTATTTTTCTCCCAAAATCAGCTATGATGGCACAGCCGGTCACTATTCGTATGTGCCGTCTCGTAGTGTGCTTCGGATCGGAATATTTGTTTAGTAGTTATTGGACTGCTATTTAAAAATGGTCTTTCTAGGCTTGGATTACGGGTCAAAGTTTATTCGTTCTGATTTTAATTTACAGAAAGGTATTTCTTCTTCTTCTTCACTTCATGGCATAGGCAATCAAGTGCCTGTTCCGCCTTCGAAGTCCTCCAGCCATCGTTTCCTGGGTCTGCCCACCGATCTCCTACCTTTAGGATGATACTGTAATATTTGTTTTGTAAGTCTATTATCTGGCATTCTTTCAACATGTTTCTTCCATTTTTGTTTGAGATCTTTTAACCTATCATTCGTACTAAAAATGTCCAGATCTTCTCTTATGTTTTCATTTCTTATTAAGTCCCTCTTCGTGCATCCTTTCACACTTCTCAAGAATTTCATTTTTGAAGCCTGTACTTTACTCTGTTGCTTTTTAATTAACGTCAAAGTCTCACTTCCGTATGTCAGTATAGGTACAGCCATAACTTTGTAGAACTTTAATTTTGATTCTTTACGTATTTTGTTTCTAAATGTTCTATTTATTATCCCACACACTCTTTCAAATTTGCATAGAAAAGTATTTTAGATCCAAAACTTATTTCTGAAGTAGATGTATTGTGACGTTCATTCTTGAATGATTTGTTTGAAATTTGACATGCAATTACGCAAAGTATGTGGTTTTCTGGTGTACTTTTATATCGGCATATGCATTTCTGGAAAAGTTCATCCATTTCTCCATATCCTTAAAAGGACAACTACAGTAGGGATACAATAAAATAATCAGTATCTGGCTAACTATTCAACGTGTGGAGTTAAAAAGGTAAAACTTCATTTTTAGTAGTTTTTATTTTATAAATTTGTTGGAATGAGTTTTTGAAACTTGGAGGATTTGGCCTATGAGTTCACTTAATCACAAAATATGTATGAACTATATTGGAATTATAACCAAGAATACCAATATTCTAAAATATAATTGACCAAAGTTAATCTTCTTTTATTTTACAATTTTGAGGATTATTTTACAGAATGTTCAAAATAATAAATTTTATATACCAGTTACACCATTCACTTATACCAAGGAACTGATATACAAGGATAACACACTAATAAATACTTAACTGCTCTTATTTCGATTGTAAGGAAGTGTCATTCTTTATCTATTGGTATCATTGAATTTCAAAATGTTCGTAAGCTTACATTTCTGTATTTATCCATTGTTTTTATTCAGTCATCCAATGCCTTAATTTCATTCTTTTATTCGTCATTTTATTCTCCCACTTATTTCTTCACTACATTGCAACGATTAATGTACATTTGCTACTTCTTTCGATTGTTTTGGCTTGTGAGATGAGCTTTGTTTCACATTAGTTGCCCTGTACCACCTGCCTGAGAAACCCAATGTCCAATTTTTCAGCTGTATTTCGCTCAGTTTTTATGTCTGTTAATGAACTGCTTGAATTTTTGCCAAAAGTTCGCTTAGCTCGCTGTCACTCCTATAGCTTGAGCTAATTAGTACATTCATTGGTTCTTCATTTTGTTCCCGATTTCATTTTCTTCGCCTCTTCTTCTGAAAGGTTCACTCGCTAGGGACAGGGCCCACGATATTTTTAATCATGCGCAGTCACCGCGGTTGTCCTAAACTCGCTCGCGGAACTTCTGACCTGTTCAATGATGAACTACTCTCGAACATAGCAATACCAATACGTACATATTAAATGTATTTTGCTGCTAGTTGGAAATTAGGTCCAATATTTAATCTAGCAACTTATCAGGAAACAGATATTTGAACTTACAAACTTCCGAATGCTAGTCAAAGACGTGTACAAGTGAGCCATCTCACTTTTGGCTTAAAAGATCACATTCCCCTGCAGTGCCGCATGTATGTAGTGAAGGTGGGCATTGAACAGTATAGTATACTTACACTATCTTATATATTAGTACATACAGTATACTTTACAATACTTATACTATTTAGTATATTTTAATGCAGTGGGATTGTAGCGGGTCATTTATCCCAATAAAGTCGCTTTCTTGTAAATAAACTCCAGGTAAGTTAGCAATATCTCAATTGATCCAGCCAGACACTAACATAATACAATGCATATGCAATAAAATGAATGGTATTTTTTTCCAACAGCTAAATTCCGAAGACTTATTACATTTCAAACTGACCTATGACTGCCAGCCTAAAGGTCTCTGACCAACTATGGTGGTTGCAGCTTTTGTTGGAGATTAACCATTTCTGTCCTCTTTCTGTCAGGGCCTCGCAACACTGGCCAGTAATTATCATTACGCCATTATTTCATAGCTCATAACGTACTAACGCATTTGCATTACCACCACGTCCTTTTTCAAGGATTTATGTGACGTGACGTGATAGAGAGGACTTCCAGGCAGAGGACAATCGGAAATGGCGGCCCTGTGTCCGCGAAACGACAACGGGACGTTAATTATTTAAATAAAGTAGCCCGGGCACAACAAAATATCAGCGTCGTCGGGAAGTAGCGTCCACTCACGAGCTTCTTGCTACATTAACTCAGCACCTCCCCTATATTATACGCAAGCACCTTCTGTAGCTGACGTGTAATCACCCTGTGCTAATTACAAAACTGCTACGGTACAAGATTAATTGCCTCTCGCGCGGACATGAAGTGCGACTCTTGGTGTGTGCGTGGAACACATATCATCGTGATGCAAGCGGAACAAGAACCCCCTCCCCATTGCTGTCTGCCCGCGACCACTGCCCTTTGATTTGGTTTTGTATAACATAATGAGGTGGCGGATAAATTCCAGAGTTCGATGCATATTCAGATAGAGATTTATCGCTCTCTTTATGAGCGACCCGTATTGTTTAATATAGCTTTCCTGACAATGGAACTAACGTTTAGTGCAGAAATAGAGAAAAATAACGATTTGGCAGTTTAAACATGAAACGATGTTAGAGGAAAACGTGACAAAGGTAATTCATTTTTGCCATGATTAGCTCAGTGTAAGCATGCATTTGAAGGATTTGAAACCACCAGCTTTCTGAACATTTATGAACAGAGCGGAATGTCTGCAGCCTGTATTCAAGAAGTCCTGGAGTGTGCCAACCAGTGTCACTAGATTTTTTCTAGTTTACTTAGTAGCCAAGTAATGCCACAATCCAAAGTTCGCCCGCCTCTATAGCGTGTTCGTAGAGTGGTGGTGGTGGTGGTGATGATGATGATGATGATGATGATGATGATGATAGTTGGCACTACAGGCCCTGTAGGCCCTTGGCCTCCCTAACCACCCTCTTCCATTCTACTCTGTCCTGTGCTATTCTTCTCCAGCCTTTAACTCCCAACTTTCTCAAGTCATCTGCTACATCATCTACCCATCTTTTCCTGGGTCTTCCTCTTCTCCTTCTGCCATCCATATTCCCTATGAATATCTTCTTAACTACACTGGTTTCCGGCATTCTTTTCACATGGCCAATCCACCTTATTCTTCCTTGTTTAATTTTTCACTACTATATTTGGTTGTCCAAATAGGAACTGTAACTCCAAGTTAGTCCACATTCTCCATCCGTCCTGCTTCTTTATCACTCAAAATATATTTATGAATTTCTTTATTTCTCGTAAAGTACCGACCCATATTCAAGAAGTCCCGTGTTCGAATCTCGGTCATGGTGAGTAATCTGGATCAGTTTTTCGGGGTTTTCCCTTACCCTGAAAGATGAATGTCAGGTGGCTCTAATCTGTATAGATTCTGGGATTATTTGAGCATTATTTCACCGTTTAATTCATCCTCCAAAATCAAAAGTTTCCACTCAAGTTCTAACTAATATAAAAATTTGAATCCATTTCAATCTATCCAAAGATAATGAAGGACTAGAGGGCAGCCCAATGCAGTCTTCAGGCACGTCAGGAGGTAGAGGTACAACTGCCTAGCAATAGGGTCTCTAGACACTCGTCGAAACGTTCATCTGTCAGTATAGGAGAAGTGCACTGCCCAAAGACTTCTGTGTTACGAGCAAGTGGCGTCTCCTAACATATACCTGGTATGAACACGAGCTACGTAAAATAAATTTAACAAAAATAATGAATTAAATAGATTTCGGCAAGCGAATAGTTGTGATGGTTCAGATGAAAAAAAAGTCTGTAAGGACACTTTTTCAGAATTACTCCATCTACTTATTAACTTTTGGGTTTGTGTTCTCAGAAGCACACATGGCGGTTTTGCTAAAAATGATT
Organism: Mantis religiosa; assembly: GCA_030765055.1. Classification (NCBI taxonomy): domain Eukaryota; kingdom Metazoa; phylum Arthropoda; class Insecta; order Mantodea; family Mantidae; genus Mantis; species Mantis religiosa. The sequence goes on along the minus strand of CM060951.1, from coordinate 46,050,935 downwards.
TTATTCACTTCACAAAGTCTTAAAATATATATTACCGGTATCAAATTTTTCGGTAGAACGTAGTATGCACCTTCGCTGCCTATGCGATTGAGGGAATAAAAGCGAAAAATAGATAGAGTATTGTGGCTCTAAAAGCAGGAAACCCACGTTAGCTGACATCGTGGGGGCGTGGATTTCCACTAAAACAGAAAAGAGTTATTCATATCACTGATTTGAAATTTCAATAGTAGTTAACGTATGCGTATAACATGCAGGATATCGCGATTTTCAAATTTATAGACATGATATGTCAAACTGGTATGTATGTTTCTAAAACGTGCGAAGTGTATTTGTAACACGTCTATGAAAAAGCTGACATTTTATTTTCTGTGTAGTATGTCCCATGGCATACTTTTAGCGGGAAATCGCTCTTCAGGTGGTTTATTCTGATCTTTGTTTATCCACCGGTTTCAAATGGCAGACCGATGAGAGAGGTGTCCCTACCTGGTAATCTCTCTGTCACATTAAATACTTCTCAAAAATCCAGGTTTTATCTCTCACGCTCGGCGTTGGGAAAGGTTTCACATTTCCAGCGAACAAATAAAAAGTCAGTTGTCAACTTGGGTACGCGCAAATTTCCCCGAGGGTGACAGTTCAAAATCATAACTTCCCATTTACATAATTGTTAAAAATATCCCTTTACAATCCCCTTTGATTCGCAATCCACCGCTTTTATTTGCCCTGCTCTCAACGAATAAAGCATTTGAGGCAAAATTGAGTTTCCGTCAGAAACATCAGACAGAAATGATTATCAAATATTCTACGTGTGCTGAAAGTTGACTCTTAAATACATACTCAGCTCTCGTGAAGTATGTTTCTAAAATTGTTCAAGTCGGGCGAACTACCTTTCAACTCCACGAGAGTTTATTTGAAATTCAACTCTATTGAGGACTTTCATTTCAAATTCCAATGAAATTGTAACTTAAGGGTTTTAAACAACATACAATATATGGTTGTACCAGACAATATTACAACTGCAGCTAGCTAGGGGTTACTAAGGGGAACTTAGGTGTCAATAAAACGATATTGTTTTACTTTTATATCGTCTTATAAATTCAAAATTGCGTTTTAATTGTATGTGTGCTTTAGATATAATTATAATATATAATTATTGCAGTCATAATACTTTTATTTATAGATACGAGGTACGTCCGGAAAGAAAGTTCTGTTTTGGTAATAAAATTAACTTGTTTACAGATACAGAAAAATTACTTATTGCACAACATTCTAAAGCTCTTAAACTACATTTACACATAACTGCTGAAATTTTGTACGCATTTGTCATAACGAGGCTCAAGTTTGCGTATACCTTCTTCATAGAAGTTTGCCGCCTGTGTCTTCAACCAGTTGGAAACATTTTCTTTCAGCTCTTCGTCATTGTTGAAGTGTTGACCGCCAAGGAAAGATTTGAGATGCAAAAACAGCTGAAAGTCGCTAGGAGCGAGGTCAGGGCTGTACGGGGGTGGTCAAACACGTCCTAGCCAAATCCCTGTGAGATGTTTTTTGTCGCATTTGCAATGTGTGGTCGTGCGTTGTCGTGAAGAAACATAACACCTTCTGACAGCATTCCTCGGCGTTTATTCTGTATTGCGCGGCGCAACTTCCTGAGTGTCTCGCAATAAACATCTGCTTTCATTGTTTGACCACGCGGTAAGAAATCAATGAGTAAGATACCTTTCCTGTCCCAGAACACTGTGCACATAATTTTTCGAGGTGTCAAGATTTATTTCGGCTTAACATTTGCTGGGGGTGAGGTGTGCCTCCATTCCATTGATTGACGCTTACTTTCAGGGGTGTCGTAAGAAACCCAAGTTTCATCTCCTGTGACTATCTGTGTTAGAAATTCTTCGCCGCCTTCATCATAACGGTCCAAAAACTGAAGTGCACTACCCATCCGTTTTGTTTTGAGTTGCTCAGTAAGAATTTTTAGCAGCCAACGTCAGCAAAGTTTACGAAATTTCAGTTTTTCGGTAACAATTTCATGAACTACTGATCGTAAGATTTGGGGAAATTCCATAGCGAGAGCACTAATTGTAAACTTGCGAGTTTCCTTTATCTTGCCATCAATCGCGTGAACCAGTTCTTCTGTAACCAAAGATGGACGCCCACCCGTTCTTCATCGAGCACTTCACTACGTCCTTCATTGAACTGTCGGACCCATCTTCTCACCATTCTATCATTCATCGCATTTCGTCTGTAAACATCGCAAATTTGCCCATACATTTCAATTGGTTTCACTTTCCTAACATTCAGAAAACGAATCACAGATCTGATGTCACAAGCGGCAGGATTTTCAATCAACACCGACAGTGTAAACAAGCACAACAAAGCGTGCGTATCTGACAGCGATCTGACAATGGCGCACGATTCTTCTCCTTGATGTAGAGCGTCTACCGCTCTGCAATCGTAGCGCTGCAGCGGAGATAAATTGAAACGGAACTTACTTTGTGGACACCCCTTGTATTTTTGAACACCTTGCTTCATCTACCAATGATAATCTCAATTCTGAATCACACATATTCTTTCAAGTACATTTTAATTTATATTTATCACCTTTAGTTAGTTTTGAGGATAAAACTAAAGTTTTTGTATTACTAAAAGAAGTACCAGTTTAAAATGTATTGGCTTCCGCATTCCAAACAATGTGGTTTCCTCTGTTTAAATACGAGTGTTTAATCACATGTTTACTTTTCGCTTTTTTCAGTAAATGGCATTTTCTGATACAGATTATTCTTTTTCTCAATATGGGATACCCAAATAATACTTTGAAATGACCAAATGAATATAGCAATGCATCGGCGAACTTATTAAAATGTGCATCCATATTGTGTAAAATTTACAGTCTAAAATTTTAAATAATTTCGGGGATAGTAAATTATGAAGTTGCTAAATTCAACATTGCTAGGATAAAGCATTTTACTCATCTTAAGAATTAATAAAATATTTCACATTGGTTAATGGATTTATCTAAGTGGGAAGAACCAGTACGATTATCCGGTTTAGTGGTTCGAAAACTATGTGTGTAAATATATGGTTGTAGTGTTGGCGCCACAATAAAGCTCAATTGTATAAGATTGTTTCTTTAGATTCCACGACAGACCTTACACCTCAACATGGCCTTCTTCAATTCTCTTCTCTTCTGCTTTTGCAGTAATTATATCGCACATAAATGTTTTATCACTTAATAGTTTTTTTTTTCTGATTTTCGTTACTACGAATTACTTCTGTCACGACTAGTCCGTATTCATGTATTGAAATTCTAAAAACAGTCTGTCAACTATAATTTTGCTTCTCCGTATATGTTATTTCATTTAGAATTCCTTCTAGCTCATCCCTTTGATCTTTTTTTATCCAATATCTCAGCTGATTTATTTTCCACTGCCGGTTAGCTTCAATACCATTCTCTTTTCTGGAACTTGATTCTTGGCTGGTACATTTCTCTTAAGCTCAGATCCCTATTTATTCACATTTCAAGTACTTCGCGGCAAAAGTTAAGCTGACGGACTTGTAATTATTTGATAGATAAGGTAACACATGTCTTCTCAAGAGGTAATAAGGGTAAAAATGAAAATTAGGAAGACAGAACTCTGCATGCTTCTTGTATCGGCAGATTTCGTTAATAATTCTAGACTAATCAATTGTGTTACCGGTTATATCTCTTATTTTTCTATGAATTGAAATATTCTAGTACAGGTATCATTCTTTCCAGGTTGGAAGTGCATTTTAGTCCAGTTTTACTCAAAGAGTAGCACTGTCAAAATATTTCCGAACTAGTCACGTACACTAAAGAATGCAGTTTTGAAATTACGAAACCCTAATGGCTCCTATAAAACTCGGCATGTAGGAAAAAAAGCAGAACTAAGAGCGATAGACTGCACAGTCTGCTTCTGATTGGCTGTTGCCCCAGAAAGCAGAGAACCAAAAGAAAAAGGAGAGGAGGAAAAGGGCGCGTGGGAATTGCAGTTCATATTTCAGGTTCAGATTTCACGGCGTTTTAATGGTGTGTACAGCTGGTGTTCGGGACAGAATTAATCGTCCGTCTTATAATGCTCGGTATTTATTTCATACCACTTCGCGCGGGCACATGTGGGGAGGAGAACCAACCCCCACTTGCCCCATTCGTTTTGCTACGAAACCTATTTATGATATACAACATTATTGGATATCGGTTTTCGAAACCTGATCGTTCCTCCCCCACTTACAGATATGCCTCTACCGTTCGCTGAACACTGCGTACGCCTCGCTCTTCCTCCCCCTCAAATGGCAGCCTACTATGTTATACGTAATTCCAATTAAAAACTAGTAACAGTTTCTCGTTCACTGAAGAAGCAACTTCTCTGAGTAAAACAATACTCCAGAGACTGTGGAATGCAGTGAGTTGATGTTTAAAATTGTGTCGCTATTACCATAGAATGTAATATTTACTACTTTGTGACATTAGGGAAAATAACAGAAGGGCACTGTTATAAATATTACTTTAATGTTGTCAAATTATAGATGTTTTATGCATATTAATATTATTTTTAGAAATAGGATCATTTTACACAACATATTAAAAGTTATGAAACGGTAGAGCCAGACTGAAAAATTCAATGTCATAGCCGGGATTTGAACCACAGATCTTCTGGTATCCGTCCAGCCGCTCTAAACCATTGAGCTACTATGGCCAACGTGCCGACATGACATTAAATTCTCCTTATCCTTTCATAGTGCGCCCTACACACGGCTAGTGTAAAAGAACAATTAATTTCCATATTAAAATTTGTCTGAGATGTCCTAAAAGAAATCACGCGTAACTTTCTCTACTCCTGCTATCTCAAATTATTATAATAAAGCCTTATACAAATGTATTTTTGGACGTGGGTATGACGTAATGTTGCGCAGTAGTTTATGATCGAATCCACTTGTTTATTTGGAAGAAAAAAAAGGATGCCAGGTAAGTCCTCTGTCATTTAACCCACTAGTTTTATCAGCAATCTACCCCGTCCCATTGGTTCCTATGACGTCACTTGCTCACATCCGAGCAAGGTCATGCGCCACATCTAAAATATACATCTGTACCTCTCACTACCTAGTACTGAGTAAACATTTGTATAGATGTTTTATCACATATTTCGTTGCAGATACAAAAGGAATGCAATAGACGAAAGCCTAGTCGTATCCCATTTAATAATAACTTTGAAATTTTACCGTTTTTACATTACTACGAGAAAAAGGGAATTGTGATTTTTGTCTGAAAAGGGGTAATATTCGGAAAATCACTCCAATAGCGAAGGATTTTGTTCCACATTGGTATATTCCAATGAAATCTACGTTGTATCTGTAGCAAGAATTTATCTATTTATTAAAATTTGCCAATTGTCAAAAGTTATTCGAAATGAAGCCAAACAATTAAATTTGTCAAAATCAGATTTCTCGAACGATTTTCCATGTAAACGGTAGTTTCAGATCGAGGATTATTTGAAGACATAGTGTTGCATCCTAAGAGATACTGAGCTTCAATAACAATTTTAATATCTAGCCGAGTTTTCGGTTTTGAGTTATGGTACTCATATATGCGCATATATTGAGTGTTTTTTGTTCTTTGGGATGAGGGGCGGAGACATTCAAGGAGTCTCTGATGTGTACCTACTTTCAGTGAGATATCATTAACCAGTTTTGAGGTAAAAGAAATACGGTAACAGATAGAGAAACAAAATAATCGGAATAGAAATAATTGGAGTCAAACTGAAAAATTCCGGCCACGGCATTGAATTTTTCAAATTGACTCTGATCTATCGAAAACCATAGGCTGTATCTGGCTAGTGTGAAATAACTATTAAGTTTCCATCAATTAACCGGAATAGAAGTTCATTAGGTTGCTGTACGTCAGATGTTTTGTCTTTTCGTTTTAGACTTCTTCATTTTATGGTATATATTGCCTGGAAAAGATAAGTTTATACTGAAATTAATAAATCTAGAGTAATTTTTTCATTGTATTTAAACAGATATAGTGTAATTTTTTAAATATATTAAATAACTTTAAATGTTGATTTCATTTTTAGAAATTGATATATTGAAGGGAGAATATTTGAATACTACATTATAGCGTGAAACCTGTGATGCCTTCATTAAGTTTAAATAAAGGCTGCAGAAGTTATAAAGTCCCCATTATTATGTCATGACAGTGCCTAAATTTAACACACTTCCAAGCGGCATGCTTTTAATGTATTTCCCGCATATAAATTTCTAAAACCTTTTTATGCTCCTCAGTCGTCTTAGAATAGCGTCCTCAATTGTCTACACCAGAGAATTTTATTCCATTAATATTTTCACTGTCTCTTCTTTGGGCCAAATGGAAGATTACTTCGATTCGAAACTTTGTTGCACTTTGTCCACCGTATTGCGGTAAACGCAAAATTGTTTGATAGTATTAGGTTATATTTTCATCATTTCTGCTGAAAATGTGGCTTGCTTTTATTTCCGGATTTTCTCGTAATGCTACAGAGTCCAATAAATATAGAACAACAGTTATCTTTACCTCCGCTTCGAACGTCAGTTCTTATCACTTCCTACACTATCCACAGTTTCACAGATTTATTATCAAGTCGAACTCTTCCTCACATTAGAAATCGTATACCCCAAATCTTTGAGGAAGTTTCTAAGCGAAGGAAAATAGACTGTGAGGTCTGTACAGAATTCTTTTAACCTGCTCCGGTCAGAAAAGCGTTGGATTTCTGTCGTTGGGGGGAGGGAAAGAGGTAGCAAGGGTTCGGATCGGCTTCCGTTGCTGTTGGCGACGCCATTGAAGGGGATGATCGGGGGAGGGGACTGGATTAACTTGGGTATCTCTCGCTCAAGTTTCAGACGCCAGAAAACTACCCCCACATCCTTAACCACGTGTTTATCTCAGCACTACGAGATAACTGGGTCAAACACTCTAGCGATAGGTTTTTGTCAGAATCTGCGGTGTATTGTTGGTTTCACGCAGTGTACTCTGATCGCATCTTGGCTTTACGGTTTCGACATCATAAGCAAGCGAATTCAGTGTTTCCGGTGAAGGCTAGGAAAGAATGTTAACAGACTGATTACAGATAAGAACAAACAACCCTACTTATCTTACTGCAGGAAACTGGAACACATGCGTCATTGCTTTAAGTGGTAAAATATATTAAAATTCTAGCATACTGTCCGCTACAATAGGAAATGTGAAAAATCAAGTTCAGAAAAGCTTCTCAGGAAACCAATATACAGACAAAAGCCAGTACAAAATTCTAATCATAAAAACTACTTATGGATGAATATCAAATTTCCTGGAATTGTGGTATGATCATTGAAGATAAGAATAAACCAAGACCAGGGGATTGTCAATAATTTGAATTATATAAAACTAGAGAAAGACTCGGACATAAATTTATAGAAATTGCATCTTTTGTTATTTTGGACCCACCATTGATCCTGGGAGCTCAAATGAGAATAAATATACAACTGCAACCTTTTTCTTGTGCTGTATTACGGATATCTAGCTGGCATTGGACACCGACATGTTTGTAAGCTTCCTCAACGTGCAATTGAGGCGATGTAAATAAACTTCTCATGCGCTTTTTCTTAAAGGTAGTGAGTGCTTCCCCATGCAGCAAAAAGTCCATAAGAAGAACTAATATTCTACTAATGGCAAGAATGCGGTTATAAGTATGAGAGTATGTGCTAAATATATCGTGATATTGATGTATAATAATCAATAAGATTGCAATTTTATGTGTATACTATTTGTTTAATGTTTTTTATGCCAGTCGCTCGTGTTATTTTATAACCAATAATAGGCTTCATTTTTAATTCTTGTAACATATTTGTCACTGAATTTTAAGTCAATCAGAAAAAAAAACCAGTGCTATCCCAACACAGTTTATGAGTATTGTCATGGCAACAGGCATAAAAGTTTCGGCACAAATAAGGTAACAATCGGCGGATAAAGTTTCATGGCAATAATGTGCCTTGCTAAGCAGTTAACGATAGCGCGTAGTGTAAAGAGATATCGCCGGCAAGTAAGATAACTGAGGTAAAGGACTTGCCGCTCAGATAGGTTTTCAGTGTTAGAATGTTCTAGAGATATCTCGATTAACGGAGAATGATTGTTTCTCTTGTTTACTTCAGAAGGTTCTCGGTTCATGAATTTGTGTATAAAAAGAAGTCATGGCTAGTGATTAGAGTAAGTTGTGAAACTGTTGTGAAATGAGACAGCCAGCTGTGTTGTTGTAACGAGAGCTAAGGATGTAATCTGCTGTCACTGTTATTGTGATCTACCTTGGAAGATTGTGTGATGTAATGTTGTTACGTGAGAATTGGAGTGTATTGCTACGGAAATAAAGGAGATTTTTAATTTCTGCAACTCGGCCTTTTAATTCTACGAATCCACAAAGTTACAGTATTAATAAAACTGTATTAAATACCAATTTATTTGATACTTCGTCCTCAAAAGCAATTCTCTTAACATATATATCGTAGAGGTTATAATTCAGGACATGCCTGGATTCTGATAGAAATTGTATAACTGCATTTGGCGCATCAACAAATATTTATGCGTATCTGAATTTAACTTAGAGGAAGTTGTCCTCTAATGCAGAATGACTACTTTTCATAAGCTGTTCAATTTGCTACAATTTCATGCACTCTTCTGGCACACTTCCCAGAATTCCAGATGTTAAGTTGTTCTCTTTACAATGATGTAGGCATGGATTTTATATATTTTCTCTCTTTCTTTAATTGTATTTTCCCTTGGTGTTCTTCTTTGGTGAAGAAAGCTCCCAACATAATCATTATGTCTTATTTGCTCATGAGGAGGATAGAAGCTCAATGCTTTAACCGTGAATAAAATCAAGATCAAAACAATGCCTTATTACTCTAGAGAATACAGCGATTCAATGAGGGAATTGTATTTACTGTCTCAGAGAATAATAAACATTAATCTGTAACATTTGAGAGTTAGACTCAAGTCTTGTAATATAGCTATGTCGTTCTTTTTATTTTGGTTGGAGAAGGATTGGCAGTTTGCTTGGTTACGACCAAAGAATTTGCACACAGGCTTGTAAATAATTGTGGAGTTGCGCTGGAATTGAAGCTCTTTTCTCCGTTCTCTCTAGTCCTTCCAAATAGTTTGTTTCATAAACCTTTATTGTTGCAAGCGTTATTTCCAATATGTCTGTCATTATTCAAAACGTTTCTCTCTCTCTCTCTCTCTCTCTCTCTCTCTCTCTCTCTCTCTCTCTCTCTCTCTCTCTCTCTCTCTCTCTCTCTCTCTCTCTATCCGGTTTTAATTATATTGGTCACTTGGAGACTTTTGCTTATATATTGCCTATCGACCCACCTACCACTCACAAGTGTTTCATTTGAGCAGGCTGTCATACGTTAGATTACACATATATTAACACTTTTTCATTCCTCTAGACTGTGGGAATAATGCTGAATAGTAAATAATCTTGGTTAGAGAAAAATTCCCAACCGCTGCCCGGGAATTGAATTCGGAACCCTCGCACTGCAGACAACTGGTTCTGTAGCTCTACCAAAAGAACTACGGGATCGGGTCCGTTATATAATGATTTGAATTTGTTAATATATTTGTGGTACTTTAAAGTCACATTCAGTTCTCGCGGTGCCGTGGAAAGAGCGTAGAGTTTCAAAGCTATCGTATAGTGTACCTCAATTAAAACATTAACACAATTTCACCTAGATTAATATGAAGTACATAGAAGAAATTGGCTTTATGAAGCATTATGTATGGACAAATTTTAAAACCAAACAATAGTGGCACATTCCTATTTTATTCATAGCCGTGTTTTGTATGTCTATGGCTTCACCGCGCATAAGACCTCGTTGCAAGGAGTACCAACTTTGGGCCAAATTTCAGCTTTCCTAGCGTGGGAGTCTCCCGAGATGTAACTTCCAGGTAACAAGTGCCTACCAACACCAACAGCAGCAACAGCGATAAACAATGCAAAAATTAGAAGCAGACATCTCCAAGTTCATAACAATGAAAATGTCGTCCGGTTCCCTAGGCGTTGCTTTGTTTAGGGAGCATCTTCATTTCCCATGACGTGCGTTATCATCGCAAAGTTGAAGATGGAGAACAAAACAAAAGCGCTAGGGCACGTGTGGGCGGACATGTAAAATGGACGCGCGGGTGAGAGAAGAGGTTTTAATCTAACACTGCAAGCTCATCAATTTTTATCGTCCAGAGAGCCTCAGTGAGGTCGCAGATAGAAATTATAATAGAGTGAAGTAGCGTATGAAGGGCCATACCTTTTCTGCTTTTTGGCATTATACGTTGTGTGTGATGATATTTCATTTCGATGGTGACCTATTCGCCAGGATTACAAGGTGCGACCAGGGAGACGCATAGGGTCGGTCTCGGGTACTAGCCGCAATGCGAAGCGCATCACATAACTTGCAGGCGTTTATATGTCGTATAAATTGCCTCACTCTATATCATAGGTTTACTGCAGCATAACATTTATTTTCTTTTGGCGAGTTATAACCACAAATGCATAGATTATGATTTATGGATTTAAACCAGTGAAAATTTAACATAAATTAATAATGTTTAAGTTCTCTTTTTTCATAGATTGAAAAGTGTTTAATCTCCACAACTCAGAAAGTTATTTGTTAAATTTTTCTTATGGGATTTGGGAGTGCCTTATCTTACTCATAGTAAAACAATTACTATAAAGTTCATACATTGTGGCACAGTAGTTTGGTGATTAAATTCGCGGCTTTCGTGCTGAGGATGCATTGTTCTATTCCCGCTCTGGGGAGAGGGGTCACCCAACCAATTGCTTCAGGGTAAACAGCAACAGGCTGTAGGTCCTCTCTCTCCATAGCCAACATCACTTCCCACTAGCTTGGAAGTACCAGATGTCTTCTTATTGACTCCAGCCCAAAATGGGTCCGGTCATCGTTTGGTGGAACCAGGATATCCCTGAAATTCATGGACCATAAAAGGGCAGCGTTAAGAGCGATGATATCTTCCTGTTTTCTTAAAATGTTTTATAGCAGGTGATAGAACGCTTCTTAATTACTTTGTAGATTTTGGTTTTATGTATAGACGTTTATTTATTCATGGTTTCGTTAAATAAATATTGTTCTTACCTAATGATACAAATGTTTGCCACTATTATGCAGTTTTATAAAAAATGAGTAATAATTACTTTAAAAGAAATACTTCTTCCTAAATTTATTATAGGCATTACCACATTTTGAAAAACTGAAGTAAACCCATGAAATACAAAACTATACTTTATATGAAAATGTTATATGAAATGTTCTCCAATTCTGGTCCAATTATTGATTATCTTTTAGTGCATTCCAAGTCCATAGGAATATTACCAGCACATTTTCATTGCTATTCAATAACCTACATAAATTATAAGTTTGCTTAGTGTTATTTCAGATATCTAGATAGAACAGATGCGCCGCTGTTTCTTCACTTGGTACATTCACAGTTTGGGCTTTAGTTTTCCAAGATTATTTCCTTCATAAAACCCTTCGTATCCCTGGTGTTACCCTTCAAACGTATGCACTAGCTTTCAATGGGAATAAAACAGCTTGGATGAAGTGATTAGTTTTTCTAAAATATGATGTACCGGTCTATCCAAAACAGATCCTTCGAAATATCTCCAATGAACTGAAAGTTTGAGAACATCAGTTTGTGAGTCTCATACCGAGCTACTCTCATTATGGGTACATTTTAACCAGATAAAGGTTAAAGGGGTTAGAAAATTCCATAAACTGCACTTCATTTGAAAGAGGAGATTTCATATGGTTTTAGTAAACAGACATCTGAAAAATTATCATTTCATTCATTTCGTAGCCCCTTAAAATGAGTTTGGGCAAAACGTCTTTGGAACCAAATATTTTTTATGTATCGTTATTCCTTGAGTGTCTACGTACTGTACTTCAAAACAATTGAAAAAGTATTGCTTTACATTTTTAATGCGCAAAGAGTGTTTGTTAAGACATAGCATAAGATATTCTTGATTTCAAGTTTTGTAAAGCTGTAGTACTTCTGTAACAAAAGATTATAATCTTGAAAAGCTTCTTATAATATTGGAATATAAACTGCAAGTTATCTTTGTAGATTAGCTGGAATTTTTATGAAACGTGCCTTATTAAAGTGGTACACATTACCAAATCGGAGCTCACTTTGATTTTGTTAAACATAAACACTCTCTCTCATTGCTGCTTTTCCATAACGATATAATTCAGTATTATGTTTATACACTTTTAAGGAATGCTCCTTGGTACTCTCCACGAAAGATAAAATTGCTCCAGAAGGTCCATGTATACCAAAAGCAAACATGTTAATTATTAAGGAATGAAATGGAATTTCATAAAGTTAATTCAATAAACATTTGAAACGTTACATCTTTAAAAATGTATCCACCATTTGCGTACGTGCTTACCTGAGCAGTATAAATTATTTATATAATTGTTTTATTAAGGAGTTTATTAGGCCGAGTTTGAATCATGTTTAGGGTGAGTCCATCTGTCCGTTCTCTTTTTTCGGCGGAGTCTAAAATCATGTACAAAATGTTGGTAGAATCAAAAGTACAAATTAAAAAATATAAAATGACTAGAGAGGAAATGACCGAATTTTAAATAGTTTACAGAAAGTTATAAATGAATATAATTCTGGGTAATAACAGATATAAATAGAAAAAGTAAGTATATAATAACATGTCGATTTAAAAATAGAATTGAAATAAATATATATAAATAGTCTATAATATAATTTCAATAATGTAAAAAGAAAACCGTTTTTGGAGCACGTCTTACAAAATTTTAGCGTTAACCGTATTCAATTCTCAGATTATACTGCGAATGAAGGGGTCTCTATGTCCTATGATACGATAGAAGGATAATGGTAATAGTAACCTTTTGTTATGTGCACATTAATGCCACAAAATAAAAAGAAAATAGACCGGCCCTAGTAAATTTTAGTTGCCTTTGAACACTGCATCCTTTTCCAAACTAACTGTTATGTGGGGATTATTTCGTTTTTCAAGAATGAGAGTAAAGGATACAAAGGTTACTTGTATTTCTTAGATGAATATTCAAATGTATGATTTTGAAAAGTTATCGTTTTATAATATTGTGCGTTTATTTATTCAAAGTAATCGCAAGGTAATATGAAAATAATGACTAAAGTAGGGAAAAGATAAAAATTAAGTAATAAAATAGCCAAAAATGTGCATGTTAATAATAAGGGACTAATTAGAATGTATATGTACAAGTTACCAATGTCTCTGATGCAACATTTAAAATAGTTTTATAAATTTATTTATTTTGTAATTTACGTCCTCCAACATAGTCATATCAGACGATGAATGGGTGAAATGATGCTCAAAGGAGCCCAGGTCCATACAGCTTAGAGTTACCTGACATTCGTCTTTCAGGATAAGGGAAACCCCCAGAAAAACCTTATCCAGGTAACTCACCCTGACCGAGATTCGAACTCGGGACCTCTTGAACGTGAGGCAGACACGCTACCACCACGGGCACGCAGCTTCATAAGAACTGCTAAAAGTTAAATGATGTCGATTAACTCTAGCTGTATATATATATATTGGTTTTTTGTACATTAATTTTAGGCATTACATTCACGAACTCTACAGACCACAGCAGTTACAACACCACGACTAAAAAGATCGCTAAAGATTACAAGGTTGTAGGCCTTAGCGGAACATACACTTGTGTTGTCATATGCACTAGGGCACTGTCTGTGAAATTGTTCACAGTCCTGCACTAAGCATACATTTGCTTTGGCGAAATGAGTTTCTGCAACTATCGTGATTCATGCATCAGCACAAAAGCGGAGATTTAACCTTGAACTCTGGGATTCAAGCACCGGCTTTTAAAGGGACTTTGGCTGGGTAATAAACCCGTCAGCAGAATGCGACCCACTTCTTGTGCACACATACATACACACACACTGCCCTGGGGTTTATATCCCGGCGGCAGCAAACCAAGATGGTGTGGTGCTTGGGTTGACGCCGCTCAAGTTTTGGAAATGAAAGTTTGTTGCGGCCTTCCTGCATTGCGTTGGAGGGCCTGCTCTCCCTCCCCGCACCAAACTCTGCGACCCAAAATATTTATGCAGCAGTCGCTGACAGAAGCTAAACGAGTAATCTGCAAAATGAATTCCGCGATAAAACTTTGCTCTACAGATAACGTCATAATGAACGTATCCAAACGTGCAGTGCAAGCAGCGGTGGATTAAATTTCAGAGAGACCAGATACCCGGGCTCAGGTTTCCCATTTCCTGGTCTGTGAATTATTGCTCCAAATGATTTAAACTATTATGATGCAAGAGCTGAAATAAAATTGATCGCATTATCTGTTGCACGGGAAATGCTAGTTCGTCGAGTAAAATGCCAGCCAACGTCATGTTTTGTAATTATGCCGTTCTTCCGGTGCGCGACCTGACTGAGGTCACGGGTTCGTGGCTCAGAGATTTACTAAGCCTGTGACACGATGGGGGCGGATAAACTCCATTCTAGTTAATTTTAGGGATGTAGCAGCGGAATACAGGCAGGATGTGCGGGAAGATAACAGCTTCTCTGAACTGATTAATACAAGCGGAATTAAAATAGATAATGAGATTTTAGTAACATGCTAGCCAATTACTGCTTGAAGTAACACGAAATCTACTTTGTCTATGAAGTTTCTGTACATGGTAACCGTAATGGGATTGTTTTTATTTTGTCTTTTCTAATGGAAGTTGAAATAAATACACAACATGGTACCTCACACTGCACTATACAGTGTGCTCCATTAATTTACACACCAATTTTTGAACTTTTTAGAACATATAATATTGATCTTTCAGTGTTTATACTTCCTCTACCGCCCAACATTTTGATACTGCAAACACTGTCTGTACAAAGACAGGCTTTCTGATTTCCTGAAAAAAAAAAAAAAAAAAAAAAAAAAAAAAAAAAATAGGCGAAAATAACCGCGCACGTGTCCTTATGTACGATTGTCTTGCATTAGTCATTAATGAAATGTCGGTTATGTACCAACCGTAGTATTTATATACCACTCGAAAGTATCCTTTACAGGACAACTAGGGATGGGTTGACCCCAGTTTCTCTCGATACTCCATCCTCTATGCACGATATTTTCAATAATGCCTGATATTTCGATCCCCGATAACATCATTGTTACCTCTAGCTTCAATAGAAAGTTGGGAGAACTGTGTAGATAGTGCCAAAAATGAAATATGTGGACATATTTAATGATACAAAACTTAAAACCATCAGAGCTTTTATTCTTAAACTCTATATTATACATTTAAAAGCAAAACATTTTAATACGTTTTTGTTAAAAATACTAGCAGTTTTACTCTTTCAGGGTCAACTCTTTTTTAGCTGTCACATATGAGGTCTGCTACGCTAAATAGTATTCCAGAGAAAACTCTTGCAGGTGGAATACACAACTTTTATAGCTGTGGAAATTTTGAATTTGTTTTCCAATAATCCAGTGCGCTTTAATGAGTGCACTACTTGCGGCAACAATGTTTTGTCATTTTAAAGTAAAATAAAAATTGCAGAAACATTACCGATGGCAGAGGGAATTTTTTGAAGTATCCTTCATTGTCGATACCGTGTAAGTAGAGTGAGTATCGAGGTATCGAAAGTATCGCAAGTTTTCTAGAAACGACCCCAACGATTTCGGCTAAAATACAATATCTTTCAGATTTTTCAGAGTCTGCCCCCGCCAATTGGAAAATGTATACACTTCATTTGGCATGAACAGTACCTGCTGTACAAACAGGAAATGTACACATTCAGTAGTTCTGTTGTGCACTTTGCAGTATTCTTCTTGCATCTTGTTTGCATCCTAAATGCCTTCAAATACTTTGGAGCGTCGATCTCGTGTAAATTTTCTACCGATACTGAAGCCGTTGAGTTCTCGATTTGTTTTTCTAGCCTTATTAAGAGATTTTATATATTTGCTGAAGGGAAATTTATTGAAATACCTTTGGCATTAAGAAATTAGTGGCAGTAATAAGTGCTTGCCGTTTTCATCAATGAATAATATGTAAATAGCCAGCCTTCAGTGTCAATTAGAAGACAATAATCAGGTTCGTATAAGTAGAGTTTAATTGTAAATTGTTTCGAGTAACTTGCTAACGATGCGTCATTAAAATTCAGGTTACAGAAGCAGACATTTCAATAACACCTTGCTGCTTTACATGAAAGAATTGATAGATTGAAATCTGGAAGTGATATTTTGCACGTTAGACACAACTGTGGAAGTGAGAAAGAAAATTTGCGTAGTCTATGAAGTGGAGACTGATGCGGAAAATAGATGGGCCTCCGTCGATGTTAATATATCTTGAAGATCTCACCAGCATCTGCATCAATCCCAAGCTAGCTCGGCAGAGCTACGAGAGGTAACAGTCAGGATTTGCGTAGACAATACGTCACGGAGCTAAAGTTTATAATCAAAGTTTATAATCAAAGTTTTTAAAACTTCACATTAAATGTTTAAAATATGCTGATACTAATTCACTTGTTACGAAACAAAGATATTTATAAAATGTAGATTTATTAAAAAATTTAAGAGTCACAACGCTACATAGGTCCGTTCTCCTTGCCAGCCAGACGCGAAGTGAGCTGAAGTGAAGCTGCCAATGGTTCTGCGCTTAACCACTTTCAAATAAATACTCATTTATTATCTTCTTACTCTTTCTTTATTTTGACTGTTATATACTATTTATATTCTCTTATTATGTATCTCTTTTATTCTGTTATTAATTATGATATATAAATGTTCTTTTAATCTACCTCTAAAATTTAATGTATCGTACTAATGGCGTCAAATAAAATCTCTGACTACTAACACCCAATTAATTTCAGTATCAAGACAAAGAGAATAATAATCACGTGGAATAATCGTTCAATTTGGGGCCACATGCGAGGGGCTGAGGTCAATCATCCAAACGTTACGAGGAAGTGATGACCTGGATCTCTGCCTATCGTAGGTTCTCAATTCCCTCTCTTTGAAAGTGGGCACAATTTCTGTATCCAGTATTATAAATGCGTACCTCCTTGGTCAGGACTGAATCAGTGCGCATTCCATGTCTTCAACACACTACGCCATAGCGTAGAACTTTAATATTTTAAAACGAATTAAATATAAGAGAAAATATATTATCATTTTCGGAGCTGATGATGGTAGAGAAGTATTAAACGTAACACACGTATATAATAAATAAAATAGTTTCTGTGTAATTCGTACGTGACATAAATCAAATGCTGTTGTTCCACGATGTTTTATAGCTTTACAATAGTGTCATGAACATAATTAATATTCTAATGATATATATACTGTCCTAACTTCGTAGGCAACACAAATGTTGCTGCCACAGCAATTGCTAATTTTACTGCGAAGGTTTAAAACAAGTTTTGCTACAACAATGGTCAGTGCAATTAATTTAAACGAGAACATATTCAGGGATTCAGGCAAATTTGTAAAGAAGAAAAAAGAACTAGAACTGCTGGTAATGGTCTTCAGTAGAACTAATTCTGTATCGTGTATGTTTATGGTTTCTGTATTGGTAAGGGGGTTAACCCATTCAGATGAAATGGTTCCTAGAGCATGGTAGGGGCACATGTTCGCCACATCCTGCGGCTTGTTTTAATCTCTCCCCTCTTGCCCCCCTCCCCAAGCGCAGCTACATGTCACGCTCATCTGCTGACTACTGCTCCCTAATGACCCGTTTCTGTCCGTCTGTCCCATCCCCCTGGCCACTAATAACCCAGTACTCATATAGTACAACTTTTCTTTCCCATTTAAACTCTGCGAAAACACGGCATTTTAAGTGGCGTCATTTTCAAACGATGCAAGCTCAAACGTTTCATGGAAACTCTACTGTCGTTGCTTCCTATATTAATTTATTTCTCGGCTTGTAAACAATTAGTTGCTGATATTTCAAATAAATACTATACCAATTTACACACACATTGAAATCCTGCATGAAAATACTGTACAAGTATTACATGATGGATATACGGAAAATAGGAGAAACCAAATATTTGGAAATTAATTGTTCATTCACACTAGCCGGTGTTGGACACACTATGAAAGAGTTGAGCCAGACTGAAAAATTCAATGCCATAGCCAAGATTTGAACCACGAATCTTCTGGTCTCCGTCCAGCCGCTCTAAACTCTGAGCTACTATGGCCAACGTGCCAGCATAACATTAAATTTTCCAACTGACTCGTGTTTTTCCCGGTAAACCACTAGGAGTTCACATAAACACATGAGACAACTACCTTAATGGCGACTTACTATGCTGTAAGTGCTTTAACGTCCGGGTTTTATAGTTTGGACCACTATTAGGTACAATTAATGGAAATTAATTGTTCTTTCACACTAGCCGTCTGTAGGACGCACTATGAAACCATAGAGCTAGACTGAAAGATTCAATGCCATAGCCGGGATTTGAACCACGGATCTTCTGATCTCCGTCCAGCCGCTGTAAACTACTGAGCTACTATGGCCAACGTGCCAGCATAACACTAAATTCTCCAACTGACTCTCCAAATATTTGTGATATTGAACAGGTTTTAACAGAGGTTACAAAGAAAGAATATTATATATAGTGTAGGCTTCAGTAAACTGTTATATAGGTATATGTTAATGTATGTAAACGTAGCTCGTTTAGGATTTCCGCTGACGCACTAACTGTTAAGCAACGCTGTCCTTCGCTTTTAGTCTCCTCTGCAAATTATTCACACAAAATCTAGTTTTTGTATCTACTTTTTGCAAATCAAGATAACTGTTGGTATAAACCTTTTGAATACACATTTTGAAGTCACATACAAAGAGGATACTAATAGAACAGAGCTGCTTGTGTTGGTACAGTCAAATCTAATGCCAACTTCTACCAATAGATGCCATAATTCTGGTCCCTGTATTGTCGGAGTGTATAGTCAATCTGCCAAAGGCAACGTTAGAAGCTAGTTGTCCATATTCTTACTAGCGGAGTAACATTAAGGAGTTGAATTGCTAATCGGAAAGTTTTTTTTTTTTTTTTTTTTTTTGTGGCGATCCTGTGTATGTTTAAACCAGAGAGGTGCATGGGCTCTTCAGACTGGTGATTACTATGTAGCAATAAAACCTATTAAGACGTAAAACACCAAGGAAGAACACCAAACTCTTAAATATAATTACACTTGATTAACATCAAATCCCGCCTACAGCACCATTTCCCACCAACGTTGCTACTTATATTGAACATATTTGAAACTTATCTTTCGCTTATAATATTGAAATTTTCATCCGTGACTTGTTAAATCCCATGAACTATTTTTGCCGTTTTCTACCCAAGTTTGTACACACCCATCTTCTAAACATAGCCAGTAACTTATTTTAATTATAGCTTCTTTCTAGGTATACCTTGTACAAATGAACATGTCGAATTGAGTTCATTACCATAGCTGTGCTAACCTGACTAATTTCCTTTCCTTAGTAAATTGTTAATTTATTCTCACGACAAGTTTTTAATTCATCCTTCTTATATTATGCTTTGATTTTAACATACAGAAATTATTTACTGCAAATATTAACCAGTGATTGTTGTTTTATGCAGTTATTAATCTTAGTTGTCAATAATTTTGGTATCACGTTCATTTTGTCAATAAATTTGAGCTTTTACATCTTCATGTTGCTGTATATTAATGTCCTATATTTTACTGGCGCATGCAAGTATTTCTTAAACCCTTTTTTCTGAAAGGCCGAATTATGTAGCATGTAGACCAATATTAGGGGAAAATATCTATGCATTTCCAGTAACTGGGTTATATTAATAATTTTACATAAATATTCAAATTATAGACTGCTATGATGGACATTCGTTTGGCGATTATGAAGAGAACATAGAAAAGGCATAGCAAAGATTTGGATCATTGGGAATTTTATGATGTCATAATTTGATTTGCTTACACTACGTAACCTCATACATTTAAAAGTTTTCCATCTACCATCTGAGTTTTTCCTCCAAAATCTACGTTAATCTGTCAAATACTTTACCTAATGTAGCAAAGTCCTAATATATTGTTTTATTGTTATGTACGAAACGTTCTAATGTAACGGCAGTCAGTTGCTTTTGTTGTACCCTTTCCTTTCCTCCTATCTTAGAATAGATCTCGGTTCAAATCTCTCAGCTGAACTCTGTGGGGTAGCAAAACATTCAAATGAAATGACCTTAATTGTTCTCTCACACTAGACGTGTGTAGGAAGCATTATGAAGGGGTAGAGCAAGACTGAAAAATTCAATGCCATAGCCGGGATTTGAACCAGAAGATCCGTGGTTCAAATCCCGGCTATGACATTGAATTTTTCAGTCTTGCTCTACCCTTTATAATGCGTCCTACACACGGCTAGTGTGAAAGAATAATTCATTTCCATTAATTGTACCTAATAGTGGTCCGAACTATAAAGCCCGGGCCTTAAGTACTTACAGCATAATAAGTCGCCATTAAGGTAGTTGTCCCATGTGTTTATGAGAACTCCTAAGTGGTTTACCGGGAGAAACACGAGTCAGTTGGAGAATTTAATGTCATGTCGGCACGTTTGCCATAGTAGCTCAAATGGCTAGAGCGGCTGGACAGAAACCAGAAGATCCGTGGTTCAAATCCCGGCTATGGCATTGAATTTTTCAGTCTGGTTCTACCCTTTCAAAATGGCCGTAGTTTTGGAGGCTAAGAATATATTCATACCTTCAAAATGTTAAAAATGAAACGTTTCATTTTAAACCATTAAAACGTTTATGTTAACATTTTCTGAAAAATCATCACATATTATTCGTGGTATTAGATTTAATCCAGTTTCTTTAATGGGATTAAGGTAAGTATATGTTTTCAACCTTTATTTTGTACATTTCGGAAGGTATTTCTGAAACCCATTCAACTCATACATTCCTCGTACGTTTTCCTTTTTCGTTCTTGGGGGTATTTCTATAAAAGGCCATAAAAGTCTAAGGGCATGTTCGCCAGATATTTTTCTCACGCTTTCCAGCACCCCTTTGCTGTTTAAAACCAAACACGTGCCACTTCACGGCCTTCCTGATATAAAGCGAGCCTCCCGGCCGGGAAAAAATAGTGTAGCACACTGCAGCAGTTGGCGGGCGTGGGAGTTTATAGAGATACATTATCGTTTGTAGGAGCCGTGCCATAACCAAGCGTGGCTGTCCACGCGATCGCTGCGCTCTCCGTGCCGCTTTGTTTTTTATACCTGAATAATGACGGGCAATAATCGCGGAGAGCGCTTCATGTTGTTTTTTGTGCTTTGCTCGTGAATGTGCAGTATTCCAGTTTTTTTTAATACAATATAGTGGGGCAGGATTGTTGGTGCGCCCTTCACGAGACCAATGGTGCAATAAATGGCAGAAAGCGTTTTGAAGCAGTGCTTGGTGGGTTGGCTGGCTAACACTTGTGCTGTATATTATGATAGGTTATTACCGTATATTGAGATTCGGGTGCATACATGATTTACAACAAGAGATGCCAGCATGCGCACACGCAAACGTTTAATATAAGTATATATTGTAGCACACAACACCCAATAAACGAGTATTCCACTGACACAATTCTTTATCTCTTTTATAACCCGCAATAATTGCTAGCTTTGCTGTACATAATTTCCGTTGCGATAAAATTATATTTACCCTTGTTTTCTGAATTTATCTTCTACCATTCGTTTTCAGGATTAAATAGTCTAGAATGCATTTAGGACACCTAGTTTAAATATTAATTTGAAATTTGTTTAAGTAATAATGATTTCGTTTCTGAAATATTAATTCAGGTTTAATGACTGGTATCCCATGACATTGTTCTAACAGTATCATTTTAGGGTTAAGCTTAAAGCATTCATCTTTTTCGCAAAATTGTCACCAGTTGAAGATTTAAGTCAATAATAAATTTGGGCGGCAAAATCATGAACCTTTATTTCAGAAAATTATATATCAGTCTGAACATTTTGTTTATTTCTCTTGCTCAAGTTTTCATATATGTATGTCTGTTTATTAAGGTAAGAACGATTATTTTCTTGATTGATGACGATGATTGTGTTTAAGGGAGGTCAACTACTGGGTCATCAGTGCCCTTAAAAACCAGCGGATTTAAAAACCAATTAAAAGGCTAAAAGACTAAAAGGCAATCAGTCAAATAAATACAAGATAAAACACCCGCACGACGGTGGTAAAGACTAAAAAAGAAACTAAAAACATTAAAGCTAGAAAGGAGGTTAAAATGGTTAAAATACCCAAACTGCAAGGGCCTCAATCCTAAAATTTACACATAAAACAAACGCTAAAACTTTGCCCACCGCCACCTCGTCATCCGCGATTATCTCTGCCAATCTGGCCGGCAGCTGGAGAGACCTGCGGAAACGTGCTAGTCTAAAACAATCTAAAAATACATGGCGCATCGACAGTTCGGCACCGCAGAGCGCGCAAACTGGAGCCGGTGCCCGGTTTAATAAAAAGCTGTGGCTAAAATGACAGTGTCCAATGCGCAACCGAGCCAAAATAACTTCTTCCCGCCGCGATAAGCGACAGGAGTTCACCCAGTGATTCGGAGCTGGGTCACGGTGAGCAGACCATTCGCATAACAAGCCGAAAGTCTTCCGCGGTCACAGATGAGATGTTAACACTAGAATCTAGGGTTGCCAACTTGGTTGCCGAATCCGCCATTCCGTTTCCCCGCAGGCCCACGTGACCAGGAACCCATGCACAAACCATGCTATCGCCAGAAGCGTGCAAAATGTGGAGGGCGTCCTGGATCCGCTGTACGAGAGGATGGTGGTTGTACAGCTCGCGTAGGCTCTGGAGTGCGCTGAGCGAATCACTTAAAATAAGGCAGTCACCCAACTTTCTGCGGCGAACATATAAAATGCCTCGGTATATTGCATGGAGCTCTGCAGTGTAAATCGAAGTGCTGCCATGGAGACCGAATGTAAAAGGCTCGGCTCCATGGACAAACGCGCATCCAACACCGGCAGAGCTTTTGGACCCGTCGGTGTATAGCAAATTAACATTTTTATAGCACGCTAAAAATTCAGAAAACAAACTACGGATACGACTCGAAGAATTTTCTTGACTGTATAATTTTTTTATTAGTCTGTTAGCTTTTATTAGTTCCTCCACAATGTGTAGTAAAGGGATAAAGGTACTGATTCCAACAAAAAATTCGAAAGAAAGCATTTTTAAGCTTTTCATTAGAAATGAAATTTTTCAATTATCTGTGAATGTCTTAAGCCTTCTCCATTCGCCATGAGATTTACATATGTGGTAAGCTGAAAGAGAAAAAAGTTTATAAAATGTGTAAAACAAAGAACAATACACAGTTTATATCAGACACTTTTTATGGAGTGAACCCTTTCCCAGTATTGACGAGTACTTAATATTTTGTCAAGTGGAAAGTTGTTATTGATTTTTCTTTATGTCCTGAACAAACAAAGAGAATGGAATCTCAAATCATCGCATAACGACCAGCTCTTACAGGATTTAATTATCGCATAAGCGCACTGTTCTCGTGTTTTCATTGTACAGGAAATATACAAGAAGTCCATTTCCACAAAGTTATCTCCATTAACTTATAGCAGACAAATAAATCAGCGTTTATAAGAATATTTTGCGCAAGAGTTAGTGGAGAAAGTCATGTCAGTGCACAGACTTTCGTAATATGTAATCTCATTTGTTAATGGTGCAGCTGAAGTGGCCATTTATGCGTTGTTTCCGTAATGGAAATTAACTGCATTAAATTTAAGGCGTTTGATTTCTGCTCGTTAATCAATAATTATTTTCTCAATCCGTATTGTGCCTTTGTGGGTTGGTAGAATTAAAAGTCCGAGCTGCATATATTCCAAATGTTCTTTATTTCCGTAGAAGTACACTGTTCAATTCTCACGTAATAACATTACGTCACATACACACTGTCTAGCAAGGTCGATGACAATAACAATCAGCTCTCGTAAGAACAACACTCTACAGCTGTTTACTGCTTACAACTCCTCACGACTGACTCTTGGCGAGTCGTCGCCTTCTTAAATACCTCATTGATAAATTCTAGATATTTCTGAAACAATATAGAAACGGAATAATCTCTATCAACCAAGACGTCACCAGTAATTTCCATTCATCCCTGTTGGTTTCGGCAGACGTTTATCTCGCGCTATTATTAAATGCTTATGCAAGCTCTTTATAATCGTTAAGCACCATCCGTCTGTTATCCTTTTGCACCTAAACTTTTATGCCCGTTGCCGCGACAGTATAGAGGATGCAAGGTTCTGAATCGAGTTGGACGCTTGTCTGTGACCAAGAATAAAGTACACTGCAGCAATCGGCTCCAGCCCTTATTTAATATTGTTTAAAATAAAGTAAATTTTGGTTAATAATGATAATGATGATCACGGTGAAGCTAAGAGATTCGGATTTGATCCGGACTGACTTGGGAATTTTTCCCGTGAGATCCTGAATTTGCAGATGTAAGTAGTATATTGCTGACATGTTGCCTTGACTGCACATCGCTCCAGTTAACTCTACCTAGGATGTGTGAGTGTGGTTGAACGCAGGGAGATGGAGTTTGCAGCTGCCATGCTGTTGTAACTTTATCCTGAATTGACTTAAGGGGATTATTATTTTTACTGCTCATGTTACTACTACGATGAAAGTGGCATGCCGCAATAATTTGTTGTGTTATACGGGACATAGCAAACTTGCGGATGGCTTAATCTCACCAAGGCCGCCCTCAAAATGAGATTTGCGGTAGACAATGGCACTGAGGCGGATTTTCTCCGCGATCTCCGGTTTTGCTCGCCATCTCATTCCACTGGGGCACCATCAATGTTACTGCCGCCGGTGCCGTATGTAATAAAAGCGGGTGTTAAACACTACACACAGCGGATGTCTTAAATTAATTTTTGGTCGATGGTGTTCCTGTTTTATTATCACAATATTCTGATGTTTTAATAAAATACCACGTTAGAAATAAAATATCTATGTGCGGGACCGGAGAGTCGCAATCACATTTGAAATAAGTGCAAGTTCTGGGTGTGTAATTCTTTGGAGTATCTGTATTTGACTTTTTTTTTCAGCATTCCAACCAACACATTCCATATTCCACAAAATATCCATTATTTTTAAACATTAAATTTAACTCTGCGCTAGTGTAAAAGGATATACGTCATCATCACTCGTCGCTGTTTCGCATATTTCCCGACATGCATGGTGGAGCACCCCAGATAACGCAATTCCAGCTAAAATTCCCCTCCCCTGCACATGACAGCCCGATCCCTCTGGCATGTTTAATATTGAAAACGCTAGGTCAACCCAGATTTAGAAATAGGGATCTTTGGAAATCTGCAGCAGATTAGACTGCATGGCGCACCTTGTGGTTGTCTGCACTGACGTCACTCCTGTCTACGTCAGCCCGTCGGATATTGCTGTGCTTTTTGTGCTGCTAAAATGCAAATGCAGCGTCACTAACTTACGTAAGCTCCATTTAAGCAGACCACTCAATACTCGAGTAAAATGGGAGGCTGTGACACGGTGTGGTGCATATTTCTGATTAAGTCTTTAATGGCTAATGCTTGCAACTGTCACTCTTGTGATTTAAGTGCAGTTACGTCTTTGGACACCAGTCAGTCACTAATTTGACTAATTTAGAGCCAGACATTTTGTTCCGTTATTTATACAGCCTTAGAAGTCTGAAAAAAGCTGATGTGTGCGCTCATATGACTAAGTCGATTTGCTCTTGTACAAACCATTCCTCTACAATCCAGGGATCATGCTTACGGCCTGTTCCGCCCTCACTACATCATTCCCATTTCTAACCTTCCTTGAGGTTTGTGGCTAAAACGCTCTTAGGTATTCTATCCATTTGTTTCTTCCAATTACATCTGTTTTCTTCAATCTTCTCACGTATATCTGCAAATCTAATAAGATTTCTTCTTCTGCAGACTTTCATACTGCGCAGAAACCTCATTCCAGCATTCTATATCTTCTATTCCACTGCCTAAGGACTTTACTTTCATATAAACGGACTTTCAACAAGAGTATCCTATTTTTGAACTTAAATAAAACAAATTCTATAAATGATGGAGGTTTATTTCCTTTATTTTATTTTGGAACGTCATTAATGTCATTGTGAGTAGAAAAGAACATCAGTTAAGTGACCGCCGTGACTTCGTTGGGTTGCGTGTATATTGTTGACACCATTTTCAATGACAGAAGAACGCAAATTTCATCCAACTTCACGAATAACACGCGTGATGTTTGTTATTCATAACATCATTTACTGTTTCTGGCTTGGCATAAACTTGAGATTTAACATAACCACACAAGAAGTAATCCAACGGCATTAAATCACATGATTTCGGAGGCCAGTTAACATCATCACCACGGGAAATGATGAAATATCTGAACTTCCTCTTCAAAAGATCGATTCTTTCGAGAACAGTATGACATGTGGCAGTACCTTGCTGGAACCAGATGTTTCCGAGATCCATCCATCCAATTGAGGCCAAAAATAGTCCCTTATACGAGCCAGGTATCACGCAATACACGGAACGTTTGGCGAACAGATGATCCATTTTGATAATAAATGTTCACTACTTCTAAGCGTTGCTGAATGCTGTAACGTCCCATGACTATTTGTTAATAGCATCTGTAACTACATGAAAAAATGACTTCTGTAGTTCAATAACTACAGCTATCATATGTTAAAGATAGTATACTCTTGTTGAAACAACCTATATTAAAACTGGAATCGCCATCGTCTTATACAATTTCAATTTTGATTCCTTTCTCGATTTATTTCGAAGAGCTTTCTTTATTTTTCCACAACTTTGTTCGAACTTATTAATTTTATATTCCACATCGTTAAGTCTGTCTACAGTTACTTCACAGCCCAAGTACGAGGGTGGGTCAAAAAGTAATGCCTCCTATTTATTTTCCTCTTTTAATTGCCAAGAAAATGGAATCCAATTTACATAGCTTGAAAACTACAACATTGACGATTAATTTGTCACTATTCAATATAATCTCCATCCTTTTTCACAGTTTTGGTCCACCTTTTAACTAGGGTATGTATTCAAAAGTGGTAAAACACGCGGTCTTGCTTCCTGAGTCATTGACGCACGGACGTTTTCACAGCCTCCTCATCTTCAAAATGAATCCCACGACGAGCGTCCTTTAGTGGCCCGAACAGATGGAAGTCTGATTGTGCCAGATCAGGGCTGTATGGGGGTGAGGTAAGACTTGCCATCCCAATTTCTCAATTTCTGCAGTGGTGTGTGCTGTTGCACTGTCACGCAAAAAAGAACATCCGCCATAGTTTTTGTTGGGCGAACTTGGTGAAGACGTGTTTTCAGCTTTATGAGAGTTCTGACGTATTGTACAGAATTTATTGTGCATCCCTACTCCAAAAAATCAACCATAAGCACACCCTCTGCATCCCAAAACACTGTCGCCATAACTTTCCCTGCCGACCGCTGAGTTTTGAATTTGTTTTTCTTCGGTGACGTTGTGTGATGCCATTCCATTGACTGCCTCTTTGATTCAGGTTCAAAAAAAATGAACCCACGTTTTGTCTCCAGTAACAATTTTTTCCAGAAACTCCTCTCCCTCCAAGTTGAAGCGCTGCAAGTGTTCGGAGGCTATTATGTTCCGTATTTATTTGTTTTGGGCGGTTAAAATTCTTGGTACCCAACGTGAACAAACTTTTGAGTAACCCAGTTGTTGAATAATCGTCATCGCACTGTCTTTACTGAGGGAGGTAATGCGACACAATTCACCTGTTGTTACCCGGGGATCACCACGAATGATGTCATCGACTCGCAGAATGTTGCATGGAGTCACTGCAGTCACCGGTCTGCCGCTTCGCTTTTCATCTGCCAATGGTGTTTGCCCTTCAGCTTCGTTACAGCGACGAACCCATCGTCTAGCAGTGCTGAAATCCACCGTTGCATCACCATACACATTTTTTAGCCTTTCGTGAATGCGAATTGGCGTTTCACCTTCCACAGTCAAAAATTTAATCACAGAACGCTGTCTAATACGAATGTCAATGTCAGCCATTTTGCAAGAGGATGCAGTGCTGCCACTTATTGACTTAGGAAGTTACCACTGCAGGGCATTGGAGAAGAAGGTTTGAGGAATTGCGCCAAATTCAAAGTTTTCACATAACTTACTATTTAAGGAAAAACAAAATAGGAGGCATTACTTTTTGACCCACCCCGTTATTTAAAATGGGGAACCTGCACCAAACGTTTTCCTTCTGTGCTTATCTTTGAATGGGCAGAATATTTCCCGTAGTGTGCCATTGCTTTAGTTTTCTCTTGTGATATTTTTAAATTATATTCTTTACTTGTATGCAATTTCAATTCCGCTCTTTCTGAATAATCACAAAATCATGTGCATCAAGTAGTAAAATATTTATAAATTTGTTTTTCCGTTCTTTTAATACGGAAGTAATTTATTGCATCCATTTTTATTAATGAAATTACCTAAAAATATATATTGAAAAGTGTTGGAGCCAGGATGCATTCTTGTCTGACCACATGATTCTCTTAATTTCTTCTGTTTTTGTTCCATTTATGTTTATTACTCTATTTGTATCTTTATATAAACCCCTTATGTAATTAATTAAATGCAAACTATTCTTATAAACGCTCATTCTTCCACGTACTTCATGTTAATCGATACAAAGTTTTGCAAAAATGATGTTATTGCATACTCCATTTTCGGTCCATAAGGATAAAAGGACACAGTAAGCTTAAGAAATACTGAAATCTAAGAGTTGGTTTCTATGTGAATGCTCTGTAATATTCTATTTGCAAACCACATATTAAACGGATAGCAATTTGCGTGTAGACTGTACTATCTGTTATAAACATTGTTTTTAATGAATAATTTATAGAACAAATATTAAAATAACTACTGATGGGTGGATAGAGTCACTGGAGTTTTAACATGCGACATGTTTTATATAGGAATATTACGACGGCTGTGTTTGGTGTGATAGTATTATGTGTTTTACGGCACGCAGGTCATAAACTCTAGGTATTGGAGTGTTGAAAGAATTGGGGAGGACTGTGTGGAGCAATTTATGCTGCATAGGCACTTCAGTTATAATAGATGCCTTCTGTACTTTTAGCCATACTGGTTGCTTATTAAATTTTCTATAATTTATATTATGTCCTGATAAAAATCAGTGATTCCAAACTAATAATTTAAAGTTTACTTGGTAATTTTTAACTACCTTAATCTTAATTGTATTTATTATTTTAATTATAGTGAGTAGAGGAAATGGCATATTTCACGAAACAATATGATACCAAGTTTTCACCTCAAATACACGCTTTGAGGCTCTGAGTAAATTAAAAATAAATTAGAAACATGTCTGATTTTGCCTATATGAGGACTGAAGATCATAACTCGAAAAGAAAACTAGGTTAAACATCAACTATAAGGTGCAAAGATAAGACCTGGAGCTTTCCTAGCGACGAATTGAATATAGAGATTTTCAAGAAAATTTTCCTCATCAAAATGTTCCTTATTTTTAATTTTCTAGCAATGTCTCACCGATGTTGATTACAACTGGTAAACCGTAAAAAATAGATACTACACTAAACAAAAAAGTATATGTCCTTAAAACACAACATTTATTTAAAGTAAATAGGTTTTGTAGAGTTATCTATTTCCGAAGTATCCCTCGTTATTAGTTTGTATATTGAGACGAAGTTTTTCCCCTACCTTATGTATGAGTGAATAATATGTTATATTTTATTTAATTGGTGGAATTTAATCATTTCTCCACACTGATCGTATGTAGGCTAAGGGTTTTGATAGATAGAGTCAACATGAAAAATTCAATGCCATGGCCGGGATTTGAACCACGGATCTCCAGGATCTCCAAATTTGACGAGTTTAGTGCTCCATTATATAACATTAATCTGCGGTAAAACTTTTAGTACTAGAGGGTTTCGAAAGCAAGAATGGACGCAGAATGTGAAGCAAGATACTAAGGCATGGAGGACAGGGAAAAGGTAGAATATGGAACAGTGTGTGGAAACAGGGAAGGAGAGGAGAGAGAGGGAGAGAGAGGTCACGCCGCGCACAACGTCCCCCATAACCGTTTTAGATGTTTGGCGTGATACCGCGTCATATGTAGCTGGGTATGACGCGCCAGGAATGCTAATATGTGTATCGCTCTGTTGTTGACACATACAGGATTTGGCTTCAAGTGGAGCGCTGTGTCCCCGCAAAAAAATGGAATTTCTCCGAGAGAATGAAAACCTGGCTGGCGTAGAGAAATAAGACAGCGGCAGGGATTTGGCAACGGCCTTTATATAAAACTGCTGCTGCATGGAGTATTTTATCATTTTGGTTACTGGTTACGTAAATGTGAGCTATTTTCTAGCTTTGCTCTCAAATATTAACAATAAAAAGTACTGGTTCGTCGTATAGATAGTGCTACACTTTTAATAGTCGACAATGTTCTACCATTAAAGCTCAGCGGTATCCTGTGTGACGCATTTGTGAAGTCGTGGGTTCGGTTCCCGCAGTCGATCCTTCTGACTCAGATTTTTTTTTTTGTTTCCTCCGATCCTTAGTATACTGACATATCCAAAACTTTAAGTGGGGACGTATGCAAATATTCAGGGTCTTACATAAATAGCCATAACATCCAAGTTTTTCAAGTTAGAGAAGTGAAACGTAGTATACTCATTTAAGATAATACAGTTAATATGCGCAATATTTTTCATAATTTTCCATTGTTTATAACTAATGCTACATGTTTTTTTTTCTATATGCAGAGATATTTACAAACTTAAGCCCATTTTTTTTTTCAAAATTCACATATGCTATCTTTCTGAAATTTGATATGTTATTTTAAAACATGCTAAAATAAATTTGTTGGATTTAGATTTCTTATTGAAGCTGTATAGAATTAAAAAAATGTTAATCATATGCATCCTTTAAAAATTAAAATAATTTCATATATTTTTATCATCACATTCCATCTGGAGCTTAATCTTAACTTCTAGAACCAACAAAATGTTCATTGTGGCATAAGAAAACAATGTGCTAAATGTCATCACTGTAGATGAAGTAGTTTGAGAGAAAAATGGGTTGAAGTTGTAGAAAATGCAAGTTACGGGGAAAGGCAATTAAAAATACAATAAGTATTATTCAGTTTGCCTTTTAATTTTAAGTCAGAACTTCCCATATCCATAGTCTGTATTCTCATTCTGGTCTTCTTCAGCCTTTTTTTAATTCCTCTTCTGTCTTGCTTCTTTCTGCATTAATTTCATAGCTCTTTCTGCACCAGCGATGCGAATGTTGTCGATATTCTGCAAAATTGTTTCAATAAACACACCAGGTTGATACCCTAACTGATGCATAACTTTCTTTTTGCCAACATTCCCATCATTAAACACTATTGCAGCATCAAATGTAGCAATTTTCATACTACCGAAGACACAAATGATGTTTTGGGACACCTTTTCCTTATCAGACTGTTGAGGCTTTCAATTTGGGTTTTGTGTCTCTTCATAGAGACATTTTTAGCAAGTCTGGGTGTGCTAGGAATTGCTAGGTGGGCTTTATAGATTCCAAGACAGCTGATGGAAGACTGTGTTGCTACTATGCTACTATGCAACACTAGGGCATTTAATTTTTGAAAAGTACAGTTTTAGATGTATTTTTGTGTTTGATAGCTAACACTATATACTATTTTACATAACAATAAAAAATTTAGATTTTTTGAACATTTTCTCGTACGTTCCCCCTTAAGTTGAAGTTTAAAAACAGATCTGACCTTGTCATGCGCCAAAGTTTCTGCAGCTGATATGAGCGTTTTCCGCAACAGTTTCTTTTTACATCACCTGCAACCATGCAGTTCTGTGTCACGCATTTAGACCACAATCCTCTGCCTATAAAGTGCACGTTTGTTGGCAGTCTTCAAACACCAGCAACATGTCAACCAATTCGTTGTTTCTACGTCTAGGCCGATCCATGATAACCGAATGAAGAAGTAATCACAACAAGATTGCATAAGTTATCATTTTCAGCATGTGACCTTCAGGAAATAAATGTTGCAGCTGCGCAGTAATAACTACTCAAGGACTTAACGCCCCTGTGCAAGTAGGCCACCCAACCTACAGCTTTGTATTCATCCGAGTCACCCACTATATTAATATCCAAATGTGTGACGGTTTAACACAATCTGAAAACTAAAACGTAGCTTTATGTGACGAGTTTTTACTATCTTTCACCTCATATACTTATGATTCGTCACTTAGGTACTGAATTTTGCACTTTTCCAACTTTTGTTTTTCAGTTACACGTGATTAAACAGTTGATATTAGGAACGTTCTCTGAAATATATACTTATCCGGGACACTTTGGAATATGATATGAAATATACATTTCTATTTCTAGTTTATTACAATGCTTATTTTGACATATGTAAATAAGCACTACGGGAAAATTAAAAAAGTCATAATTTATAGCCAGCATTAGCTTTATAGTAAATTTCCCATTTCTTATTGCAATATCTAGCATATACGATTTCATACGTATATAAGATATTTAGTATACAATGAATATAAATCTTACATACTCCAGATTTGGAGTTGCATTTTCTCATGCCGCATTATAGTTAAACCGGATTGATGATATAATGGAGCATTTTATAACTTAGGAACTAGATTTTTATTTCCCTTTATACCTTATACTATTTTTCCTAGTCGTTCGTATTAGTTTTCCCTGTTCTTCAAAGCCATTTTTATCTTGCCTCGTCAATGCCAATTGTATTCTTTTTCTTCTGATCTTAGATTTCAAGATTCTTTTGTATCTTATTTCATTTAGTATGCTTTCCCAATTATGCAAAAGAAATTCCTCTCTCCATTTTTTTTGTAATCAAAAATATGTGAAGTACTTATCTACTTTTTCACACATTGCACCTCTTCCCCTAATATATTCATTCCTTATACCCCTTAAGTATATTACTTATGTTCTAAACCATACCAACCATTCTCTTCCTACTTTAACACAGATGTCAATATATTTTTCTCTGCCGCAATCATTTTTCAATGTTTTATATAATTTCAGAGATCTTTGTTATTAAGATTAGCCCATAATTCTTGTTTTTCAATATCTTCAATTCTTGTTTATACTTTTCTCCAGAATCCTTTTCTGTTCTTCCACTATCTAACCATAATGGACCCATACCTATTTCCTATAAAATCTTTGAATTTTATATATCCAAGTCTCTCTCCCCTTTATTCTTGTTTTTGCTACCAAACAATGTTTAACTGCATTCTCCTCATCTGAGGAGAATTCTGAGCCAATATTTCAGAATTCTTTCCATCGCCTTGCTTTTGTAACATACTCTTCTTAATTCCATTAAAGCCGCCTCATTCGGTGAAGAAGTCTAAAACAAGTCTACAAAATAGTATATTTATAACATTTATCGCTTTCCATCCTTCATCTGGCCCCCATATTTCTATTCCATATAGCATTCTGCTTTATACAATTGAACCAAACACCATTTCGAACCATTTTACTTGCATATTTTGTATTTTGTTAATACATGATATAATAACACTCATAGTCATTTTCCGATCTGCCAGTACTTTGCTTTTTTGGTCACTCCATTCACCACTACTAGTTAATCTTACACCTAGGTAATCAATATTCTCAATCGCCTCAATTTCTGAACCTTCCTACCGCCTTTTTTCTTCCCTTCATTAGCTTTATAACAAGAAAAATGTGCAAATATTTTAAACACAGTTATGTGTGTAATCCAATTCTGTCTATACATGGGTATATTTACGAAATAATTCGACATTCACGCTCATAATACGATATGTGTATCCGGACTACGGGTTTGTTCATCTACTACATTTCCCTACGAATTCTACGCGCTTTTTATGCATATCCTGAATAAATGATACATTTAACATTAAAAGCTAAGGAGCACAGAGATATGGAATAAAAGTCCATAGATGACGTAATGCAAATATCCTCTGTATTTTCAACTCTGACATTTGCAGTGTATTTTAGTTGTTCAAGGACGCGGACATAGTTTGCAACACAAAAATATTTTCGCTTTTAATATTACAGTAACTTATGCCTCCTATGGAGACTTTGTTCTTTATTCCTGTGACCTGCCAATACTTATTGGGTCATCCATTGGATATAAAAGTACTTGGTCCTGAATATTGGAAGAAACGCACGATATGAGAAGACTAACAGGAAGAATTTATAAGAGAAATATCAGTTCATGTGATGCTTCCTCCCCCTCATTTCTTATCTCTGCTTCTCCCCATTTTTATCCCTTCAGTGATTCCCTCCCAGGTTCCATTTTCTTCCGCTTATAATCCCAGGCATGGCGGTATAGTTACTTGTCAAAGACAACTGAAAAAGAGGCGTACGAAAGAAGAGGGAAAGTTTCTTCTTCCGGAAAAAAGCCATTGACGATGTCGTCGTCGACATGGTGGTTTCCTGGTACCTCCTTCTCCACCCCTTCTTCAAGCGTGTGGGCAGCAGCATCGAGGGGTGAGGGGGAATAGGAGAAATTGCTGTGTTGTGCTGGAAAACTTTGCTGCAGAAAAGTGAGAGAGATGGGCGGTGGAAAACATCAAGTAAATGCTTTGGTGGAGACAAAGAGAGAGGGTGAGAAAGAGAGGAAGAAATGTGCATAGAGGAGAATCGAAGAAAGCTTTAGAGGCGAGTTCCCATACTGTAAGCAATGGCATCAGGATTAGCAATCGGGTAATATGAAAAATCGGTGGTGCATTGCGACTCTTTCGTGCGAAAAATAATTTGAGGTAATTGTGGAAGTTGCCTGGAAGGTGAGCCTCATTGTTTCTAGTGACAGAACTAACACAATATTTGCTCACGTACCCAGAGTTCTTCTGTAGGGCCCTACATGAGTTATTCTGCAGAAAAAGTAATAAAGACACGTCAAGTCCAAGAGAAGACATTCTGTTCTGTTTAAGCGTAACCGAAATTTAATATCCTGTAATCATGTACTAAAAAAAATCCACAGCACCTTTTTGCTCTAATTAAATAAATCTTTCAAAAGTTTCTTGGCCGTCTATCAGTACTTAGCAATTCCCATAAAGGCTTCTGGTTTAAACTACTTCTACTTTTTCGTAACCTTTACATATATTACAGAATTAATTTATATGACAAATTTATACAATGAGGGGATAAATCAGCTGATAATAGCATCCCCAACTTGGCAGAGTTGTCGACTTTTAAATGTAAATTACTATCGTAGCATACCTTTACAACATAGAGACATACCTTTACAACTGATTGAAGTTATAAAAAGTATGCACATTGACACAAAAATAAAAATAAATAAAAGAGAACCAGTAATAGTTAATAATGGCGTAAGACAAGGTTGTCCTTTATCAACCGCACATTTTAATTTGTATGTTGACGAAATAGTAAGGATTTGGTCGAATAAAGTCAATGGAGGCATTAACGTATCAGGAGCTAAATTGAAAACTATGTTGTATGCAGATGATCAAATAATAATGACCACAAATGAAGATGATCTGCAGAAAATGCTGTATAGTCTAGATAAAAATTGCTATAGAATATGCAATGAAAATATCATCAAATAAATCCAAAACCATGGCATTTAAAGGAGTTAATCCAGTAGGATCAAAAAATAGTGTTAGATAACATAATAATTGAGCAGAAATCATACTTTAAGTATTTAGAATGTAATGTCTCGTACGAAGGGGAAGCTGATATAATAAAGAAAATAAATAAGTTTAACTATATAACAGGCACAATAAAAAGAACATTAAAAATAAAGCAAGAAAGGACTCTATAATAAAAACTATACAAAACAATGACAATACCAACTCTGATCTATGG
>CM060951.1:45990007-46013948 GCA_030765055.1 Mantis religiosa | reverse complement strand
GAAGAAAAGAAGAAGAAGACGAAGATGAAAGAAAGAAGAAGAAGAAGAAGAAGGAAGAAAGAAGAGAAGAAGAAGAAGAAGAAGGAAGAAAGAAGAAGAAGAAGAAGAAGAAGAAGAAGAAGAAGAAGAAGAAGAAGAAGAAGAAGAAGAAGAAGAAGAAGAAGAAGAAGAAGAAGAAGAAGAAGAAGAAGAAGAAGAAGAAGAAGAAGAAGAAGAAGAAGAAGAAGAAGAAGAAGAAGAAGAAGAAGAAGAAGAAGAAGAAGAAGAAGAAGAAGAAGAAGAAGAAGAAGAAGAAGAAGAACCACTGAGATTTATAACTTTGCGCTCAGTGATCTTACATATAAACACTTGGTAATGAGCAGTTAGTTATTTCACACAAACCACGTGCAGGATAGTATTTCAATCATATTGTGGTTTACTGGGAAAATGCGAGTCAGTTGGAAAATTTAATTTGGTACCGATAATCTATCCTGATGCTTCATTTGTTTAGAGGAATCGGATAGAAACCAGAAGACCCATGGTTTAAATCCAGATGACAGATGTTTATATATTTTGTTTAATTACCGCTCAGTTGCTAGGACCGCATTCAGCGCTACCAGTAAGCCGGACTTTCATCCGTAGGAGTTCCTTTATGTCGGTAAATCTACTGATATAATCTACTGACGTAATCTACTTTTACACATGGCACTGAATTCCAGAGAATATTTTACTTCTTCAAATGTTATAATGCTAAAAGAACTTTGGTGATAATTATGTTCATTTTTATTACTCATAATATCTATGGCAACACCAATTTTACTTTCTTTCGAAGTTGTATTAAATAAAGCACTTCTTATTTGAACAGTTACCATATGTATTGTACTGTGGATAGTTACAGCTAGAATTTTTATTAACTTATGCGTCCTGCACCGTGGCGTAGTGGTTTAAGGCATCATACTTTGGTTCCCTAACACAGAACGTGGCCCGGCTTCGATCCCACCCGGGATCCGGAGTACAAATTTTAAGTCCCGGGTATAGGAAACGTTGGAATATTAATCACACGTCATTCTTACTTTTATTATACGTCCACGCATACCCTGAGATAGTACTTTGCTCGAGACTGAAGTAAGATCAGCGCTAGAACTTGGAGCAGCATCATCGTGAGGCAGATTAATACCGCTTCAACGCAGAGATATGCTGAAGTCCATTATAGTTCTTGGCTCAAAATCCCTGCTACCTTTGGAGCGATTCAGAATCTGAAGCCTCACAGTTAACCGCGGAGTCATCTCACAGGTTGAGCATTTGCTTACTAATGTGTATTCTAACAGAATACTTTGAAAGAATATTTAATAACCACCGAATGATCTAATACACGTTACCTATAAAGCCTTAGAGTTGAAATATTTGCGAGATCGTATGGTATTTCAATTGTGGTTACCTGAAAAATATATGCGAATAGTTGGAGTATTAAGTGTCGATCATAGTATTGCTGTTGATAAGAGCAACCGGATGGAAAACGGAAGATAGTATCACAAATTCCCACTAATAAGGGGATTCTTTAATCTAATCCTATCTTTCAAGTATTTATTTACGAAAATACACATGTTTTATCATAAATATCTATCCACATCAATAGTTCAGCATAAATATTGCCACTTTGACCATTCTTAACGTATCGCATTGAAGTTTTAAAAGTAACAAGAATCGAAACAACTTGGGATCGAGACAACTCGGTCATGGCTATGGCAAAACTTGCCTCCGTATATCGGGTAGCATAGTGTTCTCCTCTAACCTGTTCACCTCCATCACTCTCTCTTCTCCTCCCTCATCGGGGAACGCGTTTTGGGGTTGTTCCAGTTACTGACCGCCTCTCCAGCGAGGGGAATGAGATTGTAGGTGGCGGGGTGCTATGTGCGGTGAAGGAGGAAAACAGAGTCATTTATTTTCCACCCCGGGGTATGGAATCTGCAGCGGCCAGGAGAGGGTGAACTTTCTTCTCCGGGACACACAGGACTAACGCTCGGTCGTATAACGATTATCGGCTGGAAGAGGCAGAAGCCGAAGACTCCCGTAAAAAGATAGGGAAAGGGAATTCCTTCTTCTTTCTGGACGTGTAGTGCCATATATCTGCCTCTCTATCTTCAGCATGCCTCCCTTCAAGCGATCACTGCCGTGGGAACGATGCGAAAAGTGCGTTATCCTACCCCTTTATCGTTCATTTTTTCTTAAACTATCCGCATCGCTTTGCCCATATTTACGTTCTTTTCTTCGTTTTACATCACAATGGAACTCCTCCACGTATTCCACCATGGCACTTTGCACGTCATAAAGAAAAAGAGAAGGATGAAATGCGGAAAGCGGAAGTCAGATTTAGGTGTATTTCTAGACGTGTTTTCCTCTGCTAAAAATAAGGTCAACAAATGAAAAAAAAAACAAGCATCAATGCAATTGACCTTTTTAGTACTGTTTCTACTATGTACCTTGCAGTAAATAGAGATTATACCAGAAGTAATGTTTTGAGTTTCCCTGAATTTAAATATAAAAAATATATTTTTGAAAATGGTCATGTGTGTCTGTGAACAATGAGAAGTGGTTAATATCAAAATTGATACTTAAGTACTCTCTGCCCAGCATAAGAAGGCAAGGCAGAGGATTGCGTAACGTAATCACTTTTGCTGTGTATGCTCGCCTTGCGGATATGATATTAATGCTAGGTTCTCACTGTTGTCACATAGCTCGCCCGTCATAATACGTATCACTGCAGTAACTAAAACGAGCGATAGATCTGGCAGCATGGGCGACTCATATACACTCCCAGTCTCATTCATGCACTCATTTCCTAGTAAAGAGATCCACTAACAGAGCAGATAAACGGTTCAAGCTAATACATGTAACATTAGCATTTTACATATGTGTTTCTTGTTTTAGGAGACCTTTCATATGAACTTTAAAATCCTCTATGACTTACTAGGGAGACTTTGAAAATTCATCTGATCACTAAGTAGAAGTAAAGTTAAACAGCTGGTTTTGAAGAATTCTTTGCATTTATAATGATATATTACATTGATATTGGCTCAGCATTCAAAATGTAAATTCTTACAGGACAGAGTATAATTTCCTCTGTGGAACATAAATGTATAAAAATATTTGGATTTGGAATTCTAACAACGGGAGGTCAAAGTAAAATTTATTAAGCCGATTTATATAATCACTTGTAAATTCCCTATGTAATATATTAAAAATAATTCATTATTTATGAGAGTTTGAAAGAGAGGAATTTCTATGTTTATTATGAAGGCCTGGGATGGTATTTGGCGTTGTACATCGCTCTACATTCAATGGCCATTTCATTGTATTCAAACCTTTCAATCGATAAATGCCAGTTTAATTATGAACTTCCTTTGAAACAGCCAGCATGGGCGTATATACGAGTATGCAAACGTAGAACAACGATAAAATATTAAATTTACCTCAGTTTGAATTTATGATTTTTATTTTTTTTAATTAATGACGAACACAGTTTAGTGACGATTTTTATTTATCAACCTATACTATTGGAGCACGTGAATGCAGAAATTTAACCGAGACAGATAAATATGCCTTTTGCCAGTGTTTCTTTAGTTCAGATTTTTTTAAGTGCTCAGCTTCTCGAGAATTTGTCTTATGCCCAGTAAGCATTTCTCTTTGTTTTAGTAATAATGGAACTTTATGTAGTTAATTTGTGTAGGGATTCTTTTACTCGAGGCAAAATTTTTTAGTATCGAAACTTGGCACTAAAATACTAATTACTTTAGGCTTATTTGTCTATACATTTCCCCCATCTCCTTAAGAATGGTTCATCATAAGTGTACCAAAGTCTCCAGTGAAGATTATTGTATTTACCGTAACAAATTACTTAGTGTGAAATATATTTAATTGGTGGGTATGGCTCTGTGAGTATAGCGATGAAAAATTAACAGAACAAGGAGGCATGAAAATGTCTACCCATAGCAGCGGAGCCATAATGTTCTCGAGATTTGATGGCCCGATAAGACAAAATTTTAAACATGGTTATCTAGTCTGATGTGGAAAGTTTTAAGTAAATATTACAGAATAATATAACCCAAGTCGAGACGTATTTTGCCTCTATTGGTTATATCTGATCTAAAATAATTAGTCCGCCTCGGTAGCGTACATGGAAGCGTGTCTGCTTCACGTTCAAGAGGTCCCGAGTTCGAATCTAGGGTTTTCCCTTATCCTGATAGACAAATGTCGGGTTACTCTAAGCTCAATGGACATTTGAACATCATTTCCCCAATTTCATTCATCGTCCGATATGACTTAACATTAGTTAGTTACTAACACTCCCCACATGGCAACCTTGGCCTTCGGGGTAACCTCACCCCACCAAGTGATGACCGGACCCATTTCTCAGGTGGAGGCACCCAGAGGGCGGTGTCCATTACCTCCGATGATAGGGTGATAGTGAAGATGGCGGTGAGGTGAGAGGACCTACAGTTTTTACCGTGGACTCCGAACCACGTTGGGCATAGGGGATACTTCACGTGTGCTAGACAGAGGTGAAGGCGTGGATAGGGCCGACTTAAAATCGCCAACCCCAGAGCCGGGAATCGAACTCGGGACCCTTAGAACGGGAGCCGCGAACGAAACCACCGCGCTACCCCGGCGCCCATATGACTTAACATTGAAGGTCGTAAATTACAAAACAAAACAAAACAAAAGAATTCACATAAAACTGAGACCTTTAATTCTTACTTCTTGCTGATCATATTTGCTAGATTTTGTCCATAAAGGTATGCTAGACATAGGGCTACATTTTTAACAGTGTCATCAGAAACCAAACGAAGCAATCTGAATAACTTAGTGTGTTATTTAGAATATGACATGCTTGAAATGAACAGTAAAACCAATGAAACTAATCAATATCACAAAAACGTTTCTTGTAAAGTCACATGTGCAGTATCTACCACATTTTTCCATAAATAATTTTTACCCATCTCTTTTGTTATAATAAGTAAACAAACTTAATTATGTAAGAACATTGTACTTCCAAGTAATATTTGCCCAGGTTTTCCAGGGCTAAAGCTGTTTCTGCAATGACTCATAAACTACCTAATTCCGGAAGTGGTATATGAACTAGCAGATTTATGCGACGTTGCACGTTTAGATCTAAAAACTTATATAACGAATTAATTAATTTGGTTTCCAGTCTTCCAAGTTTTGGATGCTACATAGTCTATTCCATTAGTTTAAATTCTCCAGAATTGTTTAGATGATTACAAGAGATAAGATTTAAAATTATTGCAGATTATCTTGTGTCCCATTTCAATTCAAAACATAAATGCTGCACATTTGCATGTAATACAGAAATCGTTTACATACAAATTAAAATTAGGTAAGAATCTCAACCCAAGGCTATCAAAATAAATCCCTTTGGGAAAGCCAGTTTGTCAGAGATTATCAAGAAAACAACCCTTTAAGTTCCAAATCATGAAATACCGTAATATGATTTCTAATAGCAGTTATTTTATATCATTTTTATGTTTTATTTAACATGCCCTACTAACGAAATTTTTATAGTACGAGATAATTATAATAAAGTAACTAGTTGCTTCTTAAATGAGGATAGTTGCAACTTAATTTTTGCATATGGCTATGTTATAAGCATAGTAAATTCTCTTTTGTTTATTAGTTTAGCCATTTGCATGTACGTTTATATTACAAGTAATTTTATAAAGTAATAACTGTTATCTACCTCATAGCCTTCGTAACAATGCGAGGAGGTTGCAGTATGGAGAAAAAAGGGTTTGGGAAGAAAAATGGGAGAAAGTAGAGAAGAGGATAGTAGCTATAAAAATGTTAACGGGCAGGGAGGAAAAGAAGGTAAGAAGTATTGGTGAGTTCTTGCAGAAAGTAAAAGAAAAATGGGCCAGAAATGTAAAAAAATGTAAGAAAGAAAGAGGAGGGGGAAGAAAAGGAGCAATTAAGTAATCAAGGAAGTATGGAGGTTACGAGCTACCTGGCAGAGCAAAAGACCAGGGTGTCATGCAGCCCAAGGTAGCAACAAGGTAACGACAAATAAATGTAACCAAAAGTTGTAAATTGTAACATTTTGGAATATGCTCAATAAATATATATCATATCAACCAAAATGCAAGCCTTCTATGCCAGCACGTTTACTTAATAGCTCCATTTATGTGTGTGCGTGTGTGTGCGCACGCGCGTTTTAATGGTTATCGCATTGTCCTGCATAATGTATGTACTTTTACATTGTACATATATAGATACATACATAAGAGTGCATTCTGTTTTTACAATATTAGCGTAGATATAAAGATTTCGATTGTAAATTTATCCTGTTTCTGCATGAAAATGAGGTTGCTTCATCGCCTTACTTGGATTAGAACTCAATATTGGTTACTACTGTTGCAAGGCACATTTAAAATTGAACACCCAGTGTGCATTATAACTTTTAGGGATTGATTTCCCAAGCTGTTCTTCTCATCCCCCAATCTTCGCTGTAGATGTTCACACATGAGAGACATTTTTAATTCAACGTTCAGGTTCCCTTGACTGCGTCTGTGTCTTTGCTGAAGTATTTTTATTCCTGTTTTCCTAAGAGAAGAGCAGCCCGGCGTCATATCATCCCAGACTTCGCGTTATCAGCTCACTGCAGTGTGGGCACAGTAAACAGTAATAAGGGAAAGCTTCTTACTAGAACAGTTGGCATACTTTGGGAGCCAAGAACTCAAGGGCACGTGTGGTATTACGTCGCAAACGCTTCTTTTTAAAAGCTCTGGAATTCAACAAAAAGTGCAATATCTTACTTCTCTTTATCTTGTGTAACCCTTGGTTTTAAATAGCTTTTGTCCAAATTTGCTTTGTCAGATATGTCAACTGTGACACGAGGAATAGTATCACAGTTTGTAGATCACATTTTAATTCTCTCCCTTCTTCTGATTTCAAGGAACTCTTGAACATAGGTTTTCACCGTATAATTAGTTGTTTAGTTGTTCTTAGTTCTTTGGCTTTATATTTTTGAAATATTTCGTAACAGGTATCGCTTGTCACATTTAGGAGAGACCAGTTGCTTAATCAGATTCTTAGTTTTGAAAAGCTAACAATGTATATTTATAAAACTCAGGATATCCCTTAAATCATAAACCAAAATCCATTATTACATTCAATTGATCATCAATAAATGTTTGAAATTAAAACATCCTTTGCCTCATATGAAATCAAATAAATAAATAAATACAAATGCTCAAAAATACTGAGTACTTAAGAACTTTTATGGTTAATTAATATTAGCTTATTATAAATCCACTGCAACACTTGGCAACTAACTCCGGTCAGAGAATTTGGAAATTTTAAACAGATAAATGTAGTTACCTAGTGTTGTTTTTTATGAATAATATTTGAATTGCTTCACCATCAGTAGCTTCAATTCTTTTTATAAAATATAAGCATGCCTTGATTGACGTTTTTGGCCTAATAATTGGAGCTAGGGTAGGTACAATATTGGGGGATTCCACACATACTATTGTATGGAAAGATAGTGTCAGACTGAAAAATACAATGCTATAGCCGGGATTTGAACCACGGATCTTCTGGTTGCCGTCCAGCCACTCTAACCCTTGAGCTACTACGGCCAACGTGCCGACATGACATTAAGTTCTCCATCTGACTCTTGTTTTTCCCGGTAAACCACTTAGGAGTTCTCATAACACATGAGACAAGTACCTTAATGATGAAGATCCGTGGTTCAAATCCTGGCTATGGCATTGAATTTTTTAGTCTGAATATCTTTCCATTCACGGCCATTAATTGACCTAATAGTGGTTTACAATAAAAGCCTGGGGCTTAAAGTACTTGCACGTTGTAAGTCACCTATAAGGTAGTTGTCTCATGTGTTTATGAGAACTCCTAAGTGGTTTACCGGGAAAAACACCAGTTAGTTGGAGAATTTAATGCTATGTCGGCACGTTGGCCAT
The DNA here is from genome assembly GCA_030765055.1 of Mantis religiosa. NCBI lineage: Eukaryota > Metazoa > Arthropoda > Insecta > Mantodea > Mantidae > Mantis > Mantis religiosa. The sequence goes on along the minus strand of CM060951.1, from coordinate 46,005,975 downwards.
AGCAGCTCAAGGGTTGGAGCGGCTGGACGACAACCAGAAGATCCGTGGCTTAAATCCCGGCTATGGCATTGAATTTTTCAGTCTGACTCTGTCTTTCCATATTTTAGCCTACACACGGCCAGTGTGAAAGCACAATTAATTTGCCATATTATTGTATGTCAGACACCGGAAGAAATGGAGGTACCCGGGCAGGGAATGCTGAAGTGTGTTGATGGTTTCTCATCTCGGTGCCAGTGAAACCAGGGATGCTGTCCCTTCGTGTACCATTTTACAGAAAATATGTATTAAGCAATTCATTTACTAAAGCAGTTTGCACAGTGTTATTAAAAGGTCTTTGAAAAGTCATTTGTATGGTGCGTAAACTAATATATCCTTAAATACAAATTTGTTTTAGATAGATATTAGACTAAAATTGTTTTCACACATATGAATAAGTCAGACACATAACTACAGAATGGGCCAGAAGTCCTGCACCATAAGGATTATACTATGCGTTCAATATGAGAAACTTTCCCATCAGTACACGTCTGTAAGCGGTCGCCTATGTTCCGCAGAATGTCGGAGAACCAAGTGTGACGAGACATCACGGCATTCTGCTACAATTCGCTCTCGAAGATGCTTTTCATCCCTGATCTTCTCCTCGTGCACTTTTGCCTTCAGGTGTTCCCATATTGCAAAATGCATTGGATTTCTGGATTTAAATCAGGGGATCGAAGAACCCATTCGTTCTCTACGACCAATCCACTGCGGGAAGTTTCGTCAAAGCAACTGCATACTTGAATGGCGTAAAGTGGTGGTGCACCATCTTGCATGAACCACTCCTTATGGTTTGGGACTTTTGGCCCACTCTGTATATGTACATACACTTACAAGCACACACACATATATGCCTACACACATCACGGACCATCTAAAATATTTTCTTTGGATTGAATGAACATCAATGCTAACGTTTCGAGATCATATGTGTAAGCTCGTAATTTGTTCGAATACTTATCAGCTGGTAGAGTACGTAAATAGAAGCAATCTTAATTCCAATATTCCTCCTATACCATAAAGAAACACAATTTAAAACATTGAATATGTGTGTTATTACTGCTTAACTCAATAATTACATTAATGTAATCATAGTAAAACTGTTCGTGTAGAGGTTGGTCACAATTTGGGCATATTTCTCTGTTAGTTACTGAAGATAGTTAAAAATGACTTTGGTCAAAATAACTTAGCTTTATATTTAAGTTTGAAAATAATGATCTGTGTAATTCTTTATATGGGCGGAAAATACGGCAGTTATGCTTGCTTTTTAAGGAATAGTACTTTCCAACGAATTTGGATTTTGGCGTACGTACGTCAGAAATCTTTGATGTTATTTTCCAAGTCGGAAAGGCAGATGCTGGATTTTTGTGTAGATGCTGATGCAGATTTTGAGGCTCATGTGATACCACCTTGTGCCCGCCGAGGCTTGAGACCATTAATGTCTGTGTGTGCATTACGTGCCGGTGGCGCCATGTGGAATGGCCGCCCACCATCGCCATAGCAACCTGGGGTAATAAATAATTGACCAGCAGATGGGCCGGTCCGCCTGTAGAGAGAAGAGCCATCCGTGTTTGGGGTATATTGCATGAGGGAAGGGGTGAGAGGGCACCAGGAGGTTCAACCTCCTGGACAAGCTGACGGAGAGGAGCTGCATTTTTAACGAATTTCAAAATAAATGTAGTGGGTAGTTACATTTAAACAATCAACGTGGTTAGCCCTCTGGGAGCTAACATAGCTGCATTCATTAAAACTGTATAGCAAATATTATTTTTTGTTGGGTTTCCTGCACTGTCAGTGGGATGAGATTATGTGCACGCAACGTGGGCTTGCGTTTACGAAGTTTCTGCACTATTGTAACAAGGTGTGGCTTATAATCTAGGCGTGCACTCAGCCTAGGTAGTTTACGGTAATTTCTCCCAGCTGAAGTCTGCCTTAATGAGGATACTCACTTTTGTAGAGACTTAAATAGATCTTTTGAATTTTTTTCGGCGCACTTTTGGTTGAAAACATTCAATTGTCAGTGTGCATACCTTTTCAATGAGATCTGTACTTCATTAGAGGTTCGAAAACATTCAGACATGTTCCTTAAGGACATCTATGTCTGAAAATTTGAAATCCTGAACTAATAACGCTAGTTATTTTATTTAATTGATGGAAATTAATAATTTATTCACACTAGCCATATATAGGCTAAGGTATTTGATATATAGAGTCAACATGAAAAATTCAATGCCATGGCTGGGATTTGAAACACGGATCTCCTGGTTTCCGTCAAGTCGCTCCAACCCATTGAGCTACCATGGCCAGCTTGCCGTCATGATATTAAAATCTCCATTTGACTCGTATATTTCCCCGATAAACCACTAGGGGCTCTCGCATTCGAGGTACACCGTTTGTGGCAACTTACTATCGTAAGTACTTGGGCCCAGGCTTCATCATTTAACTCTTATTATTTAAGTTAATTGATGGAAATTAATCATTTCTTCACACTAGCGTATACAGGCTAAGGTCTTTGATAGGTAGAGTCAACATGAAAAATTCAATGGCATAGCCAGGATTTGAAACACGGATCTCCTGGTTTCCGTCCAGCCGCTCTAACACTGAATTAATGCTATTATGCGAGATCCGACTACACTGGCGTGTAGCTTGGTTTCACCCCTTAAAATCTCCACCACAACGAACCCATTGCAACAATTAGTCTTGGCTGGGCAACCGTTTGCGATGGAGCTTCCTATCACTCCCACAGCCAAGTGCGAGTTACGTGCAGTGATCCTTTTTTGAGTGCAAAGGGCACTACCCACACTGAAATTCATCGTCAGTTATGCGAAGTCTATGGGCCACAGTGTATGGACGTCAAAAACTCCGAAAGTGGGTCATAGAGTTCAAAGACAGATGTACAGACGTCCATGACGAACAGCGATCTGGTCGGCTCTCGGTTTCAGCCGAAACAATTGCAAAAGTGGAGCAACAAGATCGGCGTGTGACAGTTCGCGAAGACCATAAACGGCAACATGTTGAAGCGGCCCACTGATTTCTGGAGCGCTATGCTGAACAGGGCGAGGAGTTGTTGCATTCCATTGTCACTGGCAATGTAACCTGGGTGCATTACACAACACCAGAAACTAAAGAACGTTCTCGTCAGTGACGGCATTCAAATTCGCCGATGCCGCGAAAGTTCAGACATTTTCTGCTAGCAAAGTGATGGCCAGTGTGTTTTGCGACAGAAAAGGTGAGTTTATGCCTACCGGCACAACAATAAACGCCACTAGCTACTGTGAGACTTTAAAAAAATTGCGACGTGACATTCAAAGTTGGAGGGGAATGCTGACGAAGGGAGTGATTTTTCCTCACGTCAACGCTCATCCCCATGCTGCACATGCAACGGCTGATCTACTGGCCCAGTTCGGATGGGACATCCTCATCCATCCCCCCTACAGTCCAGACTTAGCACCTAGTGATTATCATCTGTTTCCTGAGTTAAAGTCACACCTGGGTGGAACACATTTCCAGACCGACGATGATGTGATAAACGAGGTTGAGCGCTACCTGCGCAACTTGGCGGGAGAGTGCTATGACAAGAGTATACATAAAACTGCCACAGCGGATGCAAAAGTGCATCGATCGTAATGGTGATTACGTTGAGAACTAGCTGTAAGTTCCGCCTTTCTATCACTGTAACATTCGTTGACAATAAACATGTTTTCTATATTAAATAAAATTGGAGACCTTATTTTACGGAAACGCCTCGTGTTTAAATGATTTGATTTGTAGGAACTCAAAACTACGAGCAAAATGACCTACAAGGTGAAAGGTGTAGTGCTTAACGCCCATTTTTACTATATACGGCACCGCAGGCTATTACACTGATGATATATGAGATGAAGATGGAGCACCGGTGGAATGAGATGGCGGGGGAAACCGGAGGTCCCGGAAAAAACCCGCCCCAGCGCCATGTTTTCCAGCACAAATCTTACTTTGCGGTCACATGGGAAAAAATGGCATACAGAATATTCCATTTAGATAGAAGTATGATTTATTATACAAAGAGCTTAGTGGGTAGTACTCTTTTTATTTTACATTGCAGAGGACGAAATGCATATTGAAAGAACTGTGGAGATTCTTCGATTCTGTTCAGCAACAAAAACATCTTACTAATATACAGTCACTGTCCACTGCCTCTGATAATGTGAGAATGTGAATAAGTAGTTAAAAACTACAGGATATTGCCATGGTGGTAGCCTGAATTATTTGCACTTTGCCAGAACCTGTCGACAGTTTCCTTTTCTTCTTAAAATATCTGAGTACCTACTTGATTCAAAGTTGATTGTCTTTACATAGTCTTGACAAAAAGTTATGCTCCTCGAGAAATTAACTTGTTTATTTTAAGCAATGATTATCTCATGTGTGTTATGGGTAATGATTTTTGTGTTTCTTTTTGTCACATCTCTTGAACTTTCAGAAAATTTCAGATGCGTTGTTATTTCCTTTTTGCAACTTCACAGATAACTCACTAGGTGTTCAGAGCAAGAGAGCAAGAGAAAAAAAACTAAGCTTTTGACTTTTGATTACAGGAAAAACAAATTTAAAAGAAACAAAAAGAGCATGTTGCTGCCGTGACGATTTCAGCACTCCTAACACAAACAACACTTGTGCTGATAATGACGTTACCGTAGTACAACTTTGCGACACACCTATTGCCTCGGCCTCGCTGATTAAATGGATTGATTCATTGACGGCGTCAGAGAGTCAGTGTTTTTGTGTCGCCGATGCCAAGTAAATCGGATTTCTGTGTATTTGCACCAATAGACAGACACAAAGCATTGTGTGTTGTTGTGTATACACACTCGCTCACACGCTACGTGTACAGAAGTGAGAACGGATGCTCTCAACGTGCCAATTTTAGTTGTAGGCTGGTCATTCCGCATCGCAAATTTGGTGAAAAAAGCAGAAGAAAGGGCGAAATTAGGACGTAAATAGGGTTTGGCGCCAAAGTACTTACTGGCAGCCAACGAATGCAGTGAAATCATTGGTGCAGTGTTTCTCTAAAGTTTAGCAACGAATATTGTCTTATATATTGGCAGATAGCAACAAGGATTGTTTATGTATTTGTGCCAGGAGCTGCTGCATTGAAAATATAACCCTTTCGCCGCTGCACTCGTCTTTTGAGCATGTGATGTTGAAATGATGGCATTAGTGCTACCTTTGTGTTGAATCTTTTCATTATAATGTACGAGAATATACTTGTTAGAGATGGGCAGAAAATGTCGTATAGCAGAATTAGGTAATGCAGATGTAACCAGTTACAAAATAACGACACAAGAACGGAGGAAATTATCCCGTTATCTCCCGCTTCGGTAGCGTAGATGGTAGTGTGTCTGCCTCACGTTCAAGAGGTCCCAAGTTTGAATCTTGGTTAAGGTGAGTTACCTGGATAAGGCTTTTACCGGGGTTTTCCCTTATCCTGATAGACGAATGTCGGATAACTCTAAGCTCTATGGACCCCGGACTCATTTGAGCATCACTTCACCCATTTGATTTATCGTCCGATATGACTTAACGTTGGAGGACGTAAATTACACAAAAAAAGACCTGTTATAATAATTTTAGGTCTGGGAGACATTCACTGAATGCGCATAGGTGTCGCTTAACGTCTCAACTGTTTCCGCAGATCTATCACCTCTGCAAGAGATCGGAAATAGCATTGCACGAAAAATGGCCATTATTTATGTTTTCTACATATGTTAGAAGCGGCTTAAATTTAAGTAATTTTCATGACAACCGAAGTGTATATCTTATATTTTTTGGAAGCAGCATATGAAGTAATTTTGAATGACTTTGCATGAACTGATAATTCGAAAGAGGTAGACTAATATTTAATACATACAAAAATATACAGATAATGATAAAAAGTACATTCCTCTTATTTGGTTAACTATAGATATTCAAAGCTACTAGTTTGCATTTTATAATACTTATACTTTTCCCAAATAGGAAATCATTATTGGGCTTTCTGTCTGTTTACCATATAAACAGGACTAATTACAAAGCCATTGCATAGCGCCTTCCATCTATCTACTAGAAGGCATGTAATACGCTAATTTTTGAAAATGTGTATCTCGATAAACAAAGTAGATAGTATAAAATAAGTGCTAATAACAATAATTTGTACAACCTTGAGTGCAAGAAACAGTTTTTTTATACCTAGGCCAAAAAAGAGTACGGAATTTCAAGCTGGCTAAATAGTGTCACCCGAACGTCGGAACTCCCGATGGAACCAGCCGGCAGTAGGGCCAGACGGGAAGCATTTAGGCCACGCCTACCCATTTGTGTCGTGTCACTAACTGAAGGGATGATTAGGAGAGCGGCACGAGCCCTGTACTGTCTCTTTCCTCTCCCACCAGAGGTCTGGAAATCTCGGGATAATTGTGCGCGCCGCGAACCTTCCAGAAACTGCGACTTTCCCTATATAAGGCCTGCAGTTGGCGAGTCAGTTCAGTTCTTGGCGAGCAGCCGTGAGGAGCGCCGAGTGAGTGAATGGACCAGAAGACTGTGTCCGTGCATCGGAGGAGTTGTGCGTAATTGCGAGTGCAGAGTGGACCTGTGACAGACGAACTGGTGAATTGTAATTGTGTGCGCTACGTAATTCTGTGTAATCGACAAGTGTTCCTACTGTAATTCGGTGGAAATAAAGAACATTTTGAGTTTGTGCAATTGTACTTTTTATTTCACAAACCCACAAAGTCACAATCGGAACAGTTCCTAAAACATTTGACTATCGCTTAAAGTCTATTGCATTTCTTATTCACCTTGGAAATGTAATAAAACAATTTCTGCAAGCGTTTATCGAGACAAACAAGTAAATAGTAGTTGTATAATTATAATTGTTCAAGAGTGAATATTCAAAGTCATTTGAATGCACAGCGTTAGATTATAGAAAAGGGAAATTTGATTAGTATTTTTTTCCAGTTTTACATGAAGAAAGTTATTATAAATGCATTAAAACCTGGAGGCTTGTTGTAATATTCTGTAACAGTAAACTAGCCAAAAGGCCGCACCACGAGCGCTGTATCGCTCTGCACACAGCCCCAAAAGCCTTAGAAATAATTAAATTCTGGGTGCTTTATATAAACAGAAATTGTTTACACGAGATAGTTTGGAGGGTCGGTGGCGGTTAGCGGTTTCTCTGGGATTGGCAGAAAATTTAAATCCCATTATGTGAAATTCCACAATCACTTCGTCAAAGATCCCCGTGCGGCCTTTATTAACGTTAACTTTTAATAACGGGAAATGCGCAGCATCATCGATCCCCTCTGTCTGTACTGCTTTGTCTCTCTTGCAAAAACTTTTGTGTATGTGTACCGAAAACGCCATGAATAATGAACGGTCTCTCATTGTGCCTAGCAATATTGCAAACTGCATATCCAAAATGTAAACGATAACTGTGGTTTCATGTTGTAAAAAATCTCTCGTTCCATAACAGACCAACGTTAAATTGTTAAATGTTTTTGTTACACATTAAATAGCTTAGCGTTGCAGCCGACCGGCCGACCGCATGAACTCAATTCTATTATTTATTAGGCAGATCGCAGGGCAAAATCCGGAGTGTACGGGCAATAATGGCATAAGTAGGAAATGTGATATAAATATCTCTGTGTCATGGCAACAGCTGAAGTAGCGTTTTATTGCAACAACTTAAACATTAAATATAACAGCAGCTGTGAAAGAATGAAAGAATATACATGGTCGTTAGCATTGTTTGATCTTAATTTTCATTTAACAGCTAAATTTTTGCATACCAACAGTCTGTAAGGGCTCTTTTTCATAAAGAGATTAAAAAAAAGAGATGACAAGCGTTCATAGCTGGCGGTCAACGAGTAATTAACAAGTTACTGCGGCAAAATAATGAATGAAAGTGCTTTATTTTTAAATGACATTGCATTCCTGAAACTGATTTTTCTCATTTTTCTGTCTTAAAATTAATGTTTGTTTACTTCCTCGGTAAAATTTTTTTGCTTGCTTCTAAATGAAATTTACAACTGCAGTAGAGCATTTATATTAAACCATTTAATGTTATCTCTTATCACGCCACATGTGCACCGATTGCAAATACTAAGTTCACTAAATGATATCGATACCAGAGATCAGGGTACACGTTTCATATCTAAATTAGTAGCTACTGGAATATAGTAATTGCAGGTTGTATCGTTGTAAACGTTCTTTCGAGGTCATTTTTTCCATCTGTGCTATCTACCACAGTTGGTCAATTTATGACTATATTTATCAGCTTTAAAGTGTCTTCTTTTACATTTTAATTATGAAAGCTGATATAAATGCCATTTTGTATCCGATATTGTTATCACACGTGCAACAACTTATGTGGCTTCAATAAAAGCGCAAATGTAAATGTTTCTTAACTGTCATGTACATACGATAGCATCCCCTCATTGGCTGCTGTTGGAATTGTTGGTACAATATTCAGCTTCGTTTTAATTATTTCGAAGTAAAGTTTCAAATTTACATTTTTGTATCCTTATGAATCAAATATATAACAAAATAAAAGCAGCAAAACTATATCAGTATTTATCAGCAAATATACGGCAGGGTTATTCAAATTAATCTTACCCCTCAGAATGCACCCAGCATTACATTGTGTTTTATCCTAACCTGTATTGTACAAGATTCGTTTGAGGCATGCACATAGCTCACCAATAAGGTGAAATCCCAACAAAATAGAGCGCGGATGAATACGTTAAGTGGGCAAGGTTTAAGGAAACAGGGTTTTAGAAAATATGTCATTATTTTTTCACTTTAGTTTGCTTCTTTATTTCCTCTGTTTCTTTTATATTTTATTTATGTAGCTCAGGTGTACTCTTTGTATAGGCAACTCAGCAACTACGATAGCAGCTAATACTTCAATAATTCAAGCGCTTCATTCCTAATATTAATGTTGATACCAAAAGTAGGGATTCAGTAAATTAGATACGAACATGGGGTACATTTGTCAGATGTGAACAGAATGTGAGTGCAATAAGACCTGAATCTTTCCTGGCGACGAATACGCTCATTTTTTTTTCTCGGGCAGCCAGTCAGGTGAAAATATGATTAGAGATCAACGTTTCGGGAGTGTGCATCTCTCCCATCATCAGGATATTTATAAAATGTTATAACCACAAATGAAATACTGGAAATCACACAAATATAAACAATGACAAAACACTATTAAAATTCGCATTACTGAACAAAAGACTGTTTTCAGTCAATTAAATGCCATGTCAGGAGATGGCGTGAGTATATGAAATTGTATCAAAGAAACGTAACTACTTGATTATAAAGTTGTATTGATCTTTGCTTCTTAATTCGACGGGTTTCCATTTTTAAGGCTGATTTCCAAGAGGAGCTGAACTGAAATCCAGCATCACGATTAAGCGTGTTCCTTTCAGAGGAGATCGCCAAATCCTCTTTAATTCTCCGCTCCCAGTAACTGTTGCATTTTGCCAAGATGGTCGTCTCCCAAAAATTGGCTCTATGGTCGTTATCAAAACAATGCTCTGCCAGCCGAGACTTCTCAGGTTGCATTAAACGAATGCTCCGTTCATGTTCGATTGTTCTAGCAGCGATGGTCCTTCAGGTTTGTCCTATATATGGTGCTCCACATTCACGGGGAATGCGGTACACTCCCGGAACTTGGAAGTCCAGTTTGTCTTTCACTGGTCTCAACAGCTGCTTAATCTTCGGAGGTGGCTTATGGATGGCCCTGATGTATTTGGCGAGAATTCTGCTGATTCAGTGATTTACTATGAGGATGTGAGTTCAGTAATTTACTATGAGAGGGAAAGCTATCATCGCATGCGGTCCATGTGGCAAAAACTGGATAGCAGTAGCTTTCTTCGACCCTCCTTTAGTAACTGATGACCGTAAAAAAAGATACAAGGTTTCACATGTAACAAAAGATCGACTTGAGTAGGGGTGTTCTGTATGAGTAACAGAATTTCTTGAAAGGTATCTCACACAGCTGAACTGACTGTCCAGGTGGACAGACGTGATCCGAAAGGAACGTATTTGTTCCTGCGCAACTAAGGAATTACATGTTACCGTGTAATATACGCTTCGTATAACTCCGGACAGTAATATAGATTGGTTTTCCTTAGTCATCACACTTCACGATTTATGTGATTTATAAAAGGAGAAGCAGTTATTAAACGAGTCTTAAACTTGGATTACAGTGTTATCAGTGTCATCCTTACTGCTCTATATCCACGCATACCCTGAGAGGAATCGCATGATCAAAACTGTGGCGTCAGTTAGCATAACGTCAACCGGATGAGCGGTCACAGTGTTATTAGCATTAAAGGAATTCTGTCAAAAATCCTTGATAAAAATATTTTCTTCTCGAAGATTTCTTTTCGTGTGCATTGTTAAGGTCCTTCCCTTGATTACATCACGTTTGGACATCGAAATCAGAAACAAAAATGCTGGAAGAGACAAACAGGGATCGTCCAATTCTTCAACTACATCTGTGAATGTTAAGGACATAATTCTAAATGGTGCTGCACACAGTTTCCTAAAAATAGTAATTTTCAAGTCATAAAGGAAATAAAGCTAACATTAAAATCAATAAATCCCCTTTAGAGCACTTTGTAATCCAAATTTAATGAAAAGCAGCCAGTTGAGAAGCCAACATGTATCACTCTATGACTCTCTTAAAAAACCATCTCCTTTTTCGCTTCGCATATGGTTAATATTTTAATAAGGAAAGGAAACATTTGTATTCAGATTCAAGGAACGGCTTTTAGCACACCCAAGGGAAATGTTGCCAGCGAAAACGCGAAATTCTTCTGGAAATCAAGCAGACCGGTTTTAATTAAAAATGAAACAGTGTTATTCCCCGGCTCTTTTGAATGAACCAATTTCCTTCCGCCTATGCCCCTGTTACATTAATATTTTCTCGGTATTCCGTTCTCTTACATGAGATTGATTCTGCGTTTCACAAGCAGTCCAGAGAAATCTAGTTGTGTGTGTTATGACAGGACTTGAGAATTAACTACATCATCGTGATTGGCTCTCAGAACAGGAGCATTTAATTAGATTTGCAACATGGAAATGTAGTACCTAGAGAAGTACCGGTACCTATATGGTTATTTCGCAACATGCATAAGGTAGCAATGTGTAGAGACTTGTATATTCCAGGAAAAATATATATCTTTTTAAAAAAGAAATCAGAGTATCCTAACAAATTCTCTGTGGAATTCAGTATTAAGGTAAAACAAAATAAGAATTAAAAAATAACGCGCTTTACTCCAAAGCAGTTAAACAATTCGGAAACAACTTCTAGATTAGATGTTAGTAACGTATTACTAATGTTTGTTTTATTATACATGGAATTTAATATTTGTAACTTAAGATATTAAATATATATTACATGTAAAGCTCGCTTGCCACCTTTGCTTTTAAAATAAAACATTAGCTAATTTTGGAAACGTAGAGACAGACTGAAAAATTCAATGCCATAACAGAAATTTGAACCACGGATCTTCTGGTCTCCGTCCAGCCGCTCTAACCATTGAGGTACTATGGCCAACGTGCCAACATTACTTAAGTAATCCAACTGACTCGTATTTTACTGAATTTTTCAGTCTGACTCTACATTACCACAATTTAGTCTATACACGGCCAGTGTGAAAGAACAATTAATTTACATTTCTGACCTAATAGTGGTTAACTATAGAGCCCGGGCCTTAAAGTACTTACACGTTGTAAGTCGCCATTAAGGTAGTTGTCTCATGTGTTTATGAGAACTCCTAAGTGGTTTACCAGGAAAAATACGAGTCAGTTGGAGAATTTAATGTCATATCGGCACGTTGGGCATAGTAGCTCAATGGTTAGAGCGGCTGGACGGAGACCAGAAAATCCGTGGTTCAAATCCCGGCTATGGCATTGAATTTTTCAGTCTGACTCTACGTTTCCACAATTTAACCTACACACGGTCAGTGTGAAATAACAATTAATTTCCATTAACTAATTTGTTTGCACTGTTCTTCCTCCTCGGGTAGTGTGTGCTATAAAAATACACTTCTTTTGTGATTCTTGAGTTTTTGAGATTTTATGTTTATTTCATAAACCTGTATTAGGATAAAGTGCACAAATTTTCAAATCAAAGGTATTCAACTCAACTTACACTACAAGATCACAGATAATAAATAACAAAAAATGTGTTGTTTTTAAATTTGACTAAGCTATCCCTAAAACTTAAATATGCGTTCAATTTTTCTAGAGCTACTATGGATTTTCAAATACAAATTTCATGTAACAATAAGAAATACGGATATAGATGGCGGTGCTTATTCAGAGCGTTGAAACGGAGGTGCTTTCAGCATATTCTCGGTGGCATTTGTGATCCACAACAACAGCGACAACAAAAAATTTGGATTGTATTTATTGTTACCTGCTAAATTCGGCAAAACTTTGTCTATCAGGCAGCTAAAATATTATTAACGTGAAAAGGGGGCCGTTTTAGACAAAAGAGTGTTAAAATTAATTTATTTTGCTCTTAATTATTATGAAGTATTGCGAACTGTAATTAATACTTTTACTCTACATTCTATGTAAATTAGAATGCTAAGTCTGGTTTTTCTTTTCTTTTCAGGTAAGTGCAGAGCCTTTCTTATTGTAAGCAGAGGTTTATGTAGAAGTCCCTAAGGTAAGATGTCTGATTCTTTTCGAAGTACAGCTTATTAAAAATCTTCAAAATTAAATTAAATGAAACTATCTCGTTGAAGCAGGAGTTATGAAGACGTCTTCATAATTAGGGCCAAGTGAGTCTTCGATATAAAGCTTAGTGTTATCCGCCCACCTCGGTAGCGTAGATGGTAGCATGTCTGTCTCACGTTCAAGAGGTCCCGAGTTCGAATCTCGGTCAGGGTGAGTTACCTGGATAAGGCTTTTTCCGGGGTTATCCCTTATCCTTACAGACGAATGTCGGGTAGCTCTAAGCTCCATAGACCCTGGACACATTTGAGCATCATTTCACCCATTTCATTCACCGTCTGATATGACTTTACGTTGGAGGACGTAACATTAAAAAAAAAAAAAAAAAAAAAAAAAAAAAAAAAAAAAAACAGTATTCCTTCGTAGTGTGAGAATAGTGTAACTGCCGCATATCCAACAAACCCTGAGTTTCGAATCTCGATTGGGGTGAGTTTTATGAATGGAATTTTTAAAGTTTTCCCCTATTTTGAGATGACAAAAGTCGGGTAACTCAACGCTCTACTATACCAGGACATCCCCTCGCCGGAACTTGAGGCCGGAGGCCGCATTCCCGGTGTAAGAAGGTTAATAGAGAGAAACTTTTTTTTAATTTACGTCCTTTCACTTTTTTTTAAAAAAGTCATATAGGACGATTAATGAAATGGCTGAAGTGTTGCTCAAATGGGCCGAGGGTCCATGGAGCTTAGAGTTACCCGACATTGGTATTTTTAGGATAAAAATCCCGAAAAAACCTTATCCAGGTAAGTCACCCTGACTGAGATTTAAACTCGGGACCTCTTCAGCATGAGGCAAACATGTTACCATCTACGCTACCGAGGCAGGCGAGAGAGAAACCACTCCGCCGTTTGTTCTCTGAGTTATCTGTCGTCGTGGATGAGAGGAAATTCGGAGGATGTAATGAACCATTTCAGCATTCATATAGGAACCTAAGAACTCCCCCCCCCCCAATCTCCATGGGTCAAGAAGATTGATCAGGAGGTTGGGAATCCATGACGTTCCTAGTGCGAACCACAGACGTTAGCACCTGAGTTATTGGATGGTTACGTGTACATGACACATACAATTCAACAAATAGACATATTATTTCAGAAATTATTCATGCTTAAAATAAGGTTACAGTTTGGTCAAATAATGTATCCCTCGGATGGGAATGTGTCGCTACGGACCCGCACAATGTTGGCATCTCGATTGCTAGCCCAAGAGGTTTCCTAAAGGCCCTAAACCTTGATCATGTTTTCAAACTCTTGCTTAATCTTTTTCAGGGAACGTTGGAAATTTTTTTACCTATGGCACTTTTTACAGCTACATTCTGGAGAGTGAAATACAGTAATTAATGTAGATATACTTAAGAGGTCACTGTAATCTGCAGCCCCACTTTGTCTTACAGGGAGCAAAACATCTCTGACTTTTTTCTTTTATTCGGGAATTAAGGTGCATGCGGTTTTTAACCCCATACTCTTAATATATTTGTAGAAGTCTAAGTTCTCTTAAACACTAGTTGTAATCCACACTCTCCATTGTGTGCAGCGAAAAGCAATCTCCGATGACTTTCTTTGTGACAGCAGAGACCATGAAACAAAAGCTGTAGCACCCAGTTAATTCTGGTTGAGTAGCGCTGCAGACTCACGCCGGCGCGGCGTCTTCGTTATCTGACCTACACAGATTTATTGACCATTGCTTCTTTCCTGAATTAGCCATTGATAACGTGCCTTGGTCCCGAGCACGTCTGTTCCGGTGACGTCACGCTCCTAAACGCAGACCATCCCACTCGAAGGCACTTGCACCGAAAATATCCTTGATAAGCTTATGATAAACGGTGATGGTCGCATGGGAAGCCGTTACTGGAGGCAGCACTGCATTATTCTAAACATAGCTGCCCTTGCTGCTTACTTTTCGCATTCTCACAAAGGAGACAAGCTGCCTAACGTGAGGTGAGCTTAACAGGAATATCATGATTAGAGTTTCTAATCCGCATACAAATTCACAATAATGCAATGGGAATTTATCTGCAGAAAGAGATTGAATCTCTAGCAGTTTGTAATTTAATGACATTAGAAATCAGGCGACCGGGGTATACGTGAAACAGGCTGTGCAACCTTTAGCTGGCTTTCTTTACTTAAACGTTTTAACTAGTGTTTCTCATTCTACGGCTGTGATAGTTGTTGATGGCGCTTTCTAATTGCTGATGTGCAGTCGAGATTACGACAATAAATTGTAATTTTTTTTACACTCCACCCATACTGGTGGCATGTAAATCAATGGTCACTGGACTTTGGCTTCACAGGCTATGCATTGTCTTTCCGCATTTGCGGTCTATTGCTATATCTTTTCTTACTGAAAACATTCCTTGGTTACACTTGAAAAAGGAGAAGCAACACTAGAGACAGATGGATAGAGTCAACATGAAAAATCCAATGCCATGGCCGGGATTTGAACCACGAATTTCCTGGTTTCCGTCCAGTCGCTCTTAACCTTTGAGCTACTGGACGGGAACCAGGAGATCCGTGGTTCAAATCCGGGCCATGGCATTGAATTTTTCATGTTGACTCTATCCATCAAAAACCTTAGCCCATAAACGGCTACTGTGGAGAAATGATTAATTTCCATCAATTAACTAAAATAATAAGGAGCTAAATGATGAAGCCTGGGACTTGAGTACTTACGATAGTAAGTCGTCACAAACGGTGTATCTCGGATGCGAGAACCCCTAGTGGTCTACCGGGAAAATGTGAGTCAACTGGAGAATTTAATGTCAGGACGGCACGTTGACCATGGTAGCTCAAAGGTTAAGAGTGACTGGATGGAAACCAGGAGATCCGTGGTTTAAATCCCGGCCATGGCATTGAATTTTTCATGTTGTACAGATACCGATATTATGCGCATTGCATAGAACTAACTGCATAATTGTACTTACATTATTGTTGCACTAAAAAGTTCATGTCGAGAACTTATCGGATATGCATGGTTTGAGTGACATTTGACCCAATAAAGCACTTTAGTTAGAAACAGTGTGATGTTATAAAACATAACTAAAACATGGAGAGTAATTTATTGAATTTAAGTTTATTTGGCTTCTTCTCTTTTGCTTTTCGCCGCTTTATGCTATCGTAGCTTTTCTGTTGTTTTTACACATATGCACAATTACCATAACACCCATCCTTAGGTGG